>JAUJYZ010000078.1:0-391927 GCA_033675265.1 Actinostola sp. cb2023
CACTCCTCCTCTCGTGCGCCTCAGGCAAAGGCGGCGTAGGAAGATCTTCACCCCGCCGAGCTCTACCCCCCAGCCTCTAAGAGCCCGATCCCATTCGACCTCGACCGACTTGCTCGGACACCTCCCACACTAGATTCGCCGTTACCTGCCTCTCTCGCCCTCGCAAGGTGATCTGCGCATGTTGGTCCAAATGCATGGGACCAGGCGTTGACACGGCAACTTTCATGGATTGTGACACCCACTTCTCCATCAAAAACATCACGTGTCGTATACAAGCTTCGTTCACATTCAGCTTGGATTCTCTTCCCCCTTTCTTGTGTGACTGGCTTTTGCCAGCCCTACAATATGCTTGCAACGTTTTGGTTGCTGCATTCACATCATCACACAACTTTGTGCTCGGTGAGTCTCTTGAAGAGAATGATGTTCTTCCTCTGTGTTACGCAGTACAGATTCGTTGTGACAAGCTCTCCATTAGTTGCGTAATACCACAGCAGAACGTATCTTGTGTCATACTGTTAATGTGCATCGTTCAAGATAATGTATGACGTTTTCGACATGGACCGTAGCTTCTTTCCGTGCTTCATTAAAACAATCTCTTGATTCCTGGTTGTCAAAGTCAATAGTTCGATGTTTGATCTGATCGATTAGTTTCTGGACGTTTTGCAGGTTGCTCGGTTCCTTCTTTTGTTCCACGAACTTGATATATCTTCCGTCTTCTCGTCACAGTAAATCTTTTACTGAGTGCACTTCAGTGTCTATTCAAACTCTCTTGATTTTCATCTTTTTCGATCGAACAAAATTGGTGCACCTGCATCTGCTCAACCATTTTGCTTATGATTGTATTTATTCAAAAAACGCATTTTCAATTGTGACTTGGCCTTAACAATTCTTACTTTGACGGCCAGCAATCCACACCGTACTTGACGCTAGTTCTGTGGTCACCTTTAGCAGCATGGACTTATTTTTAAAGTTATCTAGCAGGTTGCATCCATCTTTCAGGACAGGATCAACCTTTTTTTGGTCAGGGTATAGAGAACACTGTCTCTGCTGTCACTTTCTCGATTAGATCATCGCTGTTTACATCTCTGCGATCTACTGCTGTAACTATTAGCTTGTGGTTTCATCATTGGCGTCAGAAATGATGACAGAAGCAATCTGGTTATTTTTTAAACTCTTTTGAAAGAAACACGATTTCAGCGATAGAGGCAGATGTCACAATGGATTTAGGAAGCTCATTTCCTGGTCTTTCATTGTAGAAGGTGCTTGCCCAGACAGCAAATATTGCCTCTCTTACGACCTGATCAGGTCCTCTGACGTGAATTCGACAGCTTCCTCATCTCTTTCAACATCGCTGCTCAAGATCTTTGAATTGCAGCTTGAATTTCTTTAAACAAAACCCCATGGAACTCAGTAAGTCAAGCTGAGGCTTAGTGAGAGAAATGCTCTGGTGATTTAGCTTTCTCATACTCAATCTTCTCCCCCTGTCAATTCTTTACTTAAATCATTCAGTGCTCTGCTAAAACAAGTAACATCTTGTTTCTTTCCTCGGACGATGATAAGACGTTCGTTCTCTTTGCATACCACATCAGTCGTCTTTGACGACGACCATATTGTTTTGCCTGCTCAATCATCTCGATTCAGGCAGCTTGAGACACAACTACTCATGTGTAACAACCAGATTGATGTACGTCCAAATAGCAATACAGGAATCCTCCCATTTAGTTTTCTCTATCTTGATGTCGATGGAAGCAAAGCTCAACGTTCTCCTGCTCCTTGCTTACAGGTTGCACTTCATTGGTATTCCTGTAAAAAGAGCCTGGAATTCCTGCGTGAAAGAAATTATCAATAAAAACCATCGTTCTGTGGATCTACTTTAAAGTTGTTTTTCCTTCTTCCGCCTCGGAGGGTTGCTGATGTTTCAACCAAGGAATGAATACGTGAGGAACAACCTTGAAGTGTCGCATCGTTTATCACATCGTTACGGGCCACCACAGTCTCTACAATGGAAAACACAGGAAAGACGATCCCATAATTAAACGAATAAATGGACACAGCGTCGCGCCGAAAAAGTGCTACTGGACGACGTATTACATAAATTTCCTGTACATTTGTGCTAAGAAGCTAAACACGAAAAACGGTGATGCAGCCCAATTCAGAATTTTGCAAAACCAATATTATGACATATGTAATTATAATAAATCATAATTGATTTCTTGAGCGCATTCACATTCTGTCTATATGCCGTGCACCAACAAACACATGAGAAATCCTTTGAAGAAACACTAGCGTTTTTTGTCTCCTCATCAACATACTCACTTTTTTCACATCTCCACAACCCGATTGTCTTGGGTTTTCAAAGTAGTATAATATAGTGTCACGGGTTGTACTTGGTTCCCATCCCACACCTCGGACACAGTTCCCAAATGCTGACTGGCTCTAATCGGTTACATGTGCTACCATCTTAGTGCTTGGTGATGCACTTCCGTTGGACTTTTGTCAATGTCTGCAAGAAGGTTAAACATAAATTTTAAAACCGAACAATTAGTATAAATTTTTTTTTTTACTTTCTCATTGCTAAAGGGTTTACTGGTGGCGCGTTAAACATAAACCATCACATTGGAATTACTCCCAAAGATCATGCTCAGGATTTCTTACGCCGCTGGCCCACTTCCATGAATGATGTGGAGGCCAATCCTTTGTAGTCGTGTCGGATATATCCATTTACATGCAGTTTATACAGGTCTTGTGATAGCACTTTAGGAATTTCCTGAGTGTGAGACCGATTCAGCGTCTCAAGTAACATACTCTCTTTCGAGACACATGTTCAGCAGTCTACAAATAAAAGTTATGAAAAAAACGATTTTAATAAATGATGTATTGAAAGGGGTCATTAATTATTTTCATTGACAGAAACTAACGACACAATCAGTAACCAACAAACTTCAGAGAACAAAAAGTGATATCAGCTGAGCTTTCATCTGGAATAAATTGAATGTCTTCTATCTCTCTCATCCAGATCGTCGTTTGTTCTCAAAGAAGTTAAGCAAGGCATCTTTGGTTGTGTTGTGGGAAATGCCTGTTATTCCTGACCACACGTGGACCGTTATTCAGCAACTCTATAATGATATTCAAGGTCATGTCACTTCCAACAGGATGAGATATACCATTGTAATGATGATGATGATGTGGCTATAACAATGTCAGGGAGGTTTTGTGCTTGGTGTTGCCAGAACACCCAGATGACGTTAGACAAAGAGAAGAATGAACTATGAACCAAAACAATACCCTGCATACAACGAAACCTAACCCAAGAATACAATGCAGACTGCAACACCCAAGAAACACCCGATGGTCAGTGAGAGCAATGGTGCATGATAGATGATGGGTATATGGGGGATGATCGTGATGGTGACAGTGATAAAACATTTGTGATTCACACGATCAACACTTTGATGCTTTCCAAGATTCATTGATGAAGATGATGATGATTATTATTATTATCATAGTGGAACATTACTGATTACTGACTGATTACTCAGGGAGTTACTCAGGGTATCAGTGACAAGGAGGTGCGAAAGACCTTTTTGGGGTTGAAATTCGCAGCTTGGGACTTTTTTGGGGGTTATCAATTTTCTGGTGAACTTTTTTGATATATAAGATTTTGGCAAGGACTTTTTGGGGGGTTGATAAAAATGATATTATAAATCATTTCATCGGGCATGCGTGCGTATTTTGCGGTTCTAAAATGGTGGAAATCAGCGGGCTAAAATGTATTTTAGACCGCTGCTCTAAGCCAATTTCAAAAATAAGAAAAATAAACTCAACCAGCCAATCAGAACGGCACAAACCATTCAACTGTTTCGCGCCGTTATTTCTTGGCTGGCAGCACTTTGACTCGAGAGTAAAGCTATGGTTTTTGTGCTTTATAATGACAAAATGACTGAAAAAACCTAACGAAGAAGCCAAATTCACAGTATTCTCAGCTAGATGAAGAGGACTTACAAAAACTCGAAGAAGAATGCATGCCCCAAAACACGAGGATTCATTTAAAACAAAACAGAAGAAGGATCTCACAGCAAGTGCCTTGACCGGTATCAGAGCTGTAAACAGTCCGTAGTAGCTCCATTCCCGGCGACGAAGTGAATGTAAGTTTGTCTTCGTCGAGCGAAAACCGCTCAGTTCAGTTGATGATAAAGGAGAATTAGGTAATCGGACTCTATTGTTGTTGGGGTAAATGAATGAGTGATAAATAAAGTAGGGTGGAATTGTGGATAAAAGGGAGAGGGTCTTCATTGGGACTGTAGAATATGAGCTCATATGATCACTAAAGCATGAATTTAGAGGTAGGGTTGGTTAAACCCAGTTTAACATACTCATCATGGGGGTTAAGACGTTAAAACTGTTGTCATTATGGTAGATGACAAACGTGTTTCATACTTCAAGGCCTTGAAGCTTAACCCTAAACGTGGTTACCAGAAAATTCATGCAATAGTGCAAGGGACATAAGTGTTGGGTGGGATGAATGGCAATTTAATTATGCCAAACTTCCAGTTCAGTGATTGCATAATTAATTTTAACGCTTCCAAATGACTATTTCTTGTCTTTCTTTGCTGTTGATGGAATTCTGTTAGTTACTCGTGCCCAGGCCAAAGGCCGCACGAGGTATAAAATACAGGCCGTATTTTTTGTTGTTGTTGTTCGGCGTCGCGATTCTGCAATCGAGTGGGACTGGGAACGAGACCACGAGACTAGGTTGCAGCGATCGACGTTGTAGCGACGTTTTGCAGTCTCGATCGACGAAGAAAGTCAAGTACAGATGGTGAAGGTATTCGTCTTCTGTTTTTTCCTCTATATGAAAGCCTTGAATGCGCATGCCTTGAACGCCAAAGTTATAAACGATCAACATGTTATGAAAGTCTGGAATGCCATGAAAAGCGAATGCCAAAGTTATAAATAACGATCAATATGTTATGATTTATGAACTACAATCCTGAAAGTGAAAAGCAACCCACGATGTTTACCGACGAAAGTTTCTAAACACAGGATCTAGGACTGTCAGGACTTATTATATATCTAACATCAAGGTGAAGTGGACTTTACTTTGCACTATTTCAGTATTTAATTGTGTCATGTCTCATGATTGTTAGTATTGTTTTCATACAAGTTTATGCTTGCTATTGCTGTTCTACCTACCTACATTTAAGCTTTTAAAACAGTTATGATTGTGATATATTTGAGAAAGCAAGTGTATCGGGAACACATTGATAAACACAGTTGTAATCGCGCGATCGGGTACCCTGTGGAAAATAAGAAAATAAGAACTTCTCGGAAACAACTCAAACAAGTTGACATTAAATTGCTCAAAACGTTCGTCTTTCGAACCAGGTTCGCCATCTTGAATTCTCAACACAGGAAGCCCAAACACTACCCAAATTAACCCCTCTACCCCCCTACCCCCACAAACACCTGTTGTCTTATGTAGTGTCCAGTCCGACGCTGATTCTAAACGACTATCAGGGGAGTTATATTTTTTTCATGCAGAAGCACGCTGTTTATTTATTTTACAAGGACGATATATGAAATAAGAACTATTTTGGCAAATTTCATTGTGATGCAAATAGATTTGAATAGAGAAAATGCATACCTTCCGAATCCATTCTGAAGAAATGCGGTTTACTGATCAGCGTCGGACTGGGCACTACATAAGACAACATGTGTTTGTGGGGGGAGGGGGGGAGGGGGGTTAATTTGGGTAGTGTTTGGGCTTCCTGTGTTGAGAATTCAAGATGGCGAACCTGGTTCGAAAGACGAACGTTTTGAGCCATTTAAAATGTCAACTTGTTTGAGTTGTTTCTGAGAAGTTCTTTTCAGTGTCTTCAATAAATCAATCTTCAAACTGATAAGGCTTATTTTCTGTGAAAACCTGATCCGCTAAAGTACTTTATTTAGGTTTAGTTTGAGACTTGAAACTTTACGGCTTTAGCTACTTTATGATAAACATTTCACTGATAAATAATAGTAGGATAGAGAAATTATGATTTATAATTCATTGATAAAGGAATCAATAAGTTTATGTGATAATTCTTTGTGACTCGAAATTGACTCGTGGTTGACTCGTGACTCGTGTTTGACTCGGGCTCGAAC
The DNA here is from genome assembly GCA_033675265.1 of Actinostola sp. cb2023. NCBI lineage: Eukaryota > Metazoa > Cnidaria > Anthozoa > Actiniaria > Actinostolidae > Actinostola > Actinostola sp. cb2023. Next base: position 6,145 of record JAUJYZ010000078.1, read on the forward strand.
TTGACTCGTTCTGTGATAGAACTCACCCTGTGGTACATGTACGTATACAATGACTGAGAGTCTTTGCGAGGAAGAAGAAGATGGATGGCGGCGTCGCGACGAACGTTTATATACGTAATCTGTTCGATTTAAGTCAAAGACTAAGGGACTATGATGTACATGTAGGTATACAACACTTTATCTAACGAAATGTACAAAATTAGTAATTGTCAGTCATTGCTATAGTTTTTACCGTTATTATCGTCATCATCATCGTCGTTCGAACCGTGGTGACCACGAATAAACCTGATGAGTTGAAACACGTAGTCCATTATACTCATCGTCCGAGTACAGTAAAACATCAATAGTAAACAGAGCAGGATGCCGATCGTCGAATCTTGTGAACACTCAGCTGGGAAAGAAAGTGACTACAGAGTTTTGCCAGTCAAGACTGAAGAGTACTTTTAAATACAAACCCAGCGAAGGTCAGACCATGAGTGGAATTGAAGACAAGAAACAACAAAAAAGTACAGCCAAACGAGCTGTTACAATGGCAGCTAGAAGGCTAACTGATTCAATCAACCGTGACGTCGATATGGATATTTTGAAATGCTTAATGGTGGACCTGGAAAAGGCTTATGATGATTTTGTGCTTTGAATGAGGAGTATGAAGCCCTGGTTATGGAGGAATGCAATGCTGAACATCGTATAGTTAATGGTGAAGACATTGCTACCTACAGAATGAATGTGTATCTAACTTACAAGGAAGCTAGAAGAGAATTTATTGAAGAAAAAAACTGTAAGCCAGAAGAGAGTGGAAGACAAAGAGACAAGACCAATTAAAGTCATCATTTCAAGGAACATTACCAACTGAGAGAACTTATGTTGGATATTGAATTGAACTTGTACTCAGAGAATCCAGATTTGTACACTTTGCAAGCAGATAAAGATGATATAGAGCCTATCATGGATGTAATTGGAGACAATATGGCTAAACTCAGTTCCTTTAAAGCTCTAGAACAAATGTCAGAACATCAAATGCAAGTTGATAGTGTTATTGGATCAGCTTATAAGCTAAAAAAAGAGAAATAAAGCAACGTCTACGGGGTTTATCCACCTCTCAAGAGTCGGTTGTATCAGTTGTAACCCCCATTAACGTCCTCTGTATCATCTGTAGTGAGTTCTACAGCAGCAACAAGTGTCTCAATGGGAATTACATCTGATTCTACACCAGTGTCCAGCACACAGACGCAACCCACTAAGCCTAGTGGTGCTCCAATGGTGCCAGACACCACAGAAGATAGTACCTCTATAGAAACCATGTTTCCTCTCAGTACATCAACAGCACAAGCTACAATGTATGTTCAGCCCAAACATGTATACCCAGCTACTAATCCTTTTAGAGCTTCAACACCCAATTACGTTTCCTGGGACAACAGTTACAGATAGTGCAGATAAGACAAAGTACATTACTAAAGGAGTTATGGGTAGTCCACTGGCCAGCCCAGTGGTATCTCAGACACAACAAACACCCTTTGTTATGGGTAGTGCACTGGCCAGCCCAGTAGTATCTCAGGCACTACACACACCCTTTGTGATGGACAGTACACTGGCCAGCCCAGTAGTACCTCAGACACAACAGATACCCTTTGTTATGAACAGTCCACTGGCCAGCCCAGTAGTATCTCAGACAAAACAGACACCCTTTGTTATGGGTAGTACACTGGCCAGCCCAGTAGTATCTCAGGCACTACACACACCCTTTGTTTATGAACAGTGATGGCCAGCCCAGTAGTATCTGGCACTACACACCCTTTGTGATGGACAGTACACTGGCCAGCCCAGTGGTACCTCAGACACCCTTTGTTATGGGTAGTAGTACACTGGCCAGCCCAGTAGTATCTCAGGCACTACACACACCCTTTGTGATGGACAGTACACTGGCCAGCCCAGTGGTACCTCAGACCTCAGACACAACAGACACCCTTTGTTATGGGTAGTACACTGGCCAGCCCAGTAGTATCTCAGGCACTACACACACCCTTTGTGATGGACAGTACACTGGCCAGCCCAGTGGTACCTCAGACACCCTTTGTTATGGGTAGTAGTACACTGGCCAGCCCAGTAGTATCTCAGGCACTACACACACCCTTTGTGATGGACAGTACACTGGCCAGCCCAGTGGTACCTCAGACCTCAGACACAACAGACACCCTTTGTTATGGGTAGTACACTGGCCAGCCCAGTAGTATCTCAGGCACTACACACACCCTTTGTGATGGACAGTACACTGGCCACCCCAGTGGTACCTCAGACACAACAGACACCCTTTGTTATGGGTAGTACACTGGCCAGCCCAGTAGTATCTCAGGCACTACACACACCCTTTGTGATGGACAGTACACTGGCCAGCCCAGTGGTACCTCAGACACCCTTTGTTATGGGTAGTACACTGGCCAGCCCAGTAGTATCAGGCACTACACACACCCTTTGTGATGAACAGTACACTGTCCAGCCCAGTGGTATCTCAGGCACAACATACACCCTTTGTTATGGGTAGTCCACTGGCCAGCCCAGTGGTACCTCAGACACAACAGACACCCTTTGTTATGGATAGTACACTGTCCAGCCCAGTGGTATCTCAGATACAACAGACACCCTTTGTTATGGGTAGTACACTGTCCAGCCCAGTGGTATCTCAGTTACAACAGAGTCCCCTGTCAATGCCACAGTATGAGGTCTCATCAAGTTATACCCCACTAAGTGTTCCTTTCAGCCCAGAGCCAAGAACACATGTGACATTTCCTACAGACTATAATAATTTTACTCCAAGCAACGGAGGCATGTCTGCCAACCACGGTAATGTTCAACTGAAGAAGATTGCACTTCCACAGAAAGGACTGGCCTGAGTTTAAGGCTGTGTGGAAGCAACTAGCAGAAGGAGCTTATCAAAACAAGACAGCTCTGGCACATGAACTTAAGAGGTCAGTCAAAGGTGAAACAGCACAGCGTATTAAATCAGTATACGTAACAAAGCCAGAGGCTTATGATACTATGTGGAAGAAACTTGAAACTCATTACGAGGATGCAAGTGCAAGTGTACAGGCCGCGCTTGAAGAACTACACAGATTGAAACCTGTCTCAGAGGAGGACTACAAAGGACTAGTGGTCGAGCTCGTGGACGCAGTAGAGTCTTCGTACAGTCAGCTTGAGGAGTTAAATCAGTTGAACACTCTCACTATGAGGGACGTTGATTTTGTGAACGGACTTGTACCAGGACATTTGAAAGTCGAATGGATTCGAAAATACCATGATATGTCATCGGGCGAGAAAATCCAACCGTTTCGCCCATTCATGAAGTTCCTTGAAAGAGAGCGTGAAACAGTAGCTCGACTGGCGGAAAACCAAGTAAAACGGAAGAGGAATCTTGAAGTCTTTAAAGTCGCTGATCTTGGAAAAGGTCAAACACACCTTGAAACTGGAACAAGTCAGAACAAGAAGAAGTATTATCAGTGCGCTTATCACAAGAAAGACTCCATTAAACACACAACAAGTGAATGTAAAGAATTCCAAAAACTCCCCACAAGTGGTAAATATGATTTCTGTTTCATTTGTTTTGGAGACCACCCAAGAAAAAACTGCCCTAACAAACAACCATGTAAGTCATGTGGTGGCGAGGAACATCACCCGTTGTTGTGCAAGATCGAGAAACCCAAGGAAGATTCTAAAGCGTCTAATCATGTTCATGTTGAAGCATCTACGCATATATCTAAAGGTGCTCATCTTTCATTGTATCCCATCCAACAAGCAAAAGTGTGTGAAAGTGGAAAGGATGTCACCGTGTTCTGTGATGGCGGATCAAATACAACATACATAACTCACCAAGCAGCGGCCAGGGTCAAAGCAAAAAGACTGAACAGATTCACACTTGATGTTACAAATATGGGAGGTGTAGAGAAAACGTATGACACTCAACAGTATCAGTTCACACTTGTAACTGACTCTGGAAAGAAGGTAGCCATCACTGCATTCGGCATGGACCGAATCACTGGTCCCATAAGCAAGTTAAACACTAACGTCTTGTCAAAGTTGTTTCCCAACTATGACCCAGATTCCCTACAAAGAAAGAAAACTTGTGTAGATATTCTACTCGGTTGTGATCACTATGGCCTACATCCCAAGCAGGAAGTGGCAAAGTGCGGCGACGACCTGAGCATCATGAAAGGAGAACTTGGAGTTTGCCTTCAAGGCACTCATCCAGATCTGTCTGAAGATACCAAATATGACTCGAACCTTGTAAAAACGATTCATGATTCAAAGATCAAGCTTGAATCCTATTACGACTTGATTCACATCCAGAATTTCAACTAGGATCAGCGGTAAGCATCGACTTGCGAGATGATATTAGAGAAACAGCAAACTGCTGTCGACAAGTGAACACTGCTCATTCATTCAGCAACAATTGCAAGAGTACTGAAATTAAAGTTGATAATTTCATTCAAGGAGAAGAACTTGCAACCGAGATCTCCCCACGCTGCGGCGGTTGTCGTTGCAGTAAATGTCCAACTGTTGGACATACCTACTCGTTCAAAGAGCTTAATCAGGAATCAGACTGGTGGAATGGTCCTCCCATTATGCGCGAACCAGTTGAAAGATGGGGGCTCAAATTTGGCCTACAGAAAGTAGAGCCACTCCCAGGTGAAAAGAAGATATGTACTTCAACTGCAACCACCACGAATTCTTCTCTCATTGATTATGAGAGATTCAGTGACATTAACAGTTGTCTGGATCGTGGCAAGACGAAAGAACGTTGCTCAAATCAAGTCCTTCAGTGGTGGGAGAACCGAGATGATTTCTGCTCAGCAATTACAAGACGCAGAGGACTTTATTTTAAGACCTCCAGAAGTCACTGCAAGCTGACCTTATGAGAACGGATCGCAAGAAAGGCAAAGGTGGTCGTTTTGTCAATCTAAAAAGCCTACTCAAGAAGAGAATGGACTGTGGGTCGTTGGCGAGAGATTGTCCAGATACAATGCCATGACGCCAGATTCGTCACTACAGAAGCTACTACCTGCATGTCATCGTGCCACGCGTCTTATGGAACGTGCTCATCGAAATGGTCACAGAGGACGTGATGCAACTATGGCAACTTTGGCTCTATTCAGAACGAAGTATTGGGTATCTCAGGGAAGCAAACTGGCGAGATCAGTCAAGCGAAGTTGTCAGTTATGCAAGTTACGAGAAGCAAAATTTCTAGAACAAGAAATGTCACCATTACCTGAAGCAAGATTGAAACCGTCACCCGCCTTCAACATGGTAATGCTCGATTTATTTGGCCCATATGCAGTGAGAGGAGAGGTGCAGAAACGAACAAGTGGTAAAGCATATGGAGTGATCTTCACCGATATGGTAATGCGAGCGGTACATATAGAAGCCGTATTCGCATATGACACAAGCTCTTTCCTCTTGGCTCTAAGCAGGTTTCTAGTGTTCGTGGGTGGCCAGAGAAGATATACAGTGACCCTGGTTCCCAGTTGATCGGTGCTGGAAGAGAACTCGAGGAAGCCTGGAAGAACATGGACCGACAGTCTTTACAGAAGAGTGGCACCAAGAACGGTTCTACCTGGATATTTGGTCCCGCTGATAGCCCATGGTATCAAGGAGCAGTCGAGTCACTTGTCAAGTCTGCCAAGCGAGCCATCCATTTCGCAGTAAACAATCAGCGTCTTTCTGTACCTGAGTTCCTCACCTTATGCTACGAGGTATCCAACCTCATGAATGAAAGACCCATTGGAGCACAACCTAGTATCGATTCTACACTTAACATCCTTACACCCAACAGTCTGCTACTTGGAAGAGCGAGAGCTATTAACCCATTGGGATGGCAACCACACAATTCTAACATCAGAACTCGCTATCATCTGGTACAAGCAGTTACCGAAGACGTCTGGAAAAGATGGACGGAGCTGTACGCCCCTACATTAATAAAGGACTGAAAATTCACCACAGCGTTGATAATTTACTGTTCCATTGCCCTGATGTGTTAGTTTGGCGTTTTAGGCCGTTTTTAATTTTTTCTCCCTTAACCTGTAAAGGAAGAGAAGGCTGGAAACTACGGACGCCGAATCTTGGCTACGGCGATCTTCGAGGCCTCGAAAAACCTACAAAAATTTGAAATGTTCGCAATTTTTTCACATAATCCCGTTCTCACATTCCCCTAGCACACATCCAATCGGTTCATCACTGACCTACTCGCTTTTAAAGTCGTGAATTGAACTCAATTCGAAGTCAACCTTGCTTGTGACTAGCCGTGGCACCAACAGCTTACACATTCCACGTATTCGGTTTCAACGAGCTTTCTTCGGAACACGTGCCGAACCAGCGATGATAAAGTCGGCAGATTCCGGAGATCGGCCCATTGTGATCAACCAACCAATCAGTGAACGGCAAACGCTGCAGGGAAGACCCGAGACGTTTATCAAAACACGAAGAAGAGACAGAAACGTGTAAAAAGACACGAGGTAGAGAAAGCAAGCAAGGACAAGCTCAACACATTACAGTACACTTTGTCTTTGATCGCGGGAATATTCCTTTATTTAACCCATAAATCGGCTTACATAATGGCACTGCGGTAAGTAATAATAATAATCGGTGAAGTATTTGAATAAATGTTTTGCTATCTGTGGTATATGTACAAATGTACACTTTGCTCGTTGCACCGAGATGGTCTGAAGAATCGGTCTGAAGTATTGTGATATCTGATCTGATTGATAATATTTCATACTCTTTTTATAGGGGCCTTACCGATGAACAGGTATCAGTCCTTGAGACTGCTGAAGCCGGTCATAATATTTTGTTAAGTGGTTCTGCTGGAACTGGCAAATCTTATGTGGTGAACGAGATCGTGAGACGTCTAAAATCACGCGGACGAAATGTTGCAGTAGTGTGTTCCAGTGGCATTTCTTCTACAGTTTTTGACGATTCGATAAAAAGCAAAACAGTCCATTCCCACTACGCTCTTTTAACCGCAGATATGCCTTCGGAGATGGTCATTTCACGATCTGTTATGCTTCCGCATTGTGCAGCAAGAATAAAATCTGCGGACGTTATTATCTGGGAAGAAGCAGGGATGTCGAGTCGGAGGATCTTTGAACTCGTTAATGCAATCCACGAAAGAGTCGCTGACGTGAACGGGAATGGAAAACCTTTTGGTGGAAAGCAAATAATTCTCGTTGGGGAGTTTTTGCAATTAAAGCCGGTTCCGAATGCTTTCGACGATGGTGAATTCATGTTCAAATCGTTATTGTTTGATGCGGCTATCCCTCATAGATATATGCTGACTCAAATGATGAGACTAGACAACGCAAACGAGCGCTTCATCAGAGCTATCCAAGAATTGCGTCTGGGCCGATGTACAGAAGAGACGAGTGTCTATTTAAGGTCTCTCAACAGACCGATCGCTGGTGACAACGTTCTCATTTACTTCAAGAAACTGTCGGTGGAACTCCACAACTTAAGATTGCTTGCTGAAATGCCTGGTGAACGAATTCAGTACACATGTGAAGATCAAGGAGACGTGAGAGGAATCAGCTGTCCAGCATCACAGACATTGTTATTAAAGGAAAATGCAAAAATGATGCTAGTGTGGAATCTGAATGACAACTTGAAGAATCAGGAGTATTTAAAACAGAAAAGAACGGTGTGTTAGAAGTAGATTTTGGTGCAATGGGAAGGATTCTTATAACAAGGCAGACATGGTCAAAAAGGAACAAGATGACAGGTGAAGTTGTTGGGACATTAGGACACAATTCGCATTAGTCTTGTTCTATGCATCAACCTGCCACAAAGTCCAAGGTCTTACCTTGCCTGGTAATGTTGTCCACTGCACAAAAGAATTTGTTTCAGGACTAATTTATGTTGCAGTTTCACGTGTTCGAAATGAAGACCACATTCAGATTTGCAATTTTCATCCCAATCAGCTATTAGCTCCTCCTCAAGATGCTGTTACTGTATGCAACAACACAAATGTAGAAAAAGAGGATCACACTTGTTGTAATCAAAAGGAACTGTCTCCTGAATATTTTAATGTAAGCGATAGAGGTGAACATTTTGGAGATGAGGATGCTGATGCACCAGAGTCATTGTCCATGGATAAGTATCCCGATGGTCTGGTTAGTTCTTTTTTTTTTAAAGAAGAGGAAGTTATTGTATCTGATTTAGCTAATGTGTTATTAACCTTAGAAGAGAATAATGAAATTGCTGATTTGCCAGAAACGTTAAATACTGAGGAACTGTTAATGACTCGGATGATTCCCAATCCACAAGCTGAATTTGCAGAAAGAAAAAACTTTGTATTACAAGAAGTTCAGGTTGATAAACTGGAACAACTTCAATTATTTTCAAAAATTCAGTGGCTAAGAATTTACAACATATTCTCCAAACACATTGAAGCAAACATGGATGAATTGTACATTTCAAGGAAGGATCTAACAGATGCCACTCACTTGTTATATGTAAATCTGCTGAATTCAGTTGATTATAGAAGAGAATTGAGAGCCATGTTCATGATTGAGGAGCTGCAAGAACACCTTTCTATTGGATCAACAGTTTGCCTGTGAATTTATATGAACAGTTTGTTGCAGTTATTGCAGCTAAAGTTGTTCAGAATCACCAGGAAGCACCAGTCACAGGTATAACAGTTGAGGAAATGCCACTGGAAGGCCTTGCAACGTTACGGCATGTTGGTGGCTGGGCTATTCGAAAAGAGCTGAACAAGAGAAGGACATATGTGCGTGCAAACATGATGTCGACTAATGAAGATGTTAACCAATCAGTAGATGTAGCATACAAAATGTGTGAGCTTCTAGATGATCATGCAGTTGTACAATATGCTTGGATTGCAGAAAACACAGAGTTCCCAGGCACTCTGGATGTAACAGAAGACAGGCAATACCGAGAACGTGGGCTGTTGCACATTAGTGATGAAACATTTGTTTTTTTCAAACATTTAGAGCAAAAAAGAATTGATCTGGTCAATCTTTCTAGGCTCCATCAATCTAGAGACAAAGAAAACTTCTTTGACGAAGCATTGCTAACCATCCAGGAAGATCAAGCCATCTTATCCTCTTGGGTCGACATCTTTGGGGAAGTGGAAGAAAATAACCAGGTACGTTACAAACAGGTTATAATTTACCTATTTTCATAATTATATATGTATGACTGTGACAAGTTACCCAGACATCTGGGAAACAAATACCATTTTAATCAATTCAAGTTACAAAGTCTGATTATACTGATAATATTGTAACTTTGAGTAGAAATCTGATACATGTACCATTTCACTGGCACAATTGGTAGATAAAAGCATATATCTCACCATGTACACTTATACTCCTGACATACATATACATGTACATGTATGTCTATATACATGTAGATGTCGATCTACATTAAATATTTTGTCTTATAAATTTCTTGTTACATTAATTATAGGCCTCGATCCAGGAGATGATGATAAGTTTAATAATAACACACCTACAAAAAATACTCGTTTCTGATTGGCCGATTGACTGTGGATTTTTTCTTAATACCGTGCAATTAAATAATTGCACGGTATTAAGAAAATTGCTATTTTATTATTATTGTGATTGCGTTACGTGCGATTTGCTACTATAAAGAAACTCATATTTTTTGTAGGTGTGTTATTAATAGGAAATACCACTTAGTTCTCGAAGAATTAATGAAAAATACCACGCGTATTTGATGAAAGTGGCTGAATACCATTCGTGCTACGCACTCGTGGTATTCAGCCACTTTCATCAAATACCAGGGGCGGATCCAGGGGGAGGGTTCTGGGGGTTGCAACCCCCCCTATGGATATTTTTTTAATACCGTTTGTATAGATATGTCTGTCCGTAGGTCTCTCTTGCACTTTCAGCTCTCTCCCTCGTAAGAATAATATAATTCATTCATACTGTTTACACGACCGTTCGACTTCGAAGCCGGTTTGACTGATAGCAGAAAGAACCTGCCGTTTTTAGCGTCAAAAACGTATGTGAAGCCTTCATACTTGTAAGCTCACCCAAGAAGACTTCCAAGCATCTTTGTTGGATGTCCAATAAACTCAAAATTTTACTGAAAATTGAGTTTTGTTTGTGTTAATAAAACAACTCCAGATCTCTAAAAATTGCATTTTAGAGCTTGTAGATTTCAAAATTTTCTGGGGGGGCATGCCCCCACACCCCCCTAGTACTTCGCGGCTTTGCCGCTCACACAACACAACGGCCGCAACACAACCCCCTGTTTCACAAAAACCTGGATCCGCCCCTGAATACGCGTGGTATTTTTCATTAATTCTTCTCGAACTGTGGTATTTCCTATACTAACACGCTACCTCAAGATGGGTGAACACCGTAAAAGGGTACTACAAAGAAAACAGGTTACGGAAGAAAAGAAGAACCATCTTCCTTTTGACCAAATTTTGAAAGACAACAGTACTGGAAAAACAAATACTCATTTCCATCTGTCATCATATGTAGCAAAGTATGGAAAAGCTGGGATCACAAGGGTATACATAAAGAAATATTTACAAAAACTTTGCCAGGCCTATGGAGTTAAAAAAAACAAATCTACTGATAAAAAGCAAGATATGGTAAACAGGTTTGTAACAGCAATTACTACTATCAATTCATGTGACAATGCAATGGATAGAAAAATTCCATTTCCAAGATTCTTAGAGAATATACCTAGTTCCAGTGAAATCATTGATAGTGGAAGAACAATTCTACGAATTACAATGTAAATATAGCATCCAACTAATTTAAGTCATTTACATATTAATAGCAAAAACTATAGCAATGTGAAATTATTTATACAGCATTTTGATGTCGCGTCTAGACATCATTATCAAGTAAATAATTTACACCTTTTCAGTAAAAATTAACTGTGCACTTGAACAATAATTATTTACTTGATGTCAGACGTGTGACATCGAAACGTTGTATAAAGAATTTCACATCATATTGTATTGTATCGTTAGTTTTTGCTATTAAATGTTTACAGAAAGCTATACTTTAATTATGGTGTTATAATTAAATAAATACATTTGAGTTAGCTAGCTTAAGTATACCGTAGAATCTCGGTTATAAGCCCCCCCCCCCCCCCCCCCCGGTTATAAGCCCCCCGATTCTAAGCCCACCTGTCTGCTAACAGAAATTTCCTCCCGATTATAAGCCGCCCCCGGTTATAAGTCCCCCCAGTTATAAGCCCACCACAAAACCCTTACGAAGTTATATAAGCCCAGGGCTTATAACCGGGATTCTACGGTATACATATTATATATACACTCGTTTGCAGAAACGTTGTAGTATACATTTATACAAATATCTAATGAGATACAAGATATCTAATGAGATGCAAAGTGTGAAACATCACTTATTTTCTTCTAATATATCAGAATCATCGAGTTTAGATTAGTATCGCATCCAGCAAGGACAACACAAGCTAACACAATGATTTTCAGCACTATTTTGTGCTTAAACAGTTGTATTTTAGCATGTTTAATCAGTATTTTGTATCTCATTAGATATTTATTGGTTATTCCATGGTTTTCTATGGAATACGAGCGAATATTTCACGAAAAAATTATATTATTTGGTATACAACGAGCCTTTAGGCGAGTTGTATACTAAAATAATATAATTTTTAAGTGAAATTTTCGCCCGTATTCCATAGAAAACCATGGAATAACCATATTATCCTATACATATTACATCAACAATTAAAACTGTCAAGTCGTTTCTACTTAGCTTTTCGAGTTTCGTTGCACGGTTCCTGAGAAATAAATGCTATGAATTTCGAATTCGTCGTGTCAACTGTTGTTTTCTAACGCTTCTTCTGAGAGTGAAGGAAGATTTGAATTATTTCTCGAACTTGAAGCCATGTTATAACGCTTTGAATCGTTGAATGAGTTTGGATTTCGAAATTAAAAAAACATTTTATGCAAATATTGGTAAATTGTAGCAACACGACGCGAGCGCGTCCAGTGGAAGAAAAAAGCGGGAAAATTTACAACATTTTGATTGGCTAATACAAACTATGAAATACCGCTCTGTATTTCATAGAAAAATCTATGAAATACCGCTCTGTATTTCATAGAAATGGTGAGCTCTGATTGGCTGAGATGTAATATGTATAGGATAATTATTGGTTATTCCATGGTTTTCTATGGAATACGAGCGAATATTTCACGAAAAAATTATATTATTTGGTATACAACGAGCCTTTAGGCGAGTTGTATACTAAAATAATATAATTTTTAAGTGAAATTTTCGCCCGTATTCCATAGAAAACCATGGAATAACCATATTATCCTATACATATTACATCAACAATTAAAACTGTCAAGTCGTTTCTACTTAGCTTTTCGAGTTTCGTTGCACGGTTCCTGAGAAATAAATGCTATGAATTTCGAATTCGTCGTGTCAACTGTTGTTTTCTAACGCTTCTTCTGAGAGTGAAGGAAGATTTGAATTATTTCTCGAACTTGAAGCCATGTTTATAACGCTTTGAATCGTTGAATGAGTTTGGATTTCGAAATTAAAAAAAACATTTTATGCAAATATTGGTAAATTGTAGCAACACGACGCGAGCGCGTCCAGTGGAAGAAAAAAGCGGGAAAATTTACAACATTTTGATTGGCTAATACAAACTATGAAATACCGCTCTGTATTTCATAGAAAAATCTATGAAATACCGCTCTGTATTTCATAGAAATGGTGAGCTCTGATTGGCTGAGATGTAATATGTATAGGATAATTGTATATATGTATAAATGTATACTACAACGTTTCTGCAATCGAGTGTTAGCGTAAAGCTGCGTTACATTTTCAGTACACTAATAGTACGTTGTCCAACACGAATAGAATTTTGTGTGGACTCCTGCAATTTATAAGCTAAAGTGGGATTATTATTTTGCCCGTTACAAGCTCTGACTTGACAAAAATGATTCTCAACCACATCTTGGTTGAGAATCCACGGCTTGATAACTGAGTGAGGGAATCTGCTGAGCTTCACTTTGACAAGGCCTTCAATCCATGAACCATTGACTGTAGATCAAACCACAATTTAGTAGATATAAAAAGATTTGGATCATCAACAGTCATTCTTCCTTCCATGAAGTTATCAATTCCAGGAAGTTGTCAAGTTGCTTTATGCGGATGTCATTGACTGAATGTATTGGTTGTTTGCTGGTGCAAAAAAAGTCAATCAAGGGACTGGTATAACCCAGAAGCTTGATGATACCATCAAGGGAACTCCCATCTTTTCCAGACTCCATTAAGTGTCTTTGAAAGGCCTGAATTTAAAAAAAGGAAATTTAAAAAGGAACTATAAAAATTAATTTTAAAAATACATGTAGAACTATAGACCCTCTGTGTCTGTCACCCTTGATGATGTCACTTCATTTGCATTTTGAGATTTCAACCCCTTTAATTATAAGTCACAGATGCAAAGCTTGAAATCACAAAGTTAATTCATCCTGCAAGTTAATTCACCTTAAACATAGAATAATTTAAATTTTCATGATAAAATGTAGTTTTAGCTGGTCAGTAATCCTGATAAGTCCTATTAGTGACGCCGGCTCGGGAGGGATCAATGTTTTGATCGAATGATATAATATATTCAAACCCCATTTGAACTTTTTTCTAAAAACTAAAAGTTTTTTTTCTGAAACAGGAAATGGCTTTTCCGTGTCTTAGAAGAATTAATACATGCAGAAGAAATTAGACCTCTGTTTTTCTGGTCGTTCAGTGCCGTCCACACCGCGTTGTCCTATAGCCATGTTTACATTCCGGGATATAATTACTGATACCACAAGTACTTCTGTGACCTTTCAGCCAGAGTTGACGACAGATCGTTAAATGATTACTGGATTACTCGAACATGTGATTTGGAGAATCATTCGGTCCAAATATATACGTTTGGTTGGAATAAAACTGGAGTTTGTCCTGGAAAATCATAAGCGAGTTCCACGCGACATTGCCCTCAGTGGGCTTCACATTCTGGACTCCACAGTTCAGAGTTTTCGCGGGCCAAAATAGAGATTTGTCATGAGGAAACTAGAATGATAGGGCTTTCAGACAATATAAATATTAGTTGTAAAAATAATATACTCCTGAAGTTATGGAGCCGCGTATTATCCCATAATTTGCCTCGATTCTGAATTACTAATTTTTTTGTACCTAGAGACAGAGGAAGTGATGAACAATACACAGCTAAAATGTGGATCCTTTGTGTCTTCTCGTTACTGCGTGCGAGCGTCGCGAATATGCATAATTTTACCAAATTTTCACCGGCGCCAAGGGCGTGTCGGACGGTATTTTCAACTTTCTTATTTTTTGGAAAAATTAAAAAGCGCTGAAACTTTTGGACATGCTTTTCGAAAATAGTTCACCATAGGCTTTCATTCGGTGATAAAAAATGGATTCCGATTTTTCAGTTTTGTCCGACTATTCTCGGTATTTCCTGACAGTCGCTCTTAAAATTTTATATACACTGAGTAGCAATTTGTGATATTAGCTGACCAGTAACAGTTCTAAAGAGTTCGTTTTGCCAATATACATGATGATGCTAGATCAATACCTCTATTTTCATTTCGTCAATCACAAAACCTCCCCAGTAATCCTGTAGATTTCTTGACTTTGCATCCTTCAAGCACTAATTAATAATGTCTCTGTACCATCCTGGCCGTTGCTCTACTTTATTCTTGTGATGTCTTTAAAAATGTAAATAAAATAAAAAATCTTTCATTGTAAGTTATAAATATTGTTTCACTGGGACTAATAATAGTGATCATGAATAAATGAATGAATTGATGGATGAATGAATGAATGAATGAATGAATGAATGAATGAATGCATGGATGAATGGATGAATGAATGCATGGATGAATTGATGGATGAATGCATGAATAAATGAATGAATTGATGAACGAATGAATAAATGAATGGATGAATTGATGGATGAATGGATGAATGCATGGATGAATGCATGGATGGATGAATGCATGGATGAATGAATGAATGCATGGATGGATGGATGAATGCATGAATGAATTGATGAACGAATGAATAAATGAATGCATTGATCGATGAATGAATGAATGCATGGATGGATGAATGCATGAATGAATGGATGGATGGATGAATGAATGGATGAATGGATGAATGAATGGATGGATGAATGCATGAATGAATTGATGAACGAATGAACAAATGAATGCATTGATCGATGAATGAATGAATGAATGCATGGATGAATAAATGAATGCATTGATCGAAGAATGAATGAATGGATGGATTAATGAATGAGAATGCATGGATGAATGAATGGAAGGATGAATGGACGAATGGAGGCAATATAGCCCAAATATTTGGTATTACCTAATTGTTCTATTGCATAACTTTTCTCAGAGGTTCCAACACATGTGGGTTTTTGCAATATAGTTCTAGGCACAATTTGATTATCCTACAGGTATAAAAGAACAACTCAGTGTACAAATATAAGCAACATATCATTATTCCCAGGCCAATTTCCCTTTACAGAGGGCCCTTGGAGAGCATTTATGTTGCTTGATATAAAAATTATTATGCATAGAAATAATTAGAGAAGGATTTTTTCATAATTTGAACTTTTCAACAAAATATTAAATTATGTGATTTTACTCACTTAGGATGCCAACGGTATCCTTTGCTTGAGGATGTCTCAAGTATTTTCTTTTGTTGATCCCAAAGAGTCATCATATCTTCTGGAAGGTTCTCCTTTCCATTGTCTTCCATCATTTTTTTAAGATCATTGTGATCCTCCTCTTCCATCGCAAGCAGTTCTCTTTCGAACTTGGCCATGAGTCTCTCTTCTCTGACCTTTGCAGCCTTTAGCTTCTTTGCCATAGAGTCAGTTTTCTGTAGCCAATCGGACTCGGAGAAGTAACGCTCATTGCAGAATTGATGTGGCTCTGTACCCCTTGCTTGTTTTCTGGATTTTTTTCTGTTTTCATCTTTTATAAGAACAGTACAAGATGAGCACCACAAACCATTACCAGGTGTGACAACTTTGCATTTTTCTGAAAATACTCTTTTTTCAGTTGTTCCATCCAAACTTGATAAGGATACAACCCTGTGCTTTGAGAAGGTTTGCAAGGTTGTGTCTCCTTGGGCAAGCGGGAAACCGCAACAAATTGAACAATTGTCAATAAATTAAGTGATGATCTGGACTTGTGTCGTCACAGATAGGCCCCTCAGTTTTTTGGTCATTTCAAATTCTTCAACTGGAATCCTAAAACCCTGGCTTTTTACTTCGAACTTGAACTGTTCGTTGTCGAGTTCAACATTCACTTCTGTGCAGTTTCTATTGCCATCCAGAAACCATGGTTCGTGGCATACAAAAGACAGGCAGCTATCGTTGTTTATAACCCTATGCCAGTGACACTTGACTATATTTTCAGTGCGCAGTTTGTCAAACATCGAACGTTGGTTTGTAAAAGTCGACATGGGAAAAAGAGCATTCTCACAGCAATCGGTCGTTCTCCTGCTAGGTTCTTGTATCCTTTTCTTTCTGGTTCTCCTTTTCTGATAATTTTCTTGCCTTTTACCCCATCTTCTCCCCACAAGTCTGCTACAATTCTTCCGATTGAACTTCTTGAAGAGCCCAGAAGCTCGAGCTCTAAGTTTTCCTTTTCACTTTCGACTGTTGACATGATATCTTCTATTGACGTAAAAGCATCTTTCTGGTATTGAAAATTTCTGAGTACGCTGAAAAGATTGTATTTTTAGGCTATGTTAGGCATAATATTACAAAACACAAGATTGATTTTTTCTTACCATAATTTCGCCGATAGATTTAATATACCCAAATCCTTTCTGTTTCTTCTCCATAGTTTCTATTAATCCTGCCGATCTTTTGCGCTTAGTCGATGACATGTTTAAAACGTAATCTAGTAGATTTTGAGAGTAGTACAACTATAAAATACACCGGCGTACGAACGCATACGAACGATAGACTAAATCTCAACGGCTTTTAATTTTGTACATTTCATTCTACAAATTTATCTCGGGTCTTCCCTGCAGCGTTTGCCGTTCACTGATTGGTTGGTTGATCACAATTATTAATGGCCCGATCTCCGGCATCTGCCGACTTTATCATCGCTGGTTCGGCACGTTTTCTGAAGAAAGTTCGTTGAAACCGAATACGTGGAATGTGTAAGCTGTTGGTGCCACGGCTAGTCACAAGCAAGGTTGACTTCGAATTGAGTTCAATTCACGACTTTAAAAGCGAGTAGGTCAGTGATGAACCAATTGGATGTGTGCTAGGGGAATGTGAGAACGGGATTATGTGAAAAAATTGCGAACATTTCAAATTTTTGTAGGTTTCTCGAGGCCTCGAAGATCGCCGTAGCCAAGATTCGGCGTCCGTAGTTTCCAGCCTTCTCTTCCTTTACAGGTTAAGGGAGAAACAAATTAAAAACGGCCTAAAACGCAAAACTAACACATTAGGGCAATAGAACAGTAAATTATCAACGCTGTGGTGAATTTTCAGTCCTTTATTGACAACGTAAGTGCCATTATACGTTATTTTGTAATTCTACATACATTCTCTACAATTATTCACAAGAACACAGCTTGGGCTGCCTGTGCATAAACCTTTTAGCTTGTGTAACGGAATTTATGGAAGTAATCAGTTGCATAAATTCATTTCGTTATATGAGTGAAAATGTGTTTATATAACGGAATTAATGCAAGTAATCAGTTGCATAAATTCCGTTCTGTTAGTGAATTCATAAATTATGAAAATTGGTTATATAACGAAATTTATGCAAGTAATCAGTTGCATAAATTCCGTTCTGTTAGTGAATTCATAAATTATGAAAATTGGTTATATAACGGAATTTGTGCAAGCAATCAGTTGCATAAATTCCGTTCCGTGTTAGTGAATTTATAAATTATGAAATTGGTTATATAACGGAATTTATGCAAGTAATCAGTTGCATAAATTCATTTCGTTATATGAGTGAAAATGTGTTTATATAGCGGAATTAATGCAAGTAATCAGTTGCATAAATTCCGTTCTGTTAGTGAATTCATAAATTATGAAAATTGGTTATATAACGAAATTTATGCAAGTAATCAGTTGCATAAATTCCGTTCTGTTAGTGAATTCATAAATTATGAAAATTGGTTATATAACGAAATTTATGCAAGTAATCAGTTGCATAAATTCCGTTCTGTTAGTGAATTCATAAATTATGAAAATTGGTTATATAACGAAATTTATGCAAGTAATCAGTTGCATAAATTCCGTTCTGTTAGTGACATGATTCATAAATTATGAAAATTGGTTATATAACGAAATTTATGCAAGTAATCAGTTGCATAAATTCCGTTCTGTTAGTGAATTCATAAATTATGAAAAATAATCAACTTACATAAGGAGATACTTGCATAATTTATTTTGTTATATATAACATTTTTGTGGCTACTCTCCTTCGTAAGAAGAGTAGCTACTATCTCATCGAGTGTGTAAGTAAGTAAGTAAGTAATTCGGGTAGTGTTCGGAACTAGTCAGGTGATCGAAAATCAGCGACGATGTCGCCACGATGTACCCGATGGTTTGCCGACTAGTCACCTATGTGCTTTTCTCTTCACGCGTTGGTTTGAAGGTAAGTTTTCACTCTACTCTACTATTATATTCTATGCTACTTTGCACCAGAAACCACACACATCTCTCGTGCAAAGTGTCAACTGTTTATTCGTAACGATTGTTTCAGGTTTTCATGGGCCTGTCCTTTTGATTCAGGTTTTCATTCGGCCCTGTCCTTTTGATATCTTGAATTTCTAAAACTGCTTTCAAAATATTAAAACATCAATATCTACTTGAGTCCTGTGTGTCATTTAGTATTTAGTGAATTAGAATTATTTGTATGCTGTCACAATTGTTTTCAATTAAAGTTGTATTAAGATACATTTCTGATTCAAATTAGCATTATGTACATGTAGAACCAATTGAAGAACAAGTTCAGATAGATAAGATAGATAAAGTATTTAAATTATTATGATATATTATGATTATAGCTCAATCATACTAGTTCAACCGAGGAATCCCCCAAAAGGGATATGACATTGACTAACATTTTCCCTTGACGACTCAATGACAGTTTAAGGCTAGTTTACTGCCCTATCCAACTACACATTGCTTCTACATTTCAAAACCGCAGTACCTACACTACCTTTTTATTTTTGTTTCATTTACTGTTGAGTAGCCACATGCAGTCCTTGACTGCCTATTTTTATAACATAATATGCAGGAACACAGTGATAAACAGTTGTAATCGCGCGACCGGGTACCCTGTGGTACATGTACGTATACAATGCATGACTGAGAGTCTTTGCGAGGAAGAAGAAGATGGCGGCGTCGCGACGAACGTTTATATACGTAATCTGTTCCCGGGGGGGGGGGGGGGGGGACTCCCTTATAAAAGGGGGTAGGGATGCTCGTCGGAAATTTTGAAAATGACCCCTAAAAGGGACCGGAGTCTTGTCTTGGTGGGCGTGGCAGCGAATACTTTTACCCATAAAAGGGACCAATTTAAAAAGTCATTTTAATAGTATAAAAGACACTAGCATCAAACGCCTTCCACTCTTACAAGTTTAAGACAACGTTGTCATATAAATCTTTAAGCAATTTTTAAAGAACTGAATCTGTTCGATTTAAGTCAAAGACTAAGGGACTATGATGTAGGTATACAACACTTTATCTAACGAAATGTACAAAATTAGTAATTGTCAGTCATTGTTATAGTTTTACCGTTATTATCGTCATCATCATCGTCGTTCGAACCGTGGTGACCACGAATAAACCTGATGAGTTGAAACACGTAGTCCATTATACTCAACATCCGAGTACAGCAAGCGAATTATCTGTCAATATAAAGTGATGATAAGGTTTCAGAGTTTATATCAATAAAAACATGTAGATCACGATATGCAAAGTTTATTTATTATAACCGTATTAAATACAACTACTATGATGTTAGTATAGTTAGATACAACTACCAGATACCATTAAATTACCATGCAGTTCCTGATAGAGAACCGAGCAGAATTCCAGTGAGGCGACTTACCTCAAATGTACCCGACATACCCCAAATGTACCTCGTGTTAGAAATATATACCCCAACTGTACCTCTTGTAATTTTATTCAGTTCAACAATGTACCTCAAATGTACCCGACATACCCCAAATGTACCTCGTGTTAGAAATATATACCCCAACTGTACCTCTTGTAATTTTATTCAGTTCAACAATGTACCTCAAATATACCCGACATACCCCAAATGTACCTCATGTTAGAAATATATACCCCAACTGTACCTCTTGTAATTTTATTCAGTTCAACAATGTACCTCAAATATACCCGACATACCCCAAATGTACCTCGTGTTAGAAATATATACCCCAACTGTACCTCTTGCATTTTTATTCAGTTCAACAATGTACCTCAAATGTACCTCATGTACTACTGTACATGCTGCAGTCTACTCACTTTACTTTATAGTCATTTGCCTGGAGGTTTCCAAGATTTTCTCCTATTAAACTTTGCACTTCTTATTGTTGGGAAGACTGAAGATTATCACAATTTGGATAAAAGCATCGATGAAAGTTTATCATTTTACCAAACACAAACACACTGCAGTTTGACAGTTATCTTGTATGAACAAACAAAATGATATGGTCAGCAGTCATACACACTCGATCACATGACTAAAATACGGCTGCTGATTGGTCCATGGCGCGTTTGCACATGCACGAAGAGACTTGGCGTGTTTGCAGTGTTTGAACAAGATCTCAAGAAACACATGGCTTTTTATTCGTTTTTATGCCGGTAAGAAAGACTGTTTAGCTATTTTTGAAGTAAGTAATACAAGTAAAACAGCTTAGCAAACTTCTACATGTCTTTCAGGCACATTGGAAGAGAAAAAACTTGGATAAAATGACTTGCTGACATCGATTCTACTCTCCACGTACGGCTCTAGCAAATCTGTAAGTACCACAATTTCGGGCACAATAAATACATAGATATATAAAAATGCAGATAGATAGATAGTTCATTTACAAATTACATAACTCTCAAAATGCTGAATTGCATACTTTGAATAAAACAATTAAACTAAACAGGTTGCATTAGTGTATTACGGTACTTGTAGTTTGGATTGCCCTCATCTGTTATGTCTTGTTCACAGCTGAACTCTTTTGAAGGAATAGAAAACGAGGCAGCGTGCTCTATCGAGTTATAGAAGCACGCGGGAATTGTAAGAAGACGAGAGAAGTGCTAGGAGAAGCACGAGGCGTAGCCGAGTGCCTCTCGCACTTCTCGAGTCTTCTTTCAATTCCCAAATGCTTCTATTACTCGATAGAGCACAGCTGCCGAGTTTTCTATTGCTTTTATAAAATACAAGTATGATTTTAAAGCAAGTTTTCAATTCACTTCGTTACAAAAATGTTTGAATATCTGCGCGCGCGTGCACTGTGCTCTCATAGAGCACGCGGAATACGCATCCTTTGGCCAATCAGAGCGCGCGTTATATCATAGTTATTTTATAATGTACTATAATAGCTATATGGCCTATGTGAATCAATGAAGGACTGTCTTTATTATTTCTATTTAGTTTCAGGTATTCATTGTTCAACAAGCTAATAAAGCCAATGAAAGATTTGGTTACAAGCATTGTTAGCCGGAGCAAAATTGGTAGACACAAAAGCTAGCTAAGTTCAACACTTTGAGTTTGACTTTGACAGCAAACAACTGCATATGTAAAACATATGATAAGTATATATAAATTATATGTCATATATTATATCATATTAGTAAACTATTGTACAATATTGATAATTACATGTACAACAATAATGTAGGCTCCAATTACTTGGGCTTCCTGTGGAAGGCCCAAGTCTAAGATTACAGACAGTTTTTCTTCGTCGTCGACGTCGTCATGTTTCTACGCCAAATATGCAAGTGGTCACCATAGCGCATGCGCATGCTAATCTTCTCTGTATCGTTCCAATTTTTGAGTATACAGAAGTTGTGGTCAGCAGCTTATCAACAAAATTCAAGATGGCAGACGTACGTAACGATAAATCAAATCACCAGCAGCATTCAAAAAGGATTTTGCCGTGCTCCCTTGCTCGAGCCAGTCGAGTCGTTCATTAATACTGCTTAGTAAATATGCAAATATCCTAGAGAATACTTTTTGGCCTTGCAATTCTGTCTGAAAGTGTATTTCTAACAGATGTCTGTGGCTTAGTAAGAACTCGATCGTAATTTTATTGAGTTTGTGAAATCGTTTCTTGCAAGGTAATCGAAATGTGCTTCGCCATGCAGCTGTCAGCTAGGAGTGTGAGTGTTGAAGCTAATTACGTATGTATGCTCTACTGAGTCACGCAACGAGTGACTTAAATTCTGCAAGTAATACATGTAGGCTAAAACTACTTCTGTATGATGATACAAGCTATTAGGTTTCACATTTAAAATCTATCAAAACAGCTTTATTAAGAAGCCCAAGTTCACGCTAGTAGAGCATCTAGTTGCATTAAAATGATAAGTTAATTCTACTATACAGCTATTTCAAAAAAGGTTGGTGCCAGTTTTGTTGCATCTTGCATACCAAGCCCGAAATGTATTGTGAATCTTATGTAAACAATGTCTGCATGCACATACAGAAGAAAATATGCCGGCTTCGTATTGCGAAGGTAACGTCAGTTGAGAAAATTCCCAGAGTCCATATTGTTGTGACCTTTCGCTGACTCCATTCACATCGCCCATAGTGCATTTCGGGCTTGGTATGCAACATGCAAGATGCAACAAAACCTTCACCAACCTTTTTTGAAATAGCTGTATTTTAAAACGTCTCTTCAAATTTAGGTTGTAAAAGTATGCTACCCCGGGTATACCCCAATCCAGGGTACATTTGAGGTACATTTCAAAAGGTTCCAAAAGTATGCTACCCTGGGTATACCCCAATCCAGGGTACATTTGAGGTACATTTCAAAAGGTTCCAAAAGTATGCTACCCCGGGTATACCCCAATTCAGGGTACATTTGAGGTACATTTCAAGGTTCCAAAAGTATGCTACCCCGGGTATACCCCAATTCAGGGACCGTACATTTGGGGTACATCTCAAGGTTCCAAAAGTATGCTACCCCGGGTATACCCCAATCACTGATTAAGGTACATTTAGGGTATACCTTAGGTACTTTTGGGGTATACCTCGAATCTACCTAATTTTGATAGGGGTTCAGTTTACTGTATATGTTTTTCTATTGTCCTGTCTTGTGGTTATTGGAAACCGGTTACATTAGATGCTATTTATGAGCATGCCAATTTATTTTATAACAGTATAATAAATAATGATGCAAGTGAATTAATATTACCAAAGAAACACATACATTCAACACAAACAGTCAGCTTGGGCTATACCTGTGATTACCACTCAAATAGAAAAAGCAATAAATTTTACTGATCTTTTGATCGTTCATGATACCGTGTACCCCAAGTACTCAATTGCACCAGGGCACGAGTGTGCGCTTGAACCAAGCGTCTAGTTTTCCTTTCAAGAGAACTTTCGTGCAAAGATTGTTTTGACAAATTTTGCAGTGTTCTTCAAAGTTTTAATTTAGCTTATGTAAACATTTACCCTGCGAGCAGAGTCTTCTGCTCGCAGGGTAATAAACATTTCCAACTGAAATAAATGTCGACGCGACGTCGGCTGTGTTCAAAATGTCGCTTTACTGTCTTTGATTCCTTTTCTAAATGCCCGATGAGGAGGCTCGGGCCAAAATGAGCCTGACTCGGGCCAAAAACATATTTACGCGACATCAACTCTATTGTTATATCCTACCGTTCTCAATTTTATGCGGAGCAAAAACTGGACTTTTGGGGGTTACAATTTTGGGCCATTGGACTTTTTGGGGTCTTGTTTTTGCGAAATGGACTTTTTTGGGGTTAAACAGTTTGGCCTCATTCGCACCTCCCCGTCACTGATACCCCTGAGTACCCCCCCTGGGGTCGCGGGTCTCTCCCCGTCCGGGAATCGGATTTTTCCGAGAATTTACGCTTGAAGAACCACATTTGGATATAAGCTTATTTGAGTCTTGTGTGAAGGTTCGGTTATTATCATTCCATTATTTTGTCATTCGTGTTTTGAATAAATGACATGACAGTCGGTACAGTATGTGGTTCTAATTGTGAACACTTTTTGCACTTGATGATATTTCTCGTCAACATATGGTACGATTATCCTGAACCTTTGCTATAAATTAGCTCTACACTTCAGCTAACATGTGATTAAGTTTCGTTGTATTTATTATTGGACTTTTCTAAATATATTTTATTATATCATGTCTGTTGGTGGTTCTAATGGTGAACAGGTGTTTGTAATTGTGAACACTTGGCTTGCTTTTTAATGGCTTAATACTGTGTATTATTATCGATTTCTAGCCTTGCAATTCGATGTACAAGTTCCAAGTTGTCTTAAAACAATATTTATATTCGTGTTATTTCGATACGAATGCTAGAAAAATGTTAAAACGAAGTGAAGTCAGACGGCAACGCTAAATTGCTGACGTGTTCGCATGTTCATTGATGCATGCCGTTCATCACGTTCGTGTAATTGCTAACAACGCAATGGCGCAAATCACAAACGCGGACTTCTTATACATATTTCCTTCTCAATATTTGCTATTGTACCAGTGCAGGTACATTAGCGGCAATTTTACTCTATATCTTAAGAACTACATATGTTATGAAGTGCCAAGTTATGCGTGAGCATATGCGTGTTTACAATAAGCCAAGTCAGAGTTTAAGGATTACCGTGATTCCTGGAACCGAATCGGGATAAAATGTGTCCGAAGTGACTTTTTCTCCCATGTCTCTTGTATTTTTGCCGAGTTTTCTAGGAGCATTTTGCACTACTTTTTCTGTACTAATAAAGTATTTTCCCTGTTTACTAGTCACATACAACTGCAAGGTAACTCTAACAGCGCTTATATGTTCATTTGAATACGATAATCCACTGAAAAAACGTAGTTTAAAATCGCCCACAAGCTTACCAATCTCGAAGCGGATTGGGCTTCCTGTGTCAATTGAACGATCGTCAGTTTCACAACGTTTGGATTTCGCTTTAAATCATGTCTTTGTGTCGATTCTTGGCAATTTGTTCAGAAAATAATAAAGATTATGAGTTGTTTATCACTTTGTGCTATTAGTTGTCTCAAAAGAGTATCAAAAAGTTGTGTTTTGGGGGCCGTAGATTGGCCGTAGTTCTCACGGCTTCACTACGTCCAGACTACGTGTATAACGAAGGGCATTTTTTATCGTAAAATAGAATTTGATTAACAAATCACACATGAGGTTGAATTAAGAAGACCTTTATGCATACCTTGGAGTATTTTCTCGGCAAAAATCGTATTGTAAGAAATGAAAAATGCTCCTAGAAAACTCGGCAAAAATACAAGAGACAATGGAAGAAAAAGTCACTTCGGACACATTTTATCCCGATTCGGTTCCAGGAATCACGGTAATCCTTAAACTCTGACTTGGCTTATTAGATGCACATCGCAAAAACACGCACAATGTTTCATTCCGATGCTGCTCGTTCATTTTCAACACTTTTTACTCGTGCCCAGGCCGTAGGCCGCACGAGTTATAAATCCCAACGCGTATTTTTTTTTTTTTTTTTTTTTTTTTCAATGTCAGAAAATCGCAAAGTTGTGCAATATCCGGTCACATGCTATCGAGACCAAATATAGGGGAGCGGTTGGGGGATCAGCTAAGGGGGAGGGCAAGTGGAGAAGGTTTGCATCGCCTAGTACCTAGCATCTCCAACAATTATATACGTATTAGAACCATTTATATACAAACATTTGTCTTTCTCACAATCGATGTGGGACATTATCAAATCCAAAACCGTCACTAAAAATAAAGTCAAAATCAAATCAAATCAGATTATAGGGCAAATGGGATGTATTTACACAATGATATTCTCAAAGCTGCAGCTGTGTCTAGCTAGCGGCGTCAGAGCGAAAGCATTTGTACTACTGAATTGTCTCGCACATGCGCAATGTGTTATATAGGTGTCGTGATTCCCGATCTAAAAAGCGGTTAAATTAAATGTGTTGGCCAAATGAAGGATAAAAAGACGAGGTATAAAGAAAGAAGTCAGACCCCAGGCATCCACCACGGCTTAGAAATTGCACACAAATCCTAACTTCGGCCTTCATCGGTCGCTGTTCAGCGCTCGTCAACACATCAAAATGCAAAGTTCTGCAATATCCGGTATCCAGCATCCCTTGCGGTAGCACATGATATAACATGAGTCGGCCTATCGAGCTAGTCTTCGAGACGCCATTTTGGATTTTAGACATGGGGAGGACGATTTAAACAATTCATGTGGAGTTTTACGAGCGAAATATTGCACTTTTTACTCGTCGGAGTGTTAAATTAAGTGGTAAAGACAAGAAGATCTTCAAATATATGGTCGCCAACCCTTCCATTTCGTGGGGAGCTGTCAGCAGCAAATAACGAAGAGACCAGCAAATAACGAAGCTGTCACAGCACCGAAGAGACCAGCAAATATATGGTCGCCAACCCTTCCATTCGTGGGGGAGCTGTCACAGCAGCAAATAACGAAGAGACCAGCAAATATATGGTCGCCAACCCTTCCATTCGTGGGGGAGCTGTCACAGCAGCAAATAACGAAGAGACCAGCAAATATATGGTCGCCAACCCTTCCATTCGTGGGGGAGCTGTCACAGCAGCAAATAACGAAGAGACCAGCAAATATATGGTCGCCAACCCTTCCATTCGTGGGGGAGCTGTCACAGCAGCAAATAACGAAGAGACCAGCAAATATATGGTCGCCAACCCTTCCATTCGTGGGGGAGCTGTCACAGCAGCAAATAACGAAGAGACCAGCAAATATATGGTCGCCAACCCTTCCATTCGTGGGGGAGCTGTCACAGCAGCAAATAACGAAGAGACCAGCAAATATATGGTCGCCAACCCTTCCATTCGTGGGGGAGCTGTCACAGCAGCAAATAACGAAGAGACCACAAGTACGGTCGAATTGCAAAGGTATAACCAAACAAACAAGTATCAAATGAACCAATGTTATCAAAAATCAAAGTTGTTGAAAGACTCAAATCTACAAAACTGTCATGTCAAAACTGTTGTTGGCTGTACTTCTGTATTAACGAAATTAACATCTTATGATATGAAGAGAGAAGTAATTCATATATATGATAATAATTATTTTAGTAAGCCAAGAAGAGCCAAGCATAAAATATCAAAAATCTTAGTTACTATTATTGTTGATTGTTATCCAATATCCAATAAACAGCATCAGAGGTATTGTGTTTCAAGGAGAAAGTTACTGACTTCAGGTGACATTGAAGTAAACCCAGGCCCAGTTTCCAATGCCAATAATACAGTGTCAAGAATTCCCCCAATGGTATTATTACAGTCTAGATTAACCGAACAAGGTTTAAGATCATTAGATGTTGGTGGTGCAGGTGATTGTTTTTTTAGAGCAGTATCCCATCGGTTATATGGTGAAACCAACTATCACATGGATGTACGTACTACTGGTGTTCAATACATGAGAAATTATCCAGAAAGGTTTATTGAGAGTAATACAGCTCACTCATGGTTAATGTATATATCTAATATGTCTCGACAAGGTACATGGTGTGATGCACTAATCATACAAGCAGTTGCAGATGCTATGAATCTTACCATCCGTATTACAGAATCAAATGAGGGCTTTGCGGCATTCACTGTTATTAGTCCAATACAGACAGGAAATAATAATTCTACTATAATACACATTGGTCATGTGGACGAAGTACATTATGTTTCAACTACTGTATCAGACCATAGCAATTCAGCAACAAATATGGATTCAGACGCATCCAGAAATTATTCTAATTTACAAGCCCCTGTAAATAGTATACATGTTCCTATGAATAAAGAATGTTGTGCCTTATCTGTTTACTCTATATGTTTTTCTCTCATCAAATCATGTTGTTATTGGAATCCTGTAACATTAGATGCTATTAATGAATATGCAAATTTGTTTTATAATAATTTGGTAAAAAATGATACAAGTGAATTACCAAAGAAAATTAATATATTCGATGCAGCTATTAATGTAGGATGTACATCAACTTATCATGGATCACTGTCACATCGTTCTCATTCCAGTAAAGTATTTCTTCGAAATTGTATCTTACAAAATTCAGATCTCAAAACTACTGGCTTTGTGCTTTGTTTCTCTGATTATTATATAAGCTGTGTTATGCAACAGAATTTAAAAACAAAGAAGTTGAAGTATTTTGTATTAACATGTAACAATCAAAAGATTGGCATTTCTGACTCATTAAGTGATATTGACTCTCTTATTCAAACTATTTGTAATATTATCAAAGAACATAACTCTGATTCCAATTCAACACAAATAACTGCAGTAGTGTATCACCGTTTATTGTTGGCTTGGCACCCGTGATTCAAGACTAACTTTTGTTTAACATTCTGTCACGAGAGTAAAAATACCAGTTTTCAGGACAGAACCAGGACTAGTCGCTTTGACAACCCTAACTACCAAACTGAGTACTCCACCACCCGGACATGTAGCCCATATATGTCACAAGGCCGGTTTGCACTAATTGCAGGCCAAAAATTATCATTCAGACATAACATTCAGAAAAGAGAGGCTTTCTATAAGCAAAAATAAAGCAAACTTGGAAATCCACACTCCCACAGGAATCCCAATTCTTGAAGCATCCCAACAGGGCACGAGTGTACATTGCCCATAGCAATGTCTAGTTAATGAAATTGATCACGAGCCGTTTAACTGCCGCTACGCATTTTAAAACAACCATTTATTCGGTATTCTGTTACTTTGCAACTACATTCAACCAATACGATAAACTTTTGAGATACTTACAACTGACTTCTGTACTGAACTGCATGAGTAGGCCACTCACTAAACATAATGGACTCACCGTACATTTAGGCCAAGACTTGTCACGGTATAATTGTTTGTATCCTGTTGTAGCAGTTTTTGTATGCTAAAATAGCTTACATTGGCCTTTGATCTTCCCTGAATAGCATAATTTTGCGATACTGCCAACCTGTTGCACATATTCTAACGACAAACTGCAGGCCTAGCAGTGATATACAGTCATTTGCAAAAATTCTGGCCGCCACGATATATCAATATATCAATATATCGGTTGCATTATGGGAAATTAAATAATACTATTTTGAGTTTCCTAACTTATTAAATGAAGCAAAATTTACAAACAACAAACGTAAGACTAAAATATACATTATACTAAATATTTCTACCAACTTTGCTGACATTAACCCGCTTTAAGGGGAATTTTCGATTATTTAATTACCCATAATGCACCCGATATATTGATATATTGATATTTCGTAGCAACCAGAATTTTTGCAAATGACTGTATGCATTCTTCAGTTAATCCAGTTATCCAGTTAAATTTTGAATAAATTATCTCTGGATCTTTGCACGATGTTTCGTAATTTGAAGTGATATTGCTCAATCCAGTATTGCACTAGTTGGAAATGGCGTTGTGTAGCTTTTCGGCTCGTATAAAAAGCAACGTGTCTTGAGGAATTAGTCCAGAATATCCACACCAGTTTCAATGTGTTCCTCTGGCAGAATGCAATAGAGATGTGTCGAGACATCTAGAAATGAATGGGATTAGCGAAGATTTGTCCCTGAACAACGAAATGAAGTTGCTGCTTGCAAGAGCAGGTATTGTTTCTTTGAACATTTGTATCGTTTATACAGTACCATTTCACTGATCATGTAGCTGATGAGTCCCATTCGTTGCTGACTATATGTCCTCGACATCGAGCCGAGTATACCCTGGTTCCAGAGGCTACTGTTACTGGGGAGGCGAGCAAAGAACGTCTCGTCCTTCGGACTCGACAGACCCGACTTTCGAGACTCTGGAACCAGGGTAAGCCGAGTATGGCATTAGATGGCGAACACGCAAAGTCAGATGTTCAATACCGCAACCCTTAATTGCGCACAACTCTGCTACTGTGAAAGGGTTACGCAGAATAAACAGCATGCACTCACGTTTGATTCTCGAGAAAACGGGACAACTTATTGCAGTTGAAAAGTTTAACCTGAATTTCAGGCTCAAAGGGGAGGGGATGGGAAATAAGGAGAGAGGAGAGGGAAAGGATAGGAGAGGGGAGGGAAAGGATAGGGGAGGGGAGGGGAAAGGAGAGGGGAGAGGGAAAGGATATGAGAGGGAAGGGAGAGGGGAGGGGAAAGGAGAGGGGAGAGGGATATAGGAGAGGGGAGGAAAAGGTTGAGGGGGAGGGAAAGGAGAGGGGAGGGCAAATAAGGAGAGAGGAGAGGGAAAGGATAGGAGAGGGGAGGGAAAGGACAGGGGAGGGAAGGGGAGGGAAGGGAAGAGGGAAAGGAGAGGGGAGAGGGATATAGGAGAGGGGAGGAAAAGGCTGAGGGGAGGGGAAAGGAGAGGGGAGAGGGAAAGTATAGGACTGGGCAGGGAGGGAAATGATAGGGGAGGGGAAGGGAAAGGAGAGGTAAGAGCGAAAGGATAGGAGAGGAAAAGGAGAGGGAAGGAGAGGGATAGGAGAGGGGACGAATTAAAGGATAGGAAAGGGGAATAAAGGATAGGGGATAGGGGAGGGCAGGGGAAAGGAGAGGGGAGCAAAAGGATAGGGGAGGGGAGAGGGGAGAGGGAAAAGAGAGAGGAGAGGGGAGGAAAAGGATAGGAGAGGCCTATGTAGGGGAAAGGAGGGGAGGGGAAAGTAGCTTTGGACCTGAAACTCAGGTTATAATTACCACCACGTGCGCTACCTAGCGGTATCTCCACTACGGCTCTCCGTTTTTCTTCTTCCAATTTCCTTGTTTTTTCTTCTTGTTGAATTGCCTTCAAATACCCTGAGCACATATAGCATATTGCTAGATCAAATAAGACAACATGGATCTCAGCAATTTAGGTAGCTGCTGTCTCAGGCAAACATGGAATGATTCACGTAAATTGTCTCGTTGTTACTTACGCGATCCAACTGCAATAAGTTGTCCCGTTTTCTCGAGAATCAAACGTGAGTGCATGCTGTTTATTCTGCGTAACCCTTTCACAGTAGCAGATTTGTGCGCAATTAAGGGTTGCGGTACTGAATATCTGACTTTGCATGCGTGTTCGATCGCCATCTAATGCCATACTCGATGTCGAGGACATATAGTCAGCAACGAATGGGACTCATCAGCTACATGATCAGTGAAATGGTACTTTATAAACGATACAAATGTGCAAAGAAACAATACCTGCTCTTGCAAGCAGCAACTTCATTTCGTTGTTCAGGGACAAATCTTCGCTAATCCCATTCATTTCTAGATGTCTCGACACATCTCTATTGCATTCTGCCAGAGGAACACATTGAAACTCCCAGGGGGGGGGGGGGGGGGGGGGTACTCAGGAGTATCAGTGACGGGGAGGTGCGAATGAGGCCAAACCTTTTAACCCCAAAAAAGTCCATTACGCAAAAACAAGACCCCAAAAAAGTCCAACGTCCCGGAACTTAACCCCCAAAAAGTCCATTTATATATTCCACATAAAACCGAGAACGGTAGGATATCATTTTTATCAATCCAAAAAAAGTCCTTGCCAGCATCTTTATTTCAAAAAAAAAGTCCACCGGAAAATTGCTAACCCCCTGAAAGTCCCAAGCCGCAGATTTCAAACCCAAAGAGGTATTCGCACCTCTCCGTCACTGATACCCCTGAGTACCCCCCTGGGTTGAAACTGGTCTGAATATTCTGGACTATAAACTCCACAAGACACGTTGCTTTTTACACGAGCCGAAAAGCTACACAACGCCATTTCCAACTAGTGCAGTACTGGATTGAGTAATGTCACTTCAAATTACGAAAAATCGTGCAAAGATCCAGAGATAATTTATTCAAAATTTAACTGGATAACTGGATTAACTGAAGATTGCATATATCACTGCTAGGCCTGCAGTTTGTCGTTAGAATATGTGCAACAGGTTGGCAGTATCGCAAAATTATGCTATTCAGGGAAGATCAAAGGCCAATGTAAGCTATTTTAGCATACAAAAACTGCTACAACAGGATACAAACAACTATACCGTGACAAGTCTTGGCCTAAATGTACGGTGAGTCCATCGGTTTAGTGAGTGGCCTACTCATGCAGTTCAGTACAGAAGTCAGTTGTAAGTATCTCAAAAGTTTATCGTATTGGTTGAATGTAGTTGCAAAGTAACAGAATACCGAATAAATGCGTACCGGCAGTTAAACGGCTCGTGATCAATTTCATTAATTAGCCGGTTACTTGCGATTGTCTTTGAAAGGTCGACAATGTTTTCACTCTTTTATCATGCGATATTCTCAACATTGTAGATCTTTTCAAATATTAGAAATCTACCTATCTAGAGCCGATAGTGGCAAACTAGAACTTGGGATCCTCGTCTAACAACATGATCGTCACTGATGTTTTGAATCGGTTTTTGTAGCGTGACCGTCCGTTAACCGTTGTTTATCTGATACGGTTTCACAGAGAACAACTTCCGTTTTCTTAGTTTACTGACTAATAGCATAGCTAGAAGGTATTACAAACAATTTTTGGGTTCTCTCGTACTTTACTTCGCTTTGGGGTTAGTTTGGACATTTCGTTGCGTATCGCATATCACGTTGAAGACGTTCAAATGGTACGAGTTAATATTTCACTGCGCGGTCGTGTTTTAATTTGCAGAGCTGACTTTTTGCCTGTCAAAACTAGAATAAGCGTGCTTTCATGCAGTGTAATTTTTTTACCCATTTGTTAGGTACCAGGATCGATTTTGGAAGGTTGAACTTGGTCCTTATTTTGGCCGTTGCAAGAACGTAAAATAAGACGGTGTAGATCAAGGCCAAAACCACATATTCATAAAGGATTTTGTTCAAAGCTTTGTTGCAATTCTTGAAGCTAGTGAGTTGTTTGCAATGTGTGAGCAACATCAATTTGATTGAAACATTTGCGAGCTCTCGCCATCGCTTTAAAGTTGGCTCATAATTCGTGCATATTAATGAGGTAAAATCGGAAATTGAATTGATTTTTTAAACTTTTGTAAATTTCTCAAAATTGAAAACGCGCTGGGATTTTTTAGTATGATTTCCTAAAACAGTTCACCCAAAGGGATGTTTTGGTAAAATAAAAACAAATTCGAAATTTCACAACTGATTTGAGATTATCGGTTCTTACAGGCACGCCCTCTTAAGAAGCTGAAACTTCTGTTTGGACTATCAGTTGCAATGGGAAGGATTGATGATTATGCATGGATCAATTCCAGCTGTTACCACCCCCCCCCCCCCCTGGCCCCCCCCCCCCCCCCCCCCCCCCCCCGGGGCTGACCCCCGGGGATTTGTAAAAAAAAAATATTGGGACTACAAATTCCCTGCCCCTGGACCGCCAGAAATAACAAATTCCCCGCCCAGGGCAACGGAAAAGCAACCAACAATTGAATATATTAAAGGCATGTTTAACTGATAATCAAGCTAGACACCTTTTGGAAATAATTATTGACCATAACAGTAGAGATAAGAAGTCATATATGTGCTTTTAAAAACACAGTGTTTAAAAACACTGC
This sequence comes from Actinostola sp. cb2023, assembly GCA_033675265.1. Taxonomy (NCBI): domain Eukaryota; kingdom Metazoa; phylum Cnidaria; class Anthozoa; order Actiniaria; family Actinostolidae; genus Actinostola; species Actinostola sp. cb2023. The sequence goes on from JAUJYZ010000078.1 coordinate 39,886, forward strand.
CTTTTTTTTTTCAAAGAAAGCCTTTAACTTTGCAAGACCTTGTGGACAAAAGTAGTCTCTTTATTGGCGAAATCCATTATTTTGAATTCCTCCATTCATTATACGCTCGGTCAAGTTATCCCCGCCCCCCACCCCCGGGGCAACACGTTGTTGTACAAAATCCCCGCCCCTGGATCCTTACAAATCCCTGTGGTATGCCCGGGGGGGGGAGGGGGGATGGTAACAGCTGGAATTGATCCATGCATTAGTTGAGGTGAAATCTGAAGGAATTTTGAATATGGATAGGCTTGTGTAGCAGTTGTAGACATACTCTTTGAAACCATAATAATCGGCCACAGTTTAATGACCTTTAAATAGTCTATTCCAGGTGGGAGGTTTAAACGTTTCAATGAACAAACAGAAAACAATAATCGGTTGCGGTGAAGCATTGATTTCTGAAGTAGTTGTTTTGAAAATACACTCTGCTATTAGTACTCATAACCACAACAATTTATAACCACAATATCGGACAAATGATGAATGCGAGATCAACAGAATCGTTGCAAGAAAGGATTTAGTTTCAATAATTAAAATTAATACAGTTTACCAAATAAAGTGCATGTTATTATTAAAGTGTTATTACAGTTTGCCTGTTAATTGACATGCATGCGCATGTATGAGAATACCGAATTGACATTTCATTTAAACCGCCGCTCATGTGTTACCAATCTCACATTTGTAATGTTGCAGTTAACCCAATATAATCCGTTTGGAATCTTACGTTGAGCGATGAACCCACCCATCCGTATGTTCCCCAAACAACTGTGATGGGGCTGATCGTAAACTGGAAGAAGTTAAAACAATGAACCAAATGCAGAAAATAATTATATTATTATCTTTGAGAACTGTCATTTAACAAGGTCCACAGTTAGTGGATCATATTCAAGTTTTCAGTTCAGTCAATCATTCAATGTCCATGGTTAGTGGATCATTCAAGGTCCACAGTTAGTGGATAATTCAAGTTCCATAGTTAGTGGTTCATTCATGGTCCACGTAGAACGTAGAATTTCGATATTTTTTTACATGTTACAGCTAGTACAGTATTTATTTTCCACGATTTTTCACATTGAAAAGTACTTTTTTCGATTTCCCGCGAAAACTCCGACCCAGGCCTCGCGCGGTTTCATTTCCTGACTCGCAACAAATCCCAACAGAATAGTAGTATATCCAAACTGACCTTTGTTCCACGGATCACTGATTAAGAGTTGGGGAAGGCGAGATCCCATTGTTCCATATATGAACAATGAGGTGGATCCCTCCATCAAGACATCGGGATTGTTGTCAAGGGACCCCTTTCCTGTCGCTATACACCCCACATCCCCATATCTCACAATTCTACCCCAAACCTCACTTCCATATCTCATAACCCCGATAGCGTTCCGAGCTAGTATGCATAGTCTTCCTCGGAGGGAACCGTGCGTTTCGTCGGCTTTCCCTCCGTCGACTTTTCCGGAGGAAAAGCCAGCACAAAGTCCTTTACTGAATTAAGATCCTGATATAACTGGGCTAGGTCAGCTGTAGGGTGGTGTTCATCAACTGCCTCTGCCAACAACGCGCTGGTGCTGTCATGGCGGAGGACCTTCTCTAGTTGCATGTAGTAAGTTGCCGTGTGGGATCTCTCCCAGCCCACATGGCCCATAACGTCAGCCAGCGCAGAGCCCGAGAGAGCAAGTGTGATGGCACAACCAGATCTGAAGCTATGTGCCGTCTCTCCTTCATGTATGCCTGCTTCCTTTAGGTACGTCGTCAGTCTGCTGTTCATTGCCTCTGACGATATTGACGTGTCAGAGATTGTACGCTGACCAGTTGTTGGTCGAAAGAGAAATCCCTCGTTAAGGTCGACCTGCATAGCACGTGTAAGAGCGATGTACCTCTCGATACCAGTTACCGGACATATCTTTGTGTTGGCACATCTCCTGATACCAAACAGGTTGGACTTGCCGGCACGAAGTGTTTTGCCCCATGTATGATTGAACAACAGCCCATCATCATTAGGAAACCTGAGCATCTCGTTCGTCCTAACCTGGGCAAGGTCGCCCGGTCTATCTCCCGAAAAGAACAGTGTCTTAAAATAGGCTTGATCTCTAGCGAGGATATATGTCTTTATCGGGTCAACCCGCCTAGATGTCTCGAGCTGGTTATCCAGGTGGTCCGCCAGCCTGGCCAACTTGTCAACGAAGAGGGGTGTGGCCTGTTTTGGAGTAATACCAGCGGCCGCCTGTTCTTCCTTTATACATTTGCAGTATTTTTTCACCAAGATGGAGGCGGCCGGGTTTCCGAGGCCAATCCTTTCCTCCCAGTCACCTGCCCGATCATTCTCCTTGAAGATAGCTCTTAGCTTGCCAATAAGGGAGTCAACCGACCCTGCAGCGAGGCGTAGGGGGCAGCCGCATAGAAAGGGGCCTTTGAGCCCCCGATGAGGGCATCCAAGCGGGTGGACCTGAGTTTTCCCCGTTTTATCTTTCCACACCAAGAAACGAACCAAATCATGGGGAGTGGCAGACATCAAGTCTTTAGGGATTGGCAGGGAGGCTAAAAACTGGGATAGCTGGCTAAATAGCCGAGATTTCTGACGGTCATATGTGGATTGTTTAGTAACCAGCAGGTCTATTCGGGAGTCGATTGACTCAACATCAATTTCCAGGACCTCTCCCTGTGGCGGTGGGAAACATGTGCGCCTTACGTACCCACATTGTTGACAGAACCGGAATAAGCTATCGTTTGGGTAGGAGCATTGAGGGCAGGCAACTGCCGGCACCCAGAGTCTGGCCACTCCGTGAAGGGACTGGGGAAATACAAGTAGAGAATAGAGAAATGAATAGGCGACAAATGATACAATCAAATATTAGGTTCAACATATTTATTTGACCCACTTTAGAGGCCGATATACTCCTATGTAATATCGAGAGTACACACATTTGTTTTGTATTACTGCTTAAAGTTCCGTTGCGGGTTATCATTAATCAAGGCAGACTCTGAAAGCCCACAAATCCCATGGGACAGGGCCATAATCCACGAAGCCATCTTTGCTTGGACGACGGAGCACATCAACGTCACCTTGTTGGGCCAACCGGAGTTCTGATGAGCACTGCGATTGGAGGATAGGCCACCAGTAAGGCCGGGGATATCGATCTGGTACCACAATGGTGCACCGTGCCTTCTGTTCCCGTAGGAATTTAAGAACCGGGCCAATCAGCTGGAAGGGAGGGAAAACATAGCAGTTCTCAAACACTGATCCCTCTACCCAAGAGATGTGATGGGCAAACACATTGACTCCCATTGCTTTGGGTGTGGGAGCTGGTGCGATGTGGGGCAGTGGATCTCCGTTATGGTCACACTGGGCGTTTGAGTCCAGTGCCATGAGGTCACATGTGTGTCCCTTGGGGCCTCCAAACATCTGTTGGACAGTCGACCAAAGCCTAGGGGCGAGGGCGCAGTCGAGAGGCGAGAGGCGACGAGAAGGTGCATCTGCCGGGTTATCCGCCGACTTAACATACTGGAGGGAAATAGCCACGTTCAGGTCAGCCGTTGTCCAGAAAAGATCTTTCAACGCCTCGAGCATGTCATGGGTTCTGGAGTACTGTCTTTTCCAGCAGTTAAGTAGGACTGTGCTGTCCACCAAGACGTCAACACGAGAATTCCTCACTTGGTCGCCTAGGGCCTGCAGAGTACGGGAAAGCGCAGTTGTCTCCTTAACATGGATCGGACGAGAGAGCATCGGCTCACACCAGGAATCACCGACCTCTGTTACAGTGTGCCCCCTATGATCCAACAATGTCCCACCCCAGCCAAAACGTGACGCATCTGATGCTAAGGAGACTACCAGATGTCGTTCTTCACGCCAGGTCATGTGGCCTTCCCATGTGTCCAGAAAGCGCCAGTATTCAATTTCCATTCGAAGGGGGCCAGCGATCTTTACAAGCTTCTTGGAGTGCAGGGCTATTGATAAGGCTATGTTCATCTCCCTGGTGAACAGTTTTGCTGCTGGTACCACCAGACTGAAGGAAATGCACTTGCCAATTAACTTCTGAAGGCATACTAGCGGTATCGACTGGTGAGACAATATTTGCTCTCTCTAAGGTTGGTGAACTTCTGAATTTTTTCAGGTGGCAGAGAGAAGGCTGTTAACGTCGCATCACAGCACAGCCCCAAGAAGATGATTTTCTGCACTGGCACAAAAACAGACTTCGATATGTTCACAAAGTATCCCAACGAGGTTAATGTGGAGACTGCCACGCTGTTAGCAACTGTCGCGAGTTGGAAGTCGCTAGGGATAGGTGTTTCATAGCGAGGCTGGTTTGCATTCCGTAACTGAGCCTGTGACCGAGGCCTAAGTTGCCCCAGATGGCGATCATCGATATACTGGGAGCAGGGGATTCCTTGATTTCTGATTTCTTGCGTTGCTACGTACCATGCCGAGGGACTGGTATATGTATGGCGAAATTTTCCACCCAAATGGGAGCACGTTGTTAACAAACCACCAACCCCCCCACTGGAAACCCATCAGTATGCGACTTTCTTCATCCATTAGAACATGGTCATAGCCTGACTTGTCATCGAGTTTTGACTGGAAATGGTTCTTGTCCACATAGCGCGTCAAGTCACCGACTGACTCCAGATGAAAAGGCATATCCCTCATCCAGCAGTTCAGGTAGCGCTGGTCCTGACAAAGGCGGGGCTTGCTGGGCTCTACAGTCAGTGGCATAACTATGGATGGCGGTTGACATTGTCCCACTTTCCCCACCACGCCTACTGCGCCGACCGTGATGCGCTCCATTATAGTTCGCGAGATGAAATCAGCAAATGGTCTACACGAGTTATGGTTGGTGAACACCCTAGGCACTGGGTAGCTGGAATCATAAGTGTAACCCCCAAACCGTCATTTGAACGGCTGTACAAAATCACCCACGGACACCCTTTGAGTAATCCATCCCATTATTTCATTCCTGTTGGGTAGATTTTCCGTCAACTTGTTCCAGACATTGGGGTGTTTATGGATTTCTCCCGCAAGGAAACACTCGGGGTCCCGCACCAATACGGGGGTTGTTGTCACTAGTGGGGCCTCTGGGCTTTCCCTCGGGATTTTCGGCAGGTTATCCAGGACTGATGCCTCATAACTGTTCCCCGGGAGGGTTTTCCAGTTAATTATCCGGGTGTGAAATAATCCGCTTGCCACCATCGGGTTAAAATTGGCCTGAATCTCCCATTCAGGTACTAGGTAAGGCTCATATCGTTGACGTTGGATGGTGGCTAAAATAAACCATAAAGGAAAACCGATGTAATTTGACCACCCGAGGAACAGTAGTATAGAGGACAACAATCCCGGCGCAACTGCAAGAGTCGGGCACAAAGGGCTTTAGTGAGCCCCGGGACGGTTAAACCCTACTGATCATAAACCGGGCAAACAAAAAACAAAAACAAAACAAAAACAAAAACAAAACAAAAACAAACAAAAAACAAAATCAAACAAAAATCTGTGTCATCAGCAAATAAAATTAATTTAGCTATAGCCGAAACATTACAAATGTCGTTTTAAAATATACATAAAAATAAGGGATCGAAATTTTTTTTATTTATTTATTTATTTATTTTTTATTTTTTTTATTTTTTTTAATTGTTTTATATTGCACTTATATGGCAAATAAATAAACTTGAATAAACTTAAAGAGCCCTCGGGCGTGGTCTATATAGACAACACAAAATGCCATTAATACTTTAAACAACTTTTATTTTCAAATCATTTCGGCACTTGATTAGGGCAGCTTCGAGCGAAGTGCCCAAAACGCTGGCAATTAAAACATTTAACATTCTTTGCTGTGGAAAATTGTGTACCCCTACCCCTGGGGTACGGCCACTCTTGGGTGGGTCTAGCATATCCACCATTATTACCAGGGACTCGTGGCAAGGCCGTAGAGGCCTTGTACATCTTTGCCACTGTCTTCGCTTATTCCTTCTCCACCTCATCCCCTAGAACCTGCGTCACCAGGTCACCGAGTCTTGGGCTAGGGGGAAGCTTTTTGCAATTGCAGAGGACTGCCGTGAATTTCTTGACATCCCCGTGTCCAGCGCGGCGCGCGACATCCTCTAAATGCTCAAGGGCTCCAATCAGAGCATAAGCATCGAACACATTAGGCGGACGAGATGCCAACTGGCGAACCAACAAGAGAGCCTGGTCGACGGATGATGTTTGGGCCGCCTGAGTAACACCATCAAGCTGATCCCGGAGCAGCCTCACTTGATCCTAAAAAAGGAGAAAATGACAGCGTGTCACTCCCCCCGCCTAGCTGCACCTCTCCGTCGGTTATTACTGTGCTTAATCAGACGTCTCTCACAGCTCAAGAAAAAACAAAAACAAAACAAAAACAATTTTCCCCGATATATAGCCAATCGCAAAGCCAAACTAAATAATTGCGAAAGACTAAATACATTTCAACGATGGGCTGGGACACCCCTGTAACTCGCGCCCAAACTAACGAAGGTTTGAACATTTTTGTTCACCACCATCTAGAGGCCACCACTAAATTGAATTTAACGTATAGACCCATCTTATTATACGAAGATACATTCTGACAAGAGACCATGGTCTCTTGATTCTGACCATTATCATACCCCCACCAGGTTAGCCCTGAGTTCAGTCAATCACCGTGCGCAACTCGAGAGGGCCAATACTAGTCATTTCCCATAGGTGAAATCAAGCTGCTGTATACAAGCACACCCCTAACTCGGCCCAATTGGCCTATAGACCTAGAATAGGTCTGAACAATGAGCAAAATTCAATTATTGTCAAACACACGACTCATTAGCATCTGAACCCAGTTCAGTGTCTGTGCCTGGCCTGAGCGGCCCAAACTAATTAAATTCGGCTGAACACCGAGTTCAGCTATACGCCAAACACACCGAACGGCACCTGAACCCAGTTCAGTATCTGTGCCTGGCCCGAACGGCCCAAACTAAATAAATTTGGCTGAACACCGAGTTCAGCTATACGCCAAACACACCTAACGGCACCTGAACCCAGTTCAGTATCTGTGCCTGGCCCGAGCGGCCCAAACTAAATAAATTTGGCTGAACACCGAGTTCAGCTATACGCCAAACACACCTAACGGCACCTGAACCCAGTTCAGTATCTGTGCCTGGCCCGAGCGGCCCAAACTAAATAAATTTGGCTGAACACCGAGTTCAGCTATACGCCAAACACACCTAACGGCACCTGAACCCAGTTCAGTATCTGTGCCTGGCCCGAGCGGCCCAAACTAGATAAATTTGGCTGAACACCGAGTTCAGCTATACGCCAAACACACCATGAACTAAGTTGGCCCACGTGGCCAAACTAAATGTCACCATGATAAGAAAACTATTATATTTACCTCTAAATTCGGTGTTTGAGGGACCGGTTGAGCTGGTTGTGGTTGTAGCTGTGGGGCCGGCTGTGCCGCGGGAACGACGGGAACTTGAGCCATATTAATCGTCAAAGAGCAAATAATTATTGAACAACACGCGTGGAGCCAGTGGCTGTCAGTCTCAAAAGGGCTGAGAAGATAGGGCCGTTCGCATTTATAGTCCTGCATTCATTATCTGATGCGAATTCCCATGTTTTGTCACATTCCGGCGTTTAATCAGCTCCCGAGGAATATTTTGGCCAGTTTGAATAGTGTACTCATATACTAATAAACTCGAGGCCGACGGTGCGCACTTTACTCCCCTCCCTCCATCAGTGATCCGTGGTACGGGCATTAAAAGCTGCACTGACCGATTTTCGTTGACCGATTGAAAGATTACCCTGCTAGCAGAGTTTCCTCTTTGGTCAATGGTTTTGTATTTATCTTTTGCTGTATAGGCTTTTGCTTCTGTTTCTTGATCGTCCGAGAGTAAACTCTGCCAGGATTCGCCACATTTCTCGTTGAGCATGCGCGACGGTTTCTTCCAAATTCTTGGATGATAGAAACTGGTTTAAACCGGTTTACAGGCGCACGCATAAAATAAACATGTTTCATCTGGCTATAAATGAGCCCACGGTATGCGTACGCAGAGTCTAATGAATTGCCGCTGGTTAGAATATTGAGCCTTCGTTACCAAACAAATATGGCGTACGTCCACTGATTCGAAATGTTATTTTCGATGGAGCTGTTGTTTCACGTAGAGGAATATTAGAGAGGCTGTCAATACATCAAGAACTGGCAATCAAGGTGGGAATGTGTTTGGATGTTTACCAGTTTATACGGCGGTTCGAATAAAACATCGCAGTCAGTGGACAATCGTTTCCCACTGACTGGCAAATCCTCTAGCTATCGTTATAACTCCTCTGAACTTATTAATTGCTGACCAAATAGAAGAATGTACAAATCTAGGAATAAAGTATTGTAAAAAAAGACTTTATTGATTACCGTTAGTCAACTATGCATTGTCGTCGCTACGCAACCCATGACGTAACCGTCGCGCATGCTCAACGAGAAATGTGGCGAATCCTGGCAGAGTTTACTCTCGGACGATCAAGAAACAGAAGCAAAAGCCTATACAGCAAAAGATAAATACAAAACCATTGACCAAAGAGGAAACTCTGCTAGCAGGGTATTGAAAGATCGGACGCGAATAATGTATTTTACTTATCGAATCTAACAATGTATAAAGCTGGAATTTGGATAGAAAGGAAGCAGTTTGGCCGAGAAAATCCAAGCGGTAATGTATACGTAATGTAATGTTTCAATCCATGCAAATGAGGACGATTCGGCTTAATTCCGATTCACTTATTGTGTACTCAACGGTTTAGACTGATTCCATAAGTCGCTGTGTTCGCTCCTTTACCCTGGTGATCGCTCACCTAGCTAGCGAGATTCGACAAAGAGCGAACATAAATACACCGACTTATCATCGACTCAGATATCAAGCCATTGATTGCAATCGGATATTTGCAGTGATTTCAATGAAGCCAGAGTGTTTGCAAACCAAGTGACGTCATACTAGCTCACGTGTTTTTCTCAAATATCTCTAAACGCAACAATTTAACAAAACTATATTTATTATATTATCATTTAATTTCCACATTAAAAAAAATCAAGCGCGTAACTCCTTCTGTGAACCCTTGGCTTTATTATGTTTTATTACGTTTTTCATCGTAATATGTTCCAGTCCCTTCCGGTCAATAGTTAACGGGAAGCCCAGACAGGTAAAATACTTCGCATTTTTTAATTTGTACCGATACGATCAAACGCATGCATTTTGTCGACTACGAAAAATAAATAAATAAATAAAAAAGAGCGCATTTTATAACTCGGCCACTTCCTCCGGAAGTGCCCGAGTAATAATAGTTTTCTTGTATCAACATTATTTAATTATGCTTTTAAAAAAGAAATAATAATAATAATAATAATTTATTCACTTATATTGCGCAAATATCAATCCTAAAATCAGACAATATCAATCAATGTTAAGTTGTGGTTTTAACATTTTGAAAATATACAAAGTACAAAAACAAAACAATTGATTTTTCAAATTAATGATTCAGCTTTTCTGTTTTCGTTTTAGCGGCTGAAACTTCTGTTTTGACTATAGGTGTGATGTTACGAAAAAAATCATTTTCGCTTTATCAACTTTCGATCCCCGATTTCGAAACGGAACATCAATAAAGAACCTTACATGCCAAATTTGAGAGCAATAGCCAATTTATATTCATATAAATTAAAGTTAATAATCCAACCATTAGCTTTAATTAAATAGACGCATATTAGATTCAATGGAATGTAAACTAATAATTGACCAGCAACAATGCAGGCTTTGTTCAAAGTAAACACTGTAATGCAATATACTATTAGGACAATTACAAGGGTACAAGGGTCACTTATGGTATCACAATGTTCTGGCATGGTTTAATTGTACCAGCCAATCATGTCACAGCATGCCAGGCTGTCAGTCCGTGATGTGGTTCCTTTTGTCCCCATTGGCCCATTTTTTTGGGGGGGGGGGGGGGGGGGGTGATTTGTGGCGTGGCGTGGCGTGTCACGTGGCACATGCCGTGTCACGGGAGTGTCACCCGGATGTCGGGTTCGACGGGGTGTGTCATGGGGCGTGGGATCGTTCCATTTGTTTAGATGTGACTCTGATTGGGGTCAATTTCAAGAGTACATCCGAATTTCATGTGTACGGTCGAAAACTCCTGGCCTTAAGTGGCCTGAGCAGTATTCTAAGGGTACTCTGTTTATTATAATGCATTGGGTCTGCATTCTCTACTGGCTGCGAGTTTAATTTTGCTTGCAGAACCTACAGCCACTACAAGAGGCTTCAGAGGGCACCGATGTCCAGTTCATCTTACTGTCGATATGGGGCACTGGGTGGTTGGTCGAAAGGATTTCTGCACTGGTTCTGTTCATAACAAGGGCATGGGCTGAATGTCCTGTAAACAGTTCTATTAGTAAAGTAGTTAGGAACATATGCTTCAGGTAAACCCTTGACAAAGGATGTCTTAACTACTGAGACCAGACAACTGCTTTCTTTTCTGGGTTTTAAGGCTTCAGATTATGCAGGCCACAGTTATAGAATTGGAGCGGCTACAACAGTGGCCTCGGTGGGTCTTCCCCCATGGTTAGTAAAAACACTTAGCCGGTGGTCTTCTGACTGCTATGAGCGATATATCCAGTGCCCTCACTCAATGATATCAGGGATTTAAAAAAAAAAAAAAAAAATTAGTTAACAGTTTAAAAATCCTCAGAAATAATGTTCTAATTAATTATTATCCTTGTTTTATTTTGGTTTTGTCTATGGGGAATACACTTTGTGTATTTGTGGGGATTAGGTGCTCCCATACTGGTCACTTTTGCCCCATAGCTAGACTTATGGTTTACTATATAGCTGGGGATTATCACCCCTCTGACTCAGTTGCCATGGGAACAATGAAGTAAGGGGTTGTATGTGATTTACACCCTTATCACCCTCAGTAGGGGTTGTACGTGAGTTACACCCTTATCACCCTCAGTAGGGGTTGTATGTGATTTACACCCCTCAGCGACCCAGGGGGTTATCATCGGTAGGGGTAGTATGTGACTTACACCCCGGCGACCCGAGGGATACCACTGGAGAGAGGATTATCACCTCTCTTTGTCATGCACTGACCAGTATGCCAATTATGCGGGGAGCATGGATCTGCGGGTAGCAGATGGAGACCTAATTCCCATTCCCCATTACTCCACAAAACTGTGTTGTTATGTCTAATGGGTTGGAAGTATTAACGGTAAATAGCAGCTGAGATATGGCCAGTTGAATACATAAATTCCCCCCACAAATCACTGTTTTAAATTTCGGCTTGGATCGTAACGTTACCTCGCGTCATCTCTGATAACTGAAGTCGAAATGCGATTGAAGATGCATGAATTAAATTTATGTATTCATGCAACTCTGTAGTCACGCTCTTTACATAAATTGTTCTATACTAACTAGTAGAGATTTACGGAATTCCGAGGAATTCCAAGTCGGAAAATTTAAGTCAAGATTTTCATGAAGATCTATGTCCTAGAAATACTGAGTAATTAATTCCTAGAATTAATTTCTAGCTATATATAGGTCAAATTCCTAGAAATTCCTAATATATGCATATACGAATTTAACTAGGAATTCTATGGTTTAGTATTTGGCAAGAACGACCTTTTCTCATCGTTAAAGAGGAATATTCATCCTGGTTTTAGTTAGTACAATCCATTGGTGACTGATAGAGATGGATTGTAATGCTACATTGGTTCGAAATGCGTCAAATAATGACTTCAAGATCACGGAAATAACATGCGAGTGGATTGCTTCGTTCGGTGCGGGAATATTCTACGTTGTTCTGTTCGTGCTTATTTTGCTTTCTCATTGCCGTTGGCCAAGTTCGACCAGCTCTTCTTGCTTTAGCTATCGACCTGAAGCGACAAAGATTGTGTTTCTTGTTGGTGCAATCATTTTGCCGCTAAACGTCTTTACCAATGCCATAGACACAGCAGAGGACAAAGAGTTGAAGAGAAAGCTGTGGTTTCGAATTGTAGTCGACGTTTTGATGGGAATTGTAGTTCTTCTCAGTGGTTTATGTATTTTCAAGAAGATTCCAAGGTGCACGTGCACGGATCCAGAACATCAAAACGACAATGTCAAGGGAATTCTCAGTTGCTTTCGGTCTATTTTCAATAAGTTTACAAGGTGCACGTGCTCGGTTTCAGAACATCAAAACGACATTCCAAGGTGCACGGTTCCAGAACATCAAAACGACAATGTCAAGAAACTAAGACAACAAATACCTATGGTGTTCATTTGCATTGTGACCCTTCTTATTCTAATAATGGAGGGCATCTTCCTGGGCATTACCCAAAATAAAAGCCATCACAACCAGAAAGATTTGATCATGGCAGACAAGTGCATTTTTTTGATTCAAAAAGGATTTCAAGCAATAACATATTATGTCCTTTGCAATGTCTTGTGTTTGGATACTTCCTGTGCCGAGAATTATTCCATGAAAATCCGACAAGCTCAATTCTATTTCAAAGTGATGTCCATTTACAACGCCGTTCTTTGGTTGGACTCCATAGTAAATGTAGAGGCAGATTTAGTGTTAGCCAAAGTAGAAGAGGACGCGCCTCCCTGGGTTAGCATAATTGGAACGGTTTACAAAGCTTTTATCATCGACTACCGAATGCTGTTTTCATTGATGTTTTTGGAACATTCTCTAGAGCTGACTGATTCGGATGGAAATGGCGATGAATACAGCGAAACTAGTTCAGAGAATAGCGGTTCCATGAAAAGAATTACAATCATCAACGCTGCTGGATGTTTTGTAGGACTAATTTGTTGTGCCCTTCAGGTATTTAAAAAAAACTATTTGTATTTATTTATAAATATAATAGTCATAACAGTATTAATTAATAATATAAATCATCATCATCATATATAGCCTGCGTAGTGGCTTTCGGCTAAAGAGGAAGGAACAATCCCTTCTCCCGTCCCCACTTCCCCCAATCCTCCTTCCCTCTCTCTCTCCATTTCCCCGAGGGCCCCCATATGCAAAAAATAATAATTCGTGAAAACACGGCGATGTAGCCTCGGTAGCCTGGCCCTAAGGGAAGGTGGGAGGGGATTTGGTCCCAAGGTGAAGGGGAAGGGGGCGATCGGAGGAAAGAAGCTAGGGGAAATGCCCTCGACCAATCAGAGAGACCGTTCTCACGGGTGAAATGGACAAGGAATCATTCCTTAACACATGTGGAGGTAACATTACAAAATTGTCTAACGTTTGCAATCACCAAGCTTAAGGCATTGCTGAAAATATCAGAATCCAAAATGTTTTTTTTTATTTATCCGAAGAAATACTAATTTTATTTATTGGCCTAGTAGTATGAAATAATGCGCAACATTAAATCCGTATAATTCTACGTCGTATTGGTTATTCTTCATTTAACCTATTTCTTAATTTGCGAACCAGTTAGATAATTGTTTGATCCGTCGATTACCAGTGGAGTGTTGTTCGTGGCCGCTCATTTGTAAACTTCATTTAGCGGTATGACAATTTTATTTGGGGGGGAGGGGGGGAGTACGATTTGGCGTTGGTTTGAACCATCAAAACACGTACTGACACTGCATGTGTTCTATAAAAAAATAATCCATTGTATACACCTATTTCAATAGTCCATTTACGAGTTCCTTTTATCTCTGTTTCAAAACGAGTCTACGTGCGAAACCTTTCATATGAAAATTAGTATTTAAATGAAAAAGGAAAACTCATTTGCATAAGAAAGGTTTCTCACGTAGATTCGTTTTGAAACAGAGATAAAAGGAACTCGTAAATGGATTATTATGTTAGTCCCTACTGGAAAGGGTGATCGATAGGTGCGACCCTGAAGGATCATGGGGGTTTCTATTTGCAGCCATATTCTTCATGAACGTCTTGTACTAAACAAGAACATTGCGGCGAAGCAAATTCAAGTGACATTCAAAATGAGATGGCCGATTTGTTGTCAAAATGTCAGACCATTCGGGTAGAAAGACTTGGTAAACAGGATTCCCCATGATTATCTGGGGTCGCACCTTTTTGAGTCAAGGGTGACTGACTTCATTGAAATAGGTGTATATACGCCGAATCGAAATATGGCGACCAATTTGACTAACTATTGTTCCTGACTGACCAACCTCTAATTCATGTGAAAACGATTTTGCGTTTCCACGCGAACACGAGGTTGGTCAGTCCAGAACAATAGTTATATTCAAATTGGTCGCCATATTTCGATTCGGTGTACAGTTTTAGTAGGTGCATGCGAACACAAAATAAAAACATTGGCGCAAGGCATCATGGGTTTGGATCAGGAATCTTTAAAGTCACATGACATTTTTGAAATTTATTTGTTTTCAACAGCTGAGTTGTCTTTCAAACTACCTTAACAAAAACGATCATGGATATGGAGTTCACATCTGTCCAATACTGGCAGAGGTCTTTGTTTGGATCTGTAGTGGAATACTTTTATACAAGATTAGAATGATTAAAGACGAAGAAATGGACGAAGAAAAGACACCTGGCCTTAAAATGGTGGTAAGACCAGAGCATGGGCTTCCTGTTCCTCTTTCATTTGATATCTGTATGTAACACAGGCAGCCCAACTAAGTATTGTTAAAATGTAGTTTTATTTCGCAGTTTGCGCAAAAAAGCAACCGGAAATCAGCCGATTTACGGACTCAAACTTTTGCTTCGCTAGGGGTAAATACCATATTCGTACTTAATTTCGCGGGTACTTATTTTCGCGATTTTGGTAAGACAGCATTTCACGAGACTTTATTTTCGCGATTTCGATAAGAGAAAACTGATGAAAACTGAGCATTAAATTTCGCGAAAGAGGTGTCAACAACATTTAATTTTCGTTAAAAAACTGATTTCTATACAGACAGGCTAAAACTCTAGATTTCACACGCCAAACGTCGCCGCCTAACGTAATAAATTTGTATCTAAAGCAAACAAAAAAGTTTATGCTATACGTTTGCGTGCACAAATGGTAGTATTATGTTGTTGAATAAGTCCAGGAGGGAGGGGGTGACTCTATTGTTCTCGAACTAGCATTTTTGACCGACTGATAGTCACCAGTGTGACGTCACGGCTCGTTCGAACGATTTTCAATATGGCAGCCAGTCTGGTCTGCTTCATGTCGACTATACAACGCTCAATATTTTGTTCAGATCTATATGTACAGTCTATATGTATATTTTTTTAGTATCTATAGAGGTATTAATGTGTAAGAATATATCTACCGAGATAAAAGTAATGCAAGGATTAAGTGTTTTTTTCGGAGTTTTAGTCTTGATAGTTTTCAAAATGGAGACCGAAATCTTTCGACCGGGTAAAGGTCTCGGCTTTCTAGAGAAGCTAAATGAAGTAATGGTTACTTCAAAAAAGGAGGTTCTGCTTAGAAGGTAATAACCATGGACTGTGTGGAATATGGTGGATGTACATGCTCTGAATCTTTGTATCTTAATTTGCCTCCAAAGTTGTTGTGTACAAAATAAGGACACGACGATTGGAGACCGTCATATGTATTTCCTTGGATTTCGTGGTGAAACTGTGTTCTCTTCATTTGCTAAGTACTTTTACATTAGTTATTTATGTATATCACTCATGAAGTAGAATGTGCCTTGGTTTCAATACCAATTTAGTTAGTTTTATTGCTATTAAATGACCGGTTTCTGACAGTAAATATAAATATATATATTAAGGTGATTCCCTTGAATTGCATTGCGCACGCTCTACTGCGCACGATTCTGAATAAAATTTTAGTTGACGAGCGCGCGCTAACTTACGCCATCGAGCTCGCGCACATTGGAGACCATTGGAAATCGTTAAATATTTCAAGTGTATATTGAAGTTTTCTCAAAATAAATCGAAAACGAGCACGGTGACCCCCATTTTTTATTCAATAACTTTTATCACACGAGACTCGACTGAAAGACCTAAAATACCATAATTTCAAAGCAGTGTAGCGCAAAAATGAGCGCGGTGACCCCCTGTTTTTAGTGCATTTTTTGAAACTCCATACCGTAATGTATCACCATGCCAAGTTATAGAAAATTCTAGGATTTGCTTCTATTTCAAGGGAAACACCTTAAGAGTGAAAATCTGTATGAATGAAGAATCTCAAATCAGTTTAAAAAAATCGGATTTCTTTTTATTTTACCAAAACATCCCTTCAGGTGAACTCTTTCAGGAATGGATAGTAAAAGATCCTGAAGCGCTTTTGATTTTGAGAATTTTAAAAAAGTTTGAAAATTCGGCAAAAATACCTATTTTTATTCATTAAATTGGTCGAATTATCAGTCAACTTCAAATAGATGGTACGACCGCGCATAGGGTCCTATGGATTTTATATTCCTCAGATATCTAGAACAATACTAAAGCTTTAAGAATGTTCAAAAGGTTTGATGAAAATAACTTTTACAATATATATTTTCGCCGTCTTTGCTTACGCCATCTTTGCGTGATGTTATGATAGTCAAAATAACGCCTGAGTTTGACCTCCAAAAACCGCTCCTGGTACCTAACAAATGCAAATAACAATTATATTGCATGAAAGCCTACTTATTCTAGTTGTCTGTACTCGAGTGTCAGCTTTGAGAATTAAAATGCTAACAAGCGATAAAATATTTACTGAAGGCCTTTGGGCGACCTACGCGACAGGCAAGAAATGTCAATAATTCACTGCACTGCAAAGAAAACAACGAAATAACTAATTTAAACTCATAAAACCGCATAGTATCAACAGGACTTGTAGTTAAGGCAATACTTTATAGTTGACAAGCCAATAAAACGAATTATTTGTCACCGTAACATCTCCAAAGGCCGGAAGTACAATAATCGAAATGTCACGCATTACAGTTTAACACGTTCCAGAATGACTTCGGATATTCCAAAACCAAAATTTCAGCAAATAACATTGAAAAATGAAATTCCTTGCCTAGAAAATAGAAGATTTTGGCAAGCTTTTATAAAAAGAGGTCCAATCAGCTAACGGGTGTAGGACTGCAGGCAACGTTTGTTGTATCATCGAGAAATCTGCTAAAACCAGTCAAATTTGAAATTGAAAATGAAATTCAAATTTGCCAGCTTGACCATTTTTAATGGCAAGAATTCAATTTGCTTATAACATGTTTGCCAAAGAGGAAAATATGGCATCATAAATAAGTGCAAGAAGCATTTACTTGCTGAACCCAACAGTATGTCGGCATTTGCCAACTTCCCTGCAACTCGGCATTTGCCAAACCAGAGAATTCCGGCATATGCCAGCTGAGAGGAAGTTGGCAAATGCCGACTTAGAGAATTCCGGCATTTGCCAGCTGAGAGGAAGTTGGCATTTGCCAACTCAGAGAATTCCGGCATTTGCCAACTCAGAGGAAGTTGGCATTTGCCAACTCGGAGAATTCCGGCATTTGCCAACTCAGAGGAAGTTGGCATTTGCCAACTCAGAGAATTCCGGCATTTGCCAACTCAGAGGAAGTTGGCATTTGCCAACTCAGAGAATTCCGGCATTTGCCAACTCAGAGGAAGTTGGCATTTGCCAACTCAGAGAATTCCGGCAATTGCCGACCAAAACTGCTACAATCTAGGCTTTAGGTTTCTGTTACCAATGAACAACATTCAATAATAACTTTTTATTTTCAATCATGGTCTTCCTTGAAAATATTTTTTTTACAAAGCAAGAAGTTTCTCAATGTAATGGATTTATCTTGTTGTACACACAATACTTTTCTTTTACGTATAAAATCAATTTCGTCAGAAATTATACTGTAATTACGGTAACAAATTGCAACCAAATACATATAATAAGACTGTCCTTGAATAACTTATCTATTTGAAATGACCAGTTATCGCTATTTTGAAATCGGTTGCATTCAAGTTATCACTTTAATAGCACACAATTGTCCTGACAAAATACATGTACTTGCCACAGCCACTGATTCTGAAATAAACAAACAAAACGTTAATAAAATACCGTACAGTTCCGAAAGTAGCGAGGTCGTTACTTTCGGATTGAGCAACCTTAATTAACTGTTACTTTCGGGGGGTCTCTACTTTCGGGGTGCTAAAATCGTTAACTTTTAGGAGCCATACTTTATTTTTATCTCATATTTATATTTATATATAGTTGTTATTATTATATTATTTTCTATATCATATTATTATTATCATATACATTATTATATTATCACTCTGTAAAGCGCTATTGACATACTATGAAATAGCGCTATATAAATAAAGATATTATTATTATTATTATTATACCGTGTACAGGGTTCCCACTGACCTTGAAAAGTCAGTGAATTTGATTTTTTTTTCAAGGTCAGGAAATTGTCAGGGAATTTTGATTTTGGTCAGGGAATGTTGTAATTTACCCAAAAGTCAGTGAAAAGTCAGGGAATTTATGTCAGCCTTCACAAAATCGATATGTACAGTGTAGCATAATTATGGGTAACATTTAGACAGATTGTGATCAATCATGATGAAAACTCACAAAAAAGTTTAAAAGTTGTCATTGACCTTATATGGTCCATGTAAATATATTTCTTCATGTACATATTACTGTACATACAGTACATACATAAAAAGACTATAGTAAATGTAAGTCGCACTGCAGGATATCATAGTAAAACAAGAGTACAGTATGGTCAGTGAAAAATGGTTTTTGGTCAGTGAGAAGTCAGGGAAAAGCCAGATAATTTTATTTTTCCGGATGAGTGGGAACCCTGGTTATTTTTATGTCAAATGATTCTAGTATCCTGATCTCGAAAATCAGCACTTGTGCATAAGGCATATAGATCACACAATACGCTACGCTATATAATATATGAGCAGTAGAGTTGCGCAGTGCAAAACTAAGGAATCACCTTAAATGCCCCCTCAGCCAGCTTCGGGAACATTTAATCACTAATATCCCTTGGTGCCATGATATTACTTATAATAAAACACTTGTGCTCGTTTATTCATGATCACAAATCAACCAATGTATGGCATGCAGCACTCCACCGATGCAAATCACAGCTATACAATGTATACATGTACATGTATATTTGTGTAACAACACCTGTATGTGTTGTATAACCTGCTTAGCTGAAGTCTGCTCTCTCACTCTTCCTTCAATGAGGACGAGTGAGCTTTGCCAACTACATGTACATGTACATGCAAGGTACATGTACTAAACAAGTAGGGCCAGGAACGGTGATTCTCAATGCCCTTCCACCCAAAAAAGTAACATTTCTCTCTCTGGCTCTTATTGTGTACGTATACACCATTTAGGCTTTTTTTGTTCAGATATTTTAACAGCATGTACAATACGAACCAAGACCTGCTCAATCACATGAGTTCCCAGTGGCTCAGTGGTTAGAGCGCCTGACTGGTATCCAGGAGGTCATGGGTTCAAATGCCATCTGCAAATTACCATATAACTTACAGTACAAACATGTACAATGTTGCGGGATAGCTTTACAATGAAATGGCTTATGATACTTGGACTTAAACTAACCATTGTCAAATATATCAATGATCCATAGCCCATGGTTGTACCTCAACCTGAAACAAACAAAAAGCATACATCGTCAATGTCTCTGATGACTACTGTACATTCGTTCCCCCAGGGGGTGGGGATTTGTCCAGATTTCTCTGCCCCATTCCCTTAACTTATAAACTAAATTGTATGTAAATTACTGGTACTAAAATAAAGTCTATGTTTCCCCATGTCTATGTCAGGGGGATATCATGTTTGAATGGACATTTGAACAAATCCCCCAACGTCCCCAGGGGTGGCACCCAGGGGTTTGACCGTCAAGTATAAACATGTATAACTACGATTGCTTCAAAATTCCAAAAAGCACATAACTTACCTGTCTAAGCAGGAATAAGTACAGTAAGCTTATATTGCTCATTACATCATCCGGTTTCCAGGTCGGTTTCCATCATCTTACGTTGTCTACGACTACATCAGTACATGTCTTAAGTCAAAGTAGGGCACGATATTAGAGTCGAGTAATACGTCTTCATGCTTCAAAAGAAGTAATTGCTTCGTTTTTCGTGAAAGACCATTGCTTTGGGGCTCGAGTAGTAGTCTTGGTGATGCCATCGGTTCGTTAGGGATGTCACTGTCAGTAGATCGGGCATTTCATGGATTTAGAGCTACGCTTTCCTGGGTTCTTGTGTTCATTGTACGATCGATTGTCCGCTCGTTTTCCGACTGTTGTGTAGGCTGGCTCGTTACGAGACCATTGCTGTAGTTCGTTAAATTCTTTTCACCAGTAAATATTGACGAATACCGTTCCGAAAGGACAGGGGAAATAAAAGAACAATTGAAGCTTGAGCATTCAATAAACCAACCGTCAACATGGCGGCCGGGGAATAAACAGTCAGGCGTCACACGACCACTCCATATTTGGAACATATCCCCTGCAGCGTTTCACTCTGATTGGCTAGAACACGGTTTTGAGCGCCATTTTCTTGGTGTTGTAACGGTTCTAGAACGTGGAATGAAACTATAGAACTCTTTTAGTATTTTATCGTGGAATAATCACTCTTTTCTTCAACCAAATCCCTGGAGAACGACATGGAACAATGGTATGTGTGACAGAGTGTTGTTTATCTATAAACATACAGTGAAATTCAAGAATTTATGCTCATTTTAAAAGGTAAGATTCGATGCTGACATGAATTCCTGATCAAAGTTTCGATTGTATAATCGCAGTATAAAGCTTATACACATTCAGAATACGGCATAAAGCTTTAATACATAACGTCATAAGCTTAATATACAGCAGACATATATTTCCTGCCAAAAGTGTCTATAGACATCTACATGCATATGTACAATGTAGAATACATCTAGTGTCTACTTTTAAAGTGGCTACCCTCTATTAAGCGGCCTGTTTTAAAAGTCCCGAATCAGTGGAGTATAATAGGCTTTCAGATAAATGTAAGCCCTGTAGGCTTCTATAATGGTTAAAATTACTCTAAATAGGTATCAAATATATTCAGATAAATGATTATCGTATGATATAACTGATAAAACGTAAACTACATTATCGATGACCTTTCAACGGAACGGAAGTAACGTTATTAAATCGCTCTTTCAAATCAACATCAACTTATGTAAGGGTTAGAGAATAACGCGAGTGCTTTATGGGATTTAGAGCTCCGAGCAGCAGATAGAATGCGAGGCGCTCTAAATTCCATAAAGCACGAGTGTTTATTCTCTAACCGTTTTAGAATATAGTCATACTCACGAGAGTATTCTTTGGCTGCATGTCTGTTGCTTTCCCAAAGGAATACTGATTTCAAATGCACATACGCTTATGCAAAGCTGTTCAGTTGTGTGTGACTTCAGTGGAGTGAAGATGAATATCCGAAGCTTGAGGCTTTTTTAAAAATACGAAGCTTGCAACGCTAGAATTTACCGGTATTTGTTGTGGAAATGAAGAGCAGAAATCTCAAAGTTTCTTCAAACCAGTAGAACGGACGGAATTGAAAAACGAGAGAAATAATGGACACCGAAGAAAACTCAAGCACGATGTGGACATTTAATATATTGAAAGATTGGGCTACCTATATCGCAATAATCATACGGAGAACTACAGCTACACTTCTTGCAGAACATGGAGAAACTCGTTTGTGATTTCATTTTGAAGAGTAAGTGACTCGCTACGTTAGTGTTTAGTATAGTTATGATCTGTATTTCTGTATCAGTATTCATGTATAAATCTAGCTGCTTAACGAATCCAAATAACTGTCGATTTATTGGATTATGATATAATATTTGAATAGTATTTGAAGATTAAACTAAGATTGTATTATAATATTTTTTGTATATAGTTTTTCTTAGTACACGTTATATATTAGAGTGCAAATATTATATCCGTGAAATAAGCGCTAACATTTAGTACTAATTAACATTTTACTAGTTTTACTACTGAGTAGACAACAATGATAAAGCATTTGGTGCTATTTATTAGTACTATTTAGTTAGCTAACTATTTCATGGATATAATATTTGCACTCTAGTATTCTCTAAGTTAGTCATTAGTATTCCCTATATAGAGAATACTAATAAGGCTTTGTAACAAAAGAAAACAAAGAGCTTTATTAGTATTCTCTATATAGAGAATACTAATGAGTCCATTGTTAAAGCCCTATTAGTTACTTTATGAGATATAGAGCGCACAAATGCTGGGCGCTGATTGGTCGAGTGAGTATGACTATATTCTATCAAACAGTTAAAATATAAGGCCCCAAAACTACCAAAATATAAATCAAGTCATACTTTAACTTCAATGTTTGAATATATTCTCGGTAATGAATGCATTAAATAAGCGTTTGAGATGATTATTCAGTATAGAGAATTCAAATTGACTTTACCGGCATTCTGACTTACTGTACAATTTCCCCTGCATGGATATTGAGCTTTTCCGGTTCTGGTAGTTTGTAAAAGCCTTGCATTCTGCTTCGATAGTCTTTAAAACAATAGAAATCTGGACGTAGCTCTACACGTGAGTGTGCAACAGTGCCAGTAAGTTTGGTATCGTATTACCGTTTGTATAAACACTTTGAATAAATTACCGTGTTTCGAAATCACTTGAATTACACAAGAACAGCGTTCTTTATTGGAGAACGTGCTGGAACTATGCGGTGCAGCTTTTCTACTCTTGTCGACGACAATGTCACTTGCGGCATTAGTCGGAATATCAGGTTCAGTCTGAATGTGTTCCACACCCCCATAAAAATCCTCCGACCCCTCATAATGACCGGTCCCTTAGGGGTATTGGAATTATTTCTTTTGAATAGGGTCAGGGTTTGAGATCCCCAGCGGCACCCCCTATCCAAAATATGATCAATATAGCAAATATATGGGAGTACACCCCCCCCCCCCCCCATTTTATTCAGGGTTTGCCACCCCCCCCCCCCCCCCCCCCCCCCCCCCCCCCCCCTCAATTTCAGAATCACTAATTACATTTTGTTTATAGAATTTATCTACCAGTATTTTTAGTTGTTTATTCTGAAAATGAGAACTGTCTTACAACGTACAAGACTTATAAAGCTCAATATTTCAGAATCAGTCAGGCTTGATTTTAGAATTGATACAATATACAATGATCTCATTCTCAGTTGTTCAATGCAGAAAATGGAAACTCATGCTTTGAAATCAACTGAACATTTTTAGTAATTCCTACATGTATAGGAATACCCAATAATTCCCAGACTGCTGACAAAGAAAACTTTTATACCATTTATTAATAATTCAAATCTGAAATACTGAACTATAGACCATGTTAATATAACATAATACATATAAAATATAATTAATAGAGTGATGGCACTTAACCCGTGAAACAGATATTTATAGCCAAAAAGTATAAATGTAGATATTACTAGACACTTATAATTCCATTGTTTTCTTTTGATTTGATTAGATTATTAGATTTTGTTTCACGGGTTAGAGTGATTCCAATAAACCTGGGCACTACTAATTAGCTGTCAGTGTTTATTAGATGCAAAGAAACAAAAGAAAAGAGTTTATTGGAATCATGCACACTCTATTAGTGCCATAACTCTAATAAATTTAATAATATCAATTATATTAATTAGTAATAAGCTAATAAATATACTAATTAATAAATCATAGAAATTGGCTTAAAGCTACTTGGCTGGGCAGTTTGTTCCACTCCTGTTACAAGGTTCTTGGAAAGAATGAACATTAAAAAAAGCATGACATATATGTTATGATTCTGTCTTCGAATTTTGGGCTTCCTGTGGTGTACGTGCTCAAATATTAAAACGCAAGAAATTCGGTTACAAATCAACCTAAGCGCAGCAGGTTATAGTTTTCTATAGCTTTCTATAGATATTTCGTATTTCTAAAGTAATATTTGTCTCAAATTTTAAGCTTTGAAAATTTTCGATTTTGCGAATTATAATGGCATCGTGCATCGTGTCCTTATTTTGTACACAACAACTTTGGAGGCAAAGATACAAAGATCCAGAGCATGTACATCCACCATATTCCACACAGTCCATGATTATTACCTTCTAAGTAGAACCTCCTTTTTTGAAGTAGCCATTACGTAATTTAGCTTCTCTAGAAAGCCGAGACCTTTACCTGGTCGATAGGTTTCGTTCTCTATTTTGATAATCGTCAAGACTAAAACTCCGGAAAAAAAACACAGAATCCTTGCATTACTTTTATCTCGATAGAGATATTCTTACACTTTAATACCTCTAGAAACTAAAAAAAATACATATACACTGTACACGAAGATCTGAACAGAATATTGAGCGTTTTATAGTCGGCATGAAGAACACCAGACTTGCCGCCATATTGAAAATTCGTTCCAGCGAGCCGTGACGTCACACTGGTTACTATGAGTCGGTCACTTTTGAACAATAGAGTCACCCCCTTCCTCCTGAATAAGTCGTTTTAAAAACCAATTTTAGAAACGAGTGAAGGACTGGGGACGAGTTTAAAGAAGTAATCTAATTAAAAAATGAACCCCATCACAAGAAAGAGCATATCAGAATTAGCATTATTACAAAGTTTCAAAATGTTTTGTTAGATATTGAACGCGAGTAACAGCTTTCCAAAAATCGCAAAATTTACAAAGAAATGTATGTTTAGTAGGGACGCTTGTCCCGAGTAACCATACATTTCTTTGTAATTTTTGCAGTTTTTAAATGTCTGCAGTTCAGTTGCTGCTTCTCCAAACCCTTTCAAACTCCTGAAACTTACTAATTCTGATATGCTCTTCCTTGTGATGGGGGTCAATTTTTAATTATATTAATTATTAAAACTCGTTCCCAGTCCTCCACTCGTTTCTAAAGTGGCTAATTAAATAACGTTTATTGATCATGTCGATTAAATGGTTTCGATATGTGAATTTATTATCAGGGTATTATATTTCGCGTGTTTAAAGTCCGCGAGCACTTTTTTTTCGCGAGGCTTTTATTTCGCGATGTTTTGTAAATCGCGAAAATCGCGAAATTAATGCGTCGCGAAATTAAGTACGAATAAGGTAGTCTCGTTCTTGACGCCAACCAAAAGAAACGAGGACTCTGGGGAGAAGATATCCCACGAGAGAGATAATCGACAGGAAGCCCAATATAATATGTACCTATTTCAAAAAAGGTTGTCGAGGGCATCAGTCCATGGCATAGGCAATTCTTGGTTTGCACTGACGTCATCGTAAAATGTTCTGGGCTTTATATTGAGTATGATTGAACAAAAGATCTAACATCCAAAAGAGCATGCAGTCAAAATCATGCATCTCAACTAAAGTTTGAGTTATAAGAAGCGTTCAATGCCGAGATATGAGCGATCAAATATACGCATTGTTTAGTGTGAAATGTATGGAGCCGCCATCTTGGTGTACAACCGTAGTACACCAACATGGCGGCCAATAACACCATGGATCAAAATCACGTTAATATTATAAATAACTTAGTTTGTCAATATAAATATTTTCAAAACAAACTTTCATATCATTTACGAAGTTAACGTATCATTTGAAGCAAATCTGCCTAATTCTATGGCTTTAGAATACACGTGACAGTGATGCGTGACAGAAATCGACTCTCAATAAATCAAAAGCCAAACATCGAAAGTACACAGATTTTGTTGTGAAGGCTTTTCTTATGGATATAAATAAAATATCAAACAAACAGGTTTGTATGATCGATATTTTCGATTTTAGCTTTTTGATGACGTCATGTGCAAACCAAGAGTAGGTTTTACGTCGTTCCAAGACCGAACTGCATTATGGTATGTTTGCCAGAAATATTTCATAAAATTCGAATCAAACTGTGTCTTGGTCTGCTGACATTGAAATAGGTACGATATCATACAGGCTTTCATACCTTCTTGTCAAATCAATGTGTTTCCATAATGCAGTTCGATTCGGTCTTGGAACGACGTACATAACCTATCGCCTATGGACTGATGTCCTCAACAACCTTTTATGAAATGGGTATATATGGCAGTAGGGCGGGATGTGGAACCAACATCTTACTTCCAGTATTTAATAATTATTGGTTTATAGTCACATTTGTTTACTTTTCTTCAACAAAGTTGTGCTGTTTTGGTGCAGCTGGTCTCACCTGTTGGGCCTACGAGGCTGCGCTGGTATCAAGATGGGCCGTGTTAAGCAACGAACCCAATTTGTACTTCAACTGGATATCAGCCAAACTTGCCTTCCGCATTTTTACCGCTTGTCTGCTGATTTACTACTTCATGAAAATCAACCTGGAAACCATGCGTGATGAGGCAGCTGCCAAGAGCCAGGTCAACCATTTTCTCGTTGTTATTTTAATGTTTGGAATGTGGGCAGAGTTTCTTGGTACGGCGATAGATCAGTACCTTGGGCCAATTCAAGACAGATTCAAGTAAGGTCATATGCTTCTTATGTTCTTGAATGATGATGATGATGATGATGATGATGATGATATGATGATAATAATAATAATAATAATAATAATAATAATAATAATAATAATAATAATAATAATAATAATAATAATAATAATAGTAGTACTGATAAAGAAACTATGATGAGTAAATACAGAACAAATGTTCGGAAAAAAATCAGACACCTCGAGCGGTATTCGAACCCAGGACCCCCCGATTTCATGACAGGTGCTCTACCCACTGAGCTATCGAGGCAACTACAGTGGCGTGGAGTTCAAATTAGCTCAACATTAGCTCAAAATAATAATAGTAATAATAATAATAATAATAAATAATACTAAATAATGATAATTGTGATGATGATGATGATGATGGGCATTTGAGACGATGGCTGGCAATTTTTGTAAACTGTCAAAAGTGCATCACAAGAGAGTCAGTTGTTGAGGGACTGTGCCCAAACTAGCACAAAGTGGAGTAATAATTTTTGAAGACTTGCAGATGTCTCGTATAAACAAGGTAGCAAGGAAAGACTTGTCTTTTGACACATAAATTCCGTATATATGAAGTTATAGTTCGACTAACATTACTTTACCTTCTTCTAATTCGAGGTTCTTGAAAATAATAATGTAGCAAGTAACGCAATATTTAGCCAGAACTGTGCTAAGTCCTTAATTTGAAGTAATCTCGTCTCTTTCAAAGTTCAGTGTTATAATTTATTTGAGATTGTGAAAGTATTGCCGCACAAAGCTAGAAATCCAATGATTATATCATTAGCAAGTAAGTTAAAACTGTGAAGGTGCTAAGTTCCAATAGAGGAAACGAGTTACAATAAAGAAACGCGCTTAACTGAGGAACAAAATCTAACGAGTATTTTTCTTAATTAGATTTTAGGATAATGTATTATTGTTCCTCTCATATAATGCATTGATCGATACAGAATACCTATAGACCCTATGCATTAATGGTAGAATCGTAAAATCTGATTTCCTTTGTTATTTGGAATATATTACAGCAATATCTGACCATCTCTAATTTGAAGAGAGGGTTTTCAATAATGAACATACCAAATTTTAGGGCTGTACTATGCAATCTTGAAAAGTTATAGTGATTTGAAATGACAAAGATTTGTACCAGAAACCGGACTTTGGCCCTAGATGCCTCGTTTCCATGTATTTTGCACCTTTCAAACGCTTATTACTTGATGATAGTTTTATGTTTATTAATGCACTTTTGGGGGTAAATACTAAACTGTCGATGGTCTTTCAATCTATTATTTTACCTTTACTTAGCTCGTTATTCTTTCAGTTTTTGCAAATTTATGCAAAGTACAGAAATCGAGTATTGCATAGGGTCTATAGAGCTTATTAGTATTCTGTATCTGATACAAAATACTAATAAGGTCTATTAGTATTCTGTATCAGATAAAGCTTTATTACTATTCTGTATCATACTTATGAACAATTGCAGTAGTTAATCAACCCCACCTATTCCCTGCCAACTATTCAAGCCCTCCCCGTGCCGTGCTTTCAGTTTCTTGCCGAATTGTATGGGAGTTACAAGGTAGCCACGTGACCAGAATGCTGAGCACAGATGAATTATTCATGAATATTATAATAATTTGTATTACTCATTTATAAACATTAGAAATCTTCAAATGCTCGTAAAAATGCAAAAATAATGATAAATACTTGGTTTGATGTAAAAGAACATACCATATCCCAGTGGAAATGGGCAAAATATATACCTTATCCCAGTCCATCTTGAGCTCGAAAACCATACCCTATCGGGCGGCACATACCCGTATAGCTTATATAGGGGAATACTCCCCCCGGGAGGTGTCCGCAAGGCGAAAGTTGACGGTACGTCATAGAGGCTATTACAAGGCTGGACAAACACACATATCTTATTCTCTCTGCTCTTTATGTCATAGGAAGGAGATAAAAAATACAAGCTTTAATATTTTACTGGAAGCAGGCCCGGCCCTGTATCTTGCATTCTGCCTGCATGGAGGCCTTCACTTCGGTTCAATTCTTTGGGAAATGCGAGCTAAAATCAAGAAAAGGGTAGTTCGAGATAACCAGGGCACCACAGAGCCGAACGCTGAAACTTCTGACTTAACTGAGGCAACAACTTTGGTACATGCAGGTAGTTCACGGCATTCCGCTATACAAGTTCACCGCGAATCAGCTGACCATGTTACATCACAGTCACCGAGTACTGAGAACGCTGAAACATCTCACTGCATCGAGACAAAGGCACTACGAGATAACCAGGGCATCACTGCATGAGAACGTCCCTGAAACGTCTCACTTCACCCAGACAACACCTTTGGTAGATAATACATGTTTAGAGGTGTGATTCACCAGTAGCTTAGGCTCTAATAATCCTGCAGCTAGATCCATTGGACTACTGGTTGTAATACATGTTTAGAGGTCTCATTCATTAGTAGCTTAGGCTCTAATCCCGCAGCTACAATGAGCGTCAAAATTGTTGAAACATTACCCATTTTGGAACCTAGCTATCGGTGTAGGATTGCATTTTGTGTTTAAAATATGAACTATACGCATCCAAAACCCCTCCCCCTCCCCTCCCCCTCTCTCCAATGTTGAAGATACATCATTGGCCATGAAAGAGCGCAACTGATGGTCAACATTGTGCGGTGGGGGGAGGGGAGGAGTGGGTAATATCACCATCCATAGTGGTGATAGTGATTTTTGCTGATAACTGTACAGTGTTTCAACTAATTTTGACGCCCATTGTAGATCCATTGGACTACTGGTTGTAATACATGTTTAGAGGTCTCATTCACTAGTAGCTTAGGCTCTAATCTCGCAGCTAGATCCATTGGACTACTGGTTGTAATACATGTTTAGAGGTCTGATTCACTAGTAGCTTAGGCACTAATCTTGCAGCTAGATCTATTGGACTACTGGTTGCAATACATGTTTAGAGGTCTGATTCACCAGTAGCTTAGGCTCTAATAATCCTGCAGCTAGATCCATTGGACTACTGGTTGTAATACATGTTTAGAGGTCTCATTCATTAGTAGCTTAGGCTCTAATCTCGCAGTTTGATCCATTGGACTACTGGTTGTAATACATGTTTAGAGGTCTGATTCACTAGTAGCTTAGGCACTAATCTTGCAGCAAGATCTATTGGACTACTGGTTGTAATACATGTTTAGAGGTCTGATTCACTAGTAGCTTAGGCTCTAATCTCGCAGCTAGATCCATTGGACTACTGGTTGTAATACATGTTTAGAGGTCTGATTCACCAGTAGCTTAGGCTCTAATCCTGCAGCTCGATCCATTGGACTACTGGTTGTAATACATGTTTAGAGGTCTCATTCACTAGTAGCTTAGGCTCTAATCTCGCAGCTAGATCCATTGGACTACTGGTTGTAATACATGTTTAGAGGTCTCATTCACCAGTAGCTTAGGCTCTAATCCCGCAGCTAGATCCATTGGACTACTGGTTGTAATACATGTTTAGAGGTCTCATTCACCAGTAGCTTAGGCTCTAATCCCGCAGCTAGATCCATTGGACTACTGGTTGTAATACATGTTTAGAGGTCTCATTCATTAGTAGCTTATGCTCTAATCTCGCAGCTAGATCCATTGGACTACTGGTTGTAATACATGTTTAGAGGTCTGATTCACCAGTAGCTTAGGCTCTAATCCCGCAGCTAGATCCATTGGACTACTGGTTGTAATACATGTTTAGAGGTCTCATTCATTAGTAGCTTATGCTCTAATCTCGCAGCCAGATCCATTGGACTACTGGTTGTAATACATGTTTAGAGGTCTGATTCACCAGTAGCTTAGGCTCTAATCCCGCAGCTAGATCCATTGGACTACTGGTTGTAATACATATTTAGAGGTCTCATTCATTAGTAGCTTAGGCTCTAATCTCGCAGTTTGCCGATCCATTGGATTACTGGTTGTAATACATGTTTAGAGGTCTCATTCATTAGTAGCTTATGCTCTAATCTCGCAGCTAGATCCATTGGACTACTGGTTGTAATACATATTTAGAGGTCACATTCATTAGTAGCTTATGCTCTAATCTCGCAGCTAGATCCATTGGACTACTGGTTGTAATACATATTTAGAGGTCTCATTCATTAGTAGCTTAGGCTCTAATCCCGCAGCTAGATCCATTGGACTACTGGTTGTAATACATATTTAGAGGACTGATTCACTAGTAGCTTAGGCACTAATCTTGCAGCTAGATCTATTGGACTACTGGTTGTAATACATGTTTAGAGGTCTGATTCACCAGTAGCTTAGGCTCTAATAATCCTGCAGCTAGATCCATTGGACTACTGGTTGTAATACATGTTTAGAGGTCTCATTCATTAGTAGCTTATGCTCTAATCTCGCAGCTAGATCCATTGGACTACTGGTTGTAATACATGTTTAGAGGTCTGATTCACTAGTAGCTTAGGCTCTAATCCCGCAGCTAGATCTATTGGACTACTGGTTGTAATACATGTTTAGAGGTCTGATTCACTAGTAGCTTAGGCTCTAATCTCGCAGCTAGATCCATTGGACTACTGGTTGTAATACATGTTTAGAGGTCTCATTCACCAGTAGCTTAGGCTCTAATCCTGCAGCTCGATCCATTGGACTACTGGTTGTAATACATGTTTAGAGGTCTCATTCACTAGTAGCTTAGGCTCTAATCTCGCAGTTTGCCGATCCATTGGATTACTGGTTGTAATACATGTTTAGAGGTCTCATTCACCAGTAGCTTAGGCTCTAATCCCGCAGCTAGATCCATTGGACTACTGGTTGTAATACATGTTTAGAGGTCTCATTCATTAGTAGCTTATGCTCTAATCTCGCAGCTAGATCCATTGGACTACTGGTTGTAATACATGTTTAGAGGTCTCATTCATTAGTAGCTTATGCTCTAATCTCGCAGCTAGATCCATTGGACTACTGGTTGTAATACATGTTTAGAGGTCTGATTCACCAGTAGCTTAGGCTCTAATCCCGCAGCTAGATCCATTGGACTACTGGTTGTAATACATGTTTAGAGGTCTGATTCACCAGTAGCTTAGGCTCTAATA
Source organism: Actinostola sp. cb2023 (assembly GCA_033675265.1). Taxonomy (NCBI): domain Eukaryota; kingdom Metazoa; phylum Cnidaria; class Anthozoa; order Actiniaria; family Actinostolidae; genus Actinostola; species Actinostola sp. cb2023. The sequence continues at coordinate 71,413 of JAUJYZ010000078.1, forward strand.
ATCCTGCAGCTAGATCCATTGGACTACTGGTTGTAATACATGTTTAGAGGTCTCATTCATTAGTAGCTTAGGCTCTAATCCCGCAGCTAGATCCATTGGACTACTGGTTGTAATACATATTTAGAGGTCTCATTCATTAGTAGCTTAGGCTCTAATCTTGCAGCTAGATCTATTGGACTACTGGTTGTAATACATGTTTAGAGGTCTCATTCATTAGTAGCTTATGCTCTAATCTCGCAGCTAGATCCATTGGACTACTGGTTGTAATACATATTTAGAGGTCACATTCATTAGTAGCTTATGCTCTAATCTCGCAGCTAGATCCATTGGACTAATGGTTGTAATACATATTTAGAGGTCTCATTCATTAGTAGCTTAGGCTCTAATCCCGCAGCTAGATCCATTGGACTACTGGTTGTAATACATATTTAGAGGTCTCATTCATTAGTAGCTTATGCTCTAATCTCGCAGCTAGATCCATTGGACTACTGGTTGTAATACATGTTTAGAGGTCTCATTCACCAGTAGCTTATGCTCTAATCTCGCAGCTAGATCCATTGGATTACTGGTTGTAATACATGTTTAGAGGTCTCATTCATTAGTAGCTTAGGCTCTCATCTCGCAGCTAGATCCATTGGATTACTGGTTGTAATACATGTTTAGAGGTCTCATTAATTAGTAGCTTAGGCTCTAATCTCGCAGTTTGCCATTGGATTACTGGTTGTAATACATGTTTAGAGGTCTCATTCATTAGTAGCTTATGCTCTAATCTCGCAGCTAGATCCATTGGACTACTGGTTGTAATACATATTTAGAGGTCACATTCATTAGTAGCTTATGCTCTAATCTCGCAGCTAGATCCATTGGACTACTGGTTGTAATACATATTTAGAGGTCTCATTCATTAGTAGCTTAGGCTCTAATCCCGCAGCTAGATCCATTGGACTACTGGTTGTAATACATATTTAGAGGTCTCATTCATTAGTAGCTTATGCTCTAATCTCGCAGCTAGATCCATTGGACTACTGGTTGTAATACATGTTTAGAGGTCTCATTCACCAGTAGCTTATGCTCTAATCTCGCAGCTAGATCCATTGGATTACTGGTTGTAATACATGTTTAGAGGTCTCATGCATTAGTAGCTTAGGCTCTAATCTCGCAGCTAGATCCATTGGATTACTGGTTGTAATACATGTTTAGAGGTCTCATTCACCAGTAGCTTATGCTCTAATCTCGCAGCTAGATCCATTGGACTACTGGTTGTAATACATGTTTAGAGGTCTCATTCATTAGTAGCTTAGGCTCTAATCTCGCAGCTAGATCCATTGGACTACTGGTTGTAATACATGTTTAGAGGTCTCATTCATTAGTAGCTTAGGCTCTAATCTCGCAGCTAGATCCATTGGACTACTGGTTGTAATACATGTTTAGAGGTCTCATTCATTAGTAGCTTAGGCTCTAATCTCGCAGCTATAGATCCATTGGACTACTGGTTGTAATATATGTTTAGAGGTGTGATTCACCAGTAGCTTAGGCTCTAATCCTGCAGCTCGATCCATTGGACTACTGGTTGTAATACATGTTTAGAGGTCTCATTCACCAGTAGCTTAGGCTCTAATCCTGCAAAAGTTGTAATACATGTTGTCTTGCATGGGTATGGGCAGGGGAAACTGGTACCCATGGCTACAGAAAAAAAACTGATTTGTCATTTGCGCGTGCGTAAACACAACAATGTTTTGCGATGTTTTACAGAATGTTTGACACGGTTCGAACTTCGTAAAACATCTTAAAACATGTTAAAAATGTTAAAACATGGTTGTCAAACGAATAAAACATGTTTTACAAAACAGATTTGTATGATGTTTTACTGAAATGCTTTACTCGTTTGGACGGGCATTTAGAATATAGTCATACTCACGAGAGTATTCTTTGGCTCCATCTTTGTCTTCTTTCCCCAAGGAATCATGATTGTAATGATTTGTCAAACTGTTTGTGCGTTACTTGGCTTGGGATTTCACGAAAGCAGAGCATGCAAGAAGCGGACATACTATATTAAAAGCTACAGGGCCATATAATCTTAATCCACACTAAGTTCAGTGTAAGCAAAGAAATAAGTCAACGATAGATTTATCAAGCCATGCATTGTAGGACACTTAGATCACTAGAAGAGAGAAAGAAAGATTCCCCAAAGAAAATATACGAAATTACAATGTGGACATACAACTACGTTTTAAACGACTCGGTCGGTGCTGGACGTGTAACAGGCAGTAAAGAAGCAAATTCCTTCTCACACTTCAAAGTAAGTCTAGATCTTTAGAGCTAATGCATAAAACTGTAGCAGGATGATATGATAATAGATTAATATTTGAACTGTTTGAGTATTTGAAATTGTACCACAGGCAGCCCAAACATTGCTTTTGATAATTAATAAATAGAAATAAATTTGTATGTGCTCGGCTTTATTTTGACGGGTTTCCTGTGGTGGAGTGCGCGCGAGCATATGGTTATTGGGCTTCCCGTGCGCGTCCCGTAAAAGGCGCGGCAGAAATGCAGTATTGTTCGACCTAATTAATCATTAGTAATACAAGCATCAAGAGTTCCAGACTTCCGGTGTTATTACAAAGGAAAAGTGAGCACCAATTCTAGACACAGGGAGCCCAAGCTATGTTTTAGCTCACTTGGTGCTCACTGTTCCTGAAGAAATAGAAAACGAGCGCGCGTGCTATGTAATCGCACAGAATTACCCATACAAATCGGTCATATCCTTAAAATACGTTATATTTGAAGGAGCGGTAAACTATTCTTATTTAAATCTCAGAGTTTTCCCCTAAAGTAGAAAATGTATCGAAAATTTGGTGGGAAAAGCTTTTTTAGGGGCTAATATGATGAAATTCGCGGGTTATTCTCTTAAACTGGAACCCAGTTCCCGCCCGGCCAAACGCTCGATCCATTGTTATAAATTCCCCTTACTTCGCGGCTTATTTTGTCCGTGGTAAAAAAGAAAATGGTGCTTAAATTTATGTAGCTATAGCAATGGCGGCTAGGCTGCAAGGTCAGAGGAAATTTTGAAGCTAAAAATCGTCTCGTAATTTGACATTTTCGACTGCTTCGATTCGTTGGTATGAAACAGAACTTCAAGAAAAATCGCTAAAGAACAATGGTATGGAAGAAAGATTGATATTGGAAGCAATCGAGCTATGTCGGGGCACCAAAATTCAAGTGTTGTTTTTACTATATTTCGCAAGGCTGAGCAACAGGAATCGATCGAACTGCTGGCATGATGAAATCCCATACATACGAACACTACGGAGACCTGACATTCACCCTGAAAAAATCGCTAGAGGACGAAAGGATATTTACAATCGATAACTTGGCAAGTAAACTTTAGTCGCAAGTATTTTGTATTCCGTTGTTGTTTTTTATCGTAGATCACTGGTTCATTTGTAAATGACAGCCTAAACATTGACTTTCTTCAATTTTACTGTAAATTTTACGAAGATCGAGTGGCCGAGTGCCGTAATGGGAATGGGTCTAGCATATAATTAGGATAAAATCCCGGATGTGACACAAATTTCTGTGCGATGAACGTGGACATACAACTACGTTTTAAACGACTCGGTCGGTGCTGGACGTGTAGTAACAGGCAGTAAAGAAGCAAATTCCTTCTCACACTTCAAAGTAAGTCTAGATCTTTAGAGCTAATGCATAAAACTGTAGCAGGATGATATGATAATAGATTAATATTTGAACTGTTTGAGTATTTGAAATTGTACCACAGGCAGCCCAAACATTGCTTTTGATAATTAATAAATGGAAATAAATTTGTATGCGCTCGGCTTTTTTTATGGGTTTCCTGTGGTAGAGTGCGCGCGAGCATATGGTTATTGGGCTTCCCGTGCGCGTCCCGTAAAAGGCGCTCGCATGCAGAAATGCAGTATTGTTCGACCTAATTAGTCATTAGTAATACAAGCATCAAGAGTTCCAGACTTCCGGTGTTATTACAAAGGAAAAGTGAGCACCAATTCTAGACACAGGGAGCCCAAGCTATGTTTTAGCTCACTTGGTGCTCACTGTTCCTGAAGAAATAGAAAACGAGCGCGCGTGCTATGTGCAGATTTATAGCACGCGGGGACTGATCAGAACACGAGAGAAGTGTTAAGAGAAGCACGACGCGTAGCGGCGGAGTGCTTCTCAACACTTCTTGAGTGTTCTGATCAGTCCCCAAGTGCTATAAATCTTCACATAGCACAGCGGGCAAGTTTTCTATTTCTTTTATAAAATACAATTATGATTTTAAGGCAAGTTTTCAATTTTGTTCGTTACAAAAATGTTTGAATATCTGCGCGCGCGTGCTGTGTGCTCTCATAAAGCACGCGGAATACGCATCCTTTGGCCAATCAGAGTGCGCGTTATATCATAGTTATTTTATAATTTGTAATAATCTCACAAATGCAATGCATTGCGCGCGTACCGGAAATCTGGAACTCTTGATGCTTGTATAGTATTTCGCAGTTTTCCGTCATAAATATTATTCCACATATAGAGAATACTAATAAGTCTTTAATTAAGGCAATGTACTAATAAACTCGAGGCCGACGGAACGCACTTTACTCCACTCCCTCCATCAGTGCTCCGTGGTACGGGCATTTAAAGCTGCACTGACCGATTTTCATTGACCGATTGAAAGATCGGACGCGAATAATGTATTTTACTTATCGAATCTAACAATGTATATAACTGGAATTTGACTGGAATTCTGATAGAAAGGAAGCAGTTTGGCCAAGAAAATCCAAGTTGTAATGTATATGTAATGTTTCAATCCATGCAAATGAGGACGATTCGGCTGTATCCGATTCACTTGTGTACTCAACGGTTTAGACTGATTCCATAAGTCGCTGTGTTCGCTCCTTTACCCTGGTGGTCGCTCACCTAGCAAGCGAGTACCAGATTCGACAAAGAGCGAACGCAGACACCGACTTATCATCGAATCAGATATCAAGCCATTGTTGCAATCGGATATTTGTAGTGATTTCAATGAAGTCAGAGTGTTTGCAAACCAATTGACGTCATACTAGCTCACGTGTTTTTCTCAAATATCTCTCAACGCAACAATTTAACAAAACTATATTTATTATATTATCATTTAATTTCCACATTAAAAAAAAATCAAGCGCGCAACTCCTTCTGGGAACCCTTGGCTTTATTATGTTTTGTTACGTTTTTCATCGTAACACGTTCCAGTCCCTTCCGGTCAATATTGAACAGGAAGCCCAGACAGGTAAAATACTTCGATTTTTTTAATTTGTACCGATACGATCAAACGTATGCATTTTGTCGACTACGAAAAATAAATAAATAAATAAAAAAGAGCGCATTTTATAACTCGGACACTTCCTCCGGCAGTGCCGGAGTAATAATAGTTTTCTTGTCTCAACATTATTTAATTATGTTTTTAAAAAAGAAATCAGACAATATCAATCAATGTTAAGTTGTGGTTTTGACAATTTGAAAATATGCAATCTACAAAAATAAAAATTGAAAAATCAATTGTTTTATTTTTGTAGATTGCATATTTTCAAATTGTCAAAATTCAAAATTCAAAATTCAGCTTTTCTGTTTTCGTTTTAGGGGCTGAAACTTCTGTTTTGACTATCGGTGTGACGTTACGAAAAAAATCATTTTCGCTTTATCAACTTTCGATCCCCGATTTCGAAACGGAACATCAATAAAGAACCTTATATGCAATATCCATTTCCTAGAAATTCTCAGTAATTTCTAGCTATATAGGTCAAGTTCTTAGATCGACATTCCTATACACATACGAATTTAACTAGGAATTATATGGTTTATTGGGGAAGAACGACCTTTTCTCATCGTTAAAGACGAATATTTATCTTGGTTTTAGTTAGTACAATCCATTGGTGACTGATAGAGATGGATTGTAATGCTACATTGGTTCGAAATGCGTCAAATAATGACCTCAAGATCACGGAAATAACATGCGAGTGGATTGCTTCGATCGGTGCAGGAATATTCTACGTTGTTCTGTTCGTGCTTATTTTGCTTTCTCGTTGCTGTTGGCCAAGTTCGACCAGCTCTTCCTGTTTTAGCTATCGACCTGAAGCGACAAAGATTGTGTTTCTTGTTGGTGCAATCATTTTGCCGCTAAACGTCTTTACCAATGCCATAGACACAGCAGAGGACAAAGAGTTGGAGAGGAAGTTGTGGTTTCGAATTGTAGTCGACGTTTTGATGGGAATTGTAGTTCTTCTCAGTGGCTTATCGATTTTCAAGAAAACTCCAAGGTTGAACTGTACTTACGAGTGTCATGCTCAAGCAGAACGGTGCACGGTTCCAGAACATCAAAACGACAATGTCAAGAAACTAAGACAACAAATACCTATGATGTTCATTTGCTTTGTGACCTTTCTTATTCTAATAATGGAGGCCACGTTCCTGGGCATTACCCACAATAAAAGCCATCACAACCAGAAAGTTTTGATCACGGTAGACAAGTGCATTTTTTTGATTCAAAAAGGATTTCAAGCAATAACATATTATGTCATTTGCAATATCTTGTGTTTGGATACTTCCTGTGAGAATTATTCCATGAAAATCCGACAAGCTCAATTCTATTTCAAAGTGATGTCCATTTACAACGCCGTTCTTTGGTTGGACTCCTTAGTAAATGTAGAGGCAGATTTAGTGTTAGCCAAAGTAGAAGAGGACGCGTCTCCATGGGTTAGCATATTTGGAACGGTTTACAAAGCTTTTATCATCGACTACCGAATGCTGTTTTCATTGATGTTCTTGGAACATTCTCTAGAGCTGCCTGATTCGGATGGAAATGGCGATGAATACAGCGAAACGAGTTCAAAGAAAAGCGGTTTTATGAAAAGAATTACAATTATCAACTCTGCTGGATGTTTTGTAGGACTAATTTGCTGTGTCCTTCAGGTACTTTTTTTAAATATTTTTATTTATTTATAAATAATAATAATAACAACAATCATCATCATCAGCATCATCATCATCATCATCATCATCATCATCATCATCATCATCATCATCATCATCATTATCATTATCATTATCATTATCATTATCATTATCATTATCATTATCATTATCATTATCACATAAAGCCTACGGGAAGGGGAAGGGAACAATCCCTTCTCCCGTCCCCACGAAGTTCCCAATCCTCCTTCCCTCTCTCTTCCCATTTCCCCGAGGGCCCCTCATATACAAAATATAATAATTTAATTCGTGAAAACACAACGATGTTTTTATTTGACCTATTTAGGTGGTGGGTGGGAGGGGACTATTTGACGTCGGTTTGAACCATCAAAACACACGTATTGACACTGCATGTGTTCTATATAAATTATACACCTATTTCAATAGTCCCTTTTCGCGTTCACAGATCCCGTTGTAAAACCGCTGTACTTATTGACATCAGACGCATTTGTACAGGGTTAGCCTCGAGTCAGCCGATAAATTCTTCACAAATATCAACAAGAACACGAACAAAGGTTGACATAAAACAATAGAAACATTTTTGAATTGCACGGACTTTTCTCTGAATCGAGGCTAACCCTGTACAAATGCTTCTTTTGTCAAGGACAGCGGTCATCTCTAAACAACGCGAAACTGGAGTATTATGTTAGTCCCTAGAAAAGGGTGAAAGGTGCGACCCTGAAGGATCATGGGGGTTTCTATTTGCAGCCATATTCTTCATGAACGTCTTGTACTAAACAAGAACATTGCGGTGAAGCAAATTCAAGTGACATTCAAAATGAGATGGCCGATTTTTTTGTCAAAATGTCAGGGAATTCGGGTAGAAAGACTTGGTAAACAGTATTTCCCATGATTCTCTGGGGTCGCACCTTTTTGAGTCAAGGGTGACTTGACTGCATTGAAATAGGTGTATACACTCATTTCGATAAAGTTAGTCACCCGTAAAGCTTCGAAAGTGAGACCGATGAGGATCCTGGGTTGGTTAAAATGTATGTATGTACCCATGGTCCTTAGCTTCTTGGTCTCACCTTCGAAGCTTTTCGGGTGACTAACTTTATCGAAATAAGTGTATATAGTTTTAGTAGGTGCGTGTGAACACAAAATAAAAACATTGGCGCAAGGCATCACAACCGAAACGTCCACGTGATTAAATGTCTAGTCAGTGACAACATACCTAGTTCTTCAGTTTTTCATCATGGGTTTGGACAAGGAATCTTTAAAGTCACATGACATTTTTGAAATTTATTTGATTTCAACAGCTGAGTTGTCTTTCAAACTACGTTAACGACATCGACCCTGGATATGGCGTTCACATCTGCCCAATACTAGCAGAGGTCTTTGTTTGGATCTGTAGTGTAATACTTTTATACAAGATTAGAATGATTAACGACGAAGAAATGGACGAAGAAAAGACATATGGCCTTAAAATGGTGGTAAGACTTCAGAGCATGGGCTTCCTGTGCCTCTTTCATTTGATATCTGTATGTCACACAGACAGCCTAACTAAGTATTGTTAACTAGTGTAGCTTTATTTCCCAGTTTGCGTAAAAAAGCATCTCTAGCTGATATTTATTTTGCTGAGACCCCAAAGGACTTGGTAAATGTCATAGTAAACGAGGTTATATATACACCTATTCCAAATATCGTTGTCCGGGCTGAAAGCAACAAGCAAGAAGCTGACGACCGCAAAGGACTTTGGGAATCTCCTAATTAATTAATTTACCCGTGGTACTTCGGTCTAGGAACGACGTATAACCTATCGCCTATGGACTGATGTCCTCAACAACCTATTATGAATTGGGTGTACACCTATTTCAAAAATCGACGTCGCAGCCGAAGCAATAGTCAACACTCCAAGACTGCAAAGGATTTCGGTAATTTTTAACTCGTGGATATGCGAAGCACTAAGGGTATTTTGGGGTAGGGGTGTGCCGCGGACACCTCCTGACACTATCCCAGACCTAAAATGTTGATTTTCCATACCCTATCCCAGACTAAAGCTTTACCAAAGTATCATATCGGAAACCATATCCTATACCAGACCAAAACGTACCCTATCACAGACTAAAAAGGCAAAATATGATACCCTACCCCAGACCTGCATGCTGGGAGCTCAAAAACCATACCCTATCCCGCGGCACATACCCGTACAGCATAAATAGGGGACTTTAAATATTATCATTAATCAAATGAATATGGCTTAAACATTCTAATTTACATCTAACTTATATCCACGAGTTCACCATTGGGTGCCTATGTTTCTTGTAATTCATTCATTCAGAGAATATTTTGGTTGCATGCGTTTGTAGTGACATGTTATTATGGCAAGCTGAAGTGGTAGCTCAGGGGTGCTTACCATTTACTCGAAATAAACGAACATTCCGGTTGGAAAAACAAATGGTATGTGTCATTTTGATCGGAAAGTTTCGGAAAACACGGTCTAACGATTGAGGTAATCCACTTTTCCCGCACATTCCGATCGGAATGACACATACCTTTAATTTTTTCAAACCGGAATTTCCAGTTTTTCCGAGTAAATGGTAAGCACCCCAGGTGTCAAACCGAATATTTCAGAAAGTACTAGTACTACAAACGTACTGTTGCGGGTACTAAACCCGTTGAACAAGAGCAGGCATAAAAAAAACACGCTTCCAAATAATTAATGTGCTGAAAAACTACATTCATGATAACTATTTACAATGACCACAACTGAATAAATTAATTTAAAAAAATTTACCGAAATCCTTTGCAGTCTTGGAGTGCTGACCGTTGCTTCGGCTGCGACAACGATTTTTGAAATAGGTGTAAGCAACAGTAGGTCGGGATGTTGCTTGAACCAAATCTTACTTCTAGTGTTTAATTATTGGCGGTTTATAGTCACATTATTTTACTTTTCTTCAACAAAGTTGTGCTGTTTTGGTGCAGTTGGTCTCACCTGTTGGGTCTACGAGGCTGCGCTGGTATCAAGATGGGCCGTGTTAAGCAACGAACCCAATTTGTACTTCAACTGGTTAGCAGCCAAACTTGCCTTCCGCTTCTTAACCGCTCTTCTGATGATTTACTGCTTCATGAAAATCAACCTGGAAACCATGCGTGATGAGGCAGCTGCCAAGAGCCAGGTCAACCATTTTCTCGTTGCTATTTTAATGTTTGGAATGTGGGCAGAGTTTCTTGGTACGGCGGTAGATCAGTACCTTGGGCCAATTCAAGACAGATTCAAGTAAGGTCATATGCTTCTTATGTTCTTGAATGATGATCATGATGACGATGATGATGATGATGATGGTAATAATAATAATAATAATAATAATAATAATAATAATAATAATAATAATAATAATAATAATAATAATAATAATAATAATAATAATAATAATAATAATAGTAATAATAATAATAATAGCACATGGGCATTTTGTCTGCGCATGCGTGAAATGCCAACATGAACACAAATTCCCTCTGACACGCGCATATATCCCGCGCCATACCGCACTAATTTAAATACCAGGAATAACAATTAATCAAGATGGCGAAGTTCTTTCTCATATATTTATTTATTAACTTGTCTATATGAACATATGCAACTCTAAAATGATGGATTCTATTTTATCAATGCTGAAGGCATGCTGCAGTTGTCATAACCAGTATTTATGATGTATTATGAGTTGCATATTGCAAGGTGAGGGAGGTCCAAACATGAAAAGCTGAACTGACAATGGCTGCCGTCTTCGCCGTATACATGCACTTCGAACATTCATAGCAGGAGCTATGCATTTTTTGAAAGTCATTTATTGTGATGAATGGAATGATTATTGAATAATCTTCGCCTCCGTACCATTAAGCAGCTTGGGGGTCGGTAGAAATCGAAAGATAATTTGACTTGAATGCTTGGAGTCCACATTTCTGCTCGTCGCGAGTCCCGTAAATGGTAAGCAAAACTATTGCAATGCAAAACAGTGGAAACAAGTTTTAATTTTCTTAACAACTAATTTTGCTGCAAAGTCTGTTCTCTCATTTATACTTTCAAAGACTTAGAATAAGGAAATAGACGAAGATATGATAGAACCATGGCTTCGAGAAGTAACACAAAACATCAATTCCGCCATTACACCGAGTATAGGGTGAGAAGAATCTATTTAATCTGACAGCTATTCATTTTTTGAAGCCCCATTCTCTATAAAAACTGAAATTATATAAAGGAATGAATGCTGTGGTAATTATCTCCAACTTGGGAGTCGGTAAAAATTTCAAGAAATATCTCGTTAAATTTCGATCTAAATTGAACACTTCTACATAATTCACCGGGCCATAGCTCGAAATCGCGTCCACCTGAAAGACCATTTCATTAAAATTCTAAAAGTTTACTTTCATCAGAATTACCAAGCGTTAATCCAGTGCTGTAGAATACTTGATTGTAGAAATAATTAACGCTGTACATCCAACTCCAAACACCACAGTCACATTTCAATGTAAAATATCTCGCCATCAAAAGAAATAACAGCGGCCAAAGATATACCCATGCAGGGGAAGAAGTGTTTATCGCCTTCAAAAATGAGTAAATTTTCATGACGTTTAAACTTTAGAAACGCGTAAATCTCCTACAAAATATCCTTAAAATGAGCTGTCGAGCTGTAAAATGGTTCAGACGTCACTGGTCAATGCTGTGTTGGCGCATGCGCAGACAAAATATTCATATGCTAATAATAATAGTACTGATAAAGAAACTATGATGAGTAAATACAGAACAAATGTTCGGGGAAAAAATCAGACGCCTCGAGCGGGATTCGAACCCACGATCCCCCGATTTCACGACAGGTGCTCTACCCGGCACTGAGCTACCGAGGCAACTACAGTGGCGTGGAGTTCAAATTAGCTCAAAATTAGCTCAAAATAATAATAGTAGTAATAATAATAATAATAATAAGTAATAATAATTATAATGGTGATGATGATGATGATGATGATGATGATGATAATGATAATAATAATAATATCATTTAGTTAAGTTAAGTTTTTTTGTTTTCGTGAAGCAAAGCGCCAGACCGGACTGCGGCAGATGATGGAAGACTGGGTTCTAGTGTTTTGATTGGCTGAATGAGTTACACTTTTTTCGAGGTGTTTGCCCTCGATGAAAAACTAATGGAAATATCACGTGCGTGGAGTCAATTTTCTCTCTCCAACACATTGGATAGGCTACACATTTTTTAAATTGGAGATACTATTTTCAAAATAAGAATTGCTATCTCGATGGTTTTAAAAAAACACTCGAACCCAGTCACAGCCCGGACCAAAGTTATTCCTGTGAACTTGATTCAACCAAATTAAAATATCTATCACTCAATGTTCAAGATATCCACAATCTGGCGAGGTGTTCCCCCGAGGAGGGGTGGGTGCCGCCATGATCCCAAAAACCTTACCCTATCCCAGACCTGAAAACGGAAATTTTCCTTACCCTATCCCAGACTATATTATTCAAAATCTGCATGTACCCTATCACAAACCTAAGCTTGAACATCAATACCCTATCACAGACTAAAATGGAAAGTTCGTGAGTAAAGATAATAATTTGTATTACTCATTTATAAACATTAGAGTTCTTCAAATGCTCGTAAAAATGCAAAAATAATGATAAATACTTGGTTCGATTTCGATGTAAAAGAACATACACTATCCCAGTGGAAATGGACTAAATATATACCCTATCCCAGACATGAGGAGCTCGAAAACCATACCCTATCGGGCGGCACATACCCGTATAGCTTATATAGGGGGCTACTCCCCCCGGGAAGTGTCCGCAAGGCGAAAGTTGACGGTATGTCGTAGAGGCTATTACAAGGCTGGACAAACACACATCTCTTATTCTCTCTGCTCTTTATGTTATAGGAAGGAGGTAAAAAAGACAAGCTTTGCGATTTTACTGGAAGCAGGCCCGGCCCTGTATCTTGCATTCTGCCTGCATGGAGGCCTTCACTTCGGTTCAATTCTTTGGGAAATGCGAGCTAAAATCAAGAAAAGGGTAGTTCGAGATAACCAGGGCACCACAGAGCCGAACGCTGAAACTTCTGACTTAACTGAGGCAACAACTTTGGTACATGCAGGTAGTTCACGGCATTCCGCTATACAAGTTCACCACGAATCAGCTGACCATGTTACATCACAGTCACCGAGTACTGAGAACGCTGAAACATCTCACAGCATCGAGACAAAGGCACCACGAGATAACCAGGGCATCACTGCATGAGAACGTCCCTGAAACTTCTCACTTCACCCAGACAACACCTTTGGTAGATATTACATGTTTAGAGGTCTGATTTAACAGTACTTAGCTTAGGCTCTAAATCATGCAGCTACAATCGTTTGCAAAATTATTGACACCCCTCTCAAAAAACGGTGTTGAAAATGTTTCAACGTTTATTTTAGTGACCCAAATGTATCAATCATCCTTCTCCCCTCCCCCCTAAATCAATGTTGATGTGCTCTTTAAAATGATATGCCGTGGTGCCATTTTCGTCAACATTGAGAGGGGGAACGGGGGGTTAAAAGTGGAAAAATACGACACTTTCAATTTTCTCATTTTGTCAGTTGGGGTGTCAAAACATTTTGCAAACGATTGTCTGAATTTGGTAATTTGGAAAATAGGCGTAGATGAATGTTCATAGCAACGGCCATGTTCATAGCAACCTGCTACAAGCATCAAATTATAAAATCAGGTCAATTTGCAACTGTTTCACTTCCCTCTCACCCCTTCGGGGCTCGTGGCGTGTTACAAACATCGGAAGAGAATCGGGCTCTACTCGCCCCTTCGGGGCTCGCGCCGAGGAAATTTTCAATATCGCGGCAAACCGAGTAAACGATATCAAAATCTACAACAAACAGAGGTCTGCCGTGCTCCCTTGCATGGTTTTACTCGTTAACTGACTCGTGAAACGTTCTTAAAATTAGGCGATTATTTATATTTTCCTATAAAGTGTTTGTTTATAACAGCAACAGCGTACAATAACATATATTCTGAAGATCGTGTTGTAAAACGCTTGATGGTAATATGAAACCCACAACCACGCTCTACCACGCTCAACCATCGATGTATATAGAAATATAATACTTCCCTTTTTAATACATTCGGTTGAGCGTGGTTGAGCGTGGTTGAGCGTCTCACATTTCACGTAGAGCACGGAGAGTTGAAAATTTCGATACATTGGCCTGTCAGACTGACAAGGTATACTTGTCGAACAACTCGACGATTAACACTTAGGGGTACTTTCCTCCGTCAAATCTCCACTTTGTTCTATCATTGCAATTAATTTTGAATTTGCTTTAAGCTTTTCGTTTGAAGATCTAGATGTAAGTTAGTATGAGTATCAGTCAATGCACGCGGATTGGGTAACGGAAGTGACGCACGCGTACGGTAACTAAGCAAAAATATGTAGTCTCCGTCAGTTGTAATAGTAACAAAACGGATTCATTTTGTCGACAAAGGATATCGGTTTCGTAGAAAACATTGGACACTACTTCAATGACCATCATCAGAAATATAATAGAAGCATCTGAGTGTCTATTATATGACATCCGACCCATACATTGTGCGTGATAATTTTCGATTCCTTTGCTCTCAGAATATCACCAATGAGCATAACTTAGAAAGTGCAATACTATATTACTTACTCAATTTAAAAATAAAATCGTTTGTGCTTTGTTTTATAATCCATAATATTATTCAAAACGACATCCGAAAAGGCTCTCGTATCGACATAACCTTTCCACACCCACCCCTCCCTCATATTAAAAAAATCGTCTATTTCACAGTGTGTAGGTAAATCGCATTTACCCTTACTATTCCATATGATGATGTATTACATTCATGGTTGTTATACAGATTTAATGCTAACTAGGAAAGTATGTTATTCACACAGTTTCAGTTTAGTAGCACATTTCATTCGTATGATAACAGACATACTGTGTGTCAGACAATCGTTTGCAAAATTATTGACACCCCTCTCAAAAAACGGTGTTGAAAATGTTTCAACGTTTATTTTAGTGACCCAAATGTATCAATCATCCTTCTCCCCTGGACTACTGGTTGTAATACATGTTTAGAGGTCTGCATGATTCACTAGTAGCTTAGGCACTAATCTTGCAGCTAGATCCATTGGACTACTGGTTGTAATACATGTTTAGAGGTCTCATTCATTAGTAGCTTAGGCTCTAATCCCGCAGCTAGATCCATTGGACTACTGGTTGTAATACATGTTTAGAGGTCTCATTCATTAGTAGCTTAGGCTCTAATCCTGCAGCTAGATCCATTGGACTACTGGTTGTAATAGATGTTTAGAGGTCTGATTCACTAGTACGTAGCTTAGGCTCTAATCTCGCAGCTAGATCCATTGGACTACTGGTTGTAATACATGTTTAGAGATATAATTCACTATTAGCTTAGGCTCTAATCCTGCAGAAGTTGTAATACATGTTGTCTTGCATGGGTATGGGCAGGGGGAACTGGTACCCATGGCTACAGAAAAAAAACTGATTTGTCATTTGCGCGTGCGTAAACACAACAATGTTTTGCGATGTTTTACAGAATGTTTGACACGGTTCGAACTTCGTAAAACATCTTAAAACATGTTAAAAATGTTAAAACATGGTTGTCAAACGAATAAAACATGTTTTACAAAACAGTGTTTTATGATGTTTTACTGAAATGCTTTACTCGTTTGGACGGGCATTTAGAATACAGTCATACTCACGAGAGTATTCTTTGGCTCCATATTTGTATCTTTCTCCAAGGAATCATGATTGTAATGATTTGTCAAACTGTTTGTGCGTTACTTGGCTTGGGATTTCACGAAAGCAGAGCGTGCAAGAAGCGGACATACTATATTAAAAGCTACAGGGCCATATCATCTTAATCCACACTTAGTTCAGTGTAAGCAAAGAAATAAGTCAACGATAGATTTATCAAGCCATGCATTGAAGGACACTTAGATCACTAGAAGAGAGAAAGAAAGAATCCCCAAAGAAAATACACGAAATTACAATGTGGACATACAACTACGTTTTAAACGACTCGGTCGGTGCTGGACGTGTAACAGGCAGTAAAGAAGCAAATTCCTTCTCACACTTCACGTAAGTCTAGATCTTTAGAGCTAATGCATAAAACTGTAGCAGGATGATATGATAATAGATTAATATTTGAACTGCTTGAGTATTTGAAATTGTACCACAGGCAGCCCAAACATTGCTTTTGATAATTAATAAATAAAAATACATTTTATGCGCTCGGCTTTTTTTTATGGGTTTCCTGTGGTAGAGTGCGCGCGAGCATATGGTTATTGGGCTTCCCGTGCGCGTCCCGTAAAAGGCGCCCGCAGAAATGCAGTATTGTTCGGCCTAATTAGTCATTACAAGAGACCATAATACTAAGAGAGCGAATCGCGCGGAATGATGTTTGGGATATGCTCGTGGCGCTAAATCTAGTTTTAGTAAACCGGAAGGTGAGCACACTTCAGCGAAATCTGACTTCCGACAGAAAAAATATATTTCGGTTAAACGCCGGTTATGAATGTTGTTATTGTTGTTATTTATATAACGGCAAAATGAAAATGAAAACAAATTAAAGCACAAGCTTAGAAGTAAAAAACACATATCTACGACTCGTCGGTTTATTATGTGAACTGGTTTTGAGAAACGACAAAAATCAAGCGACAACTGTTTTCAATGAATCAAGACGAGACGAGAAGTTCAAGGATGGAATGCAAACATCGCTAAGTAGAAATAACATATACTTTAATCAGTTGCAGTCGTTGGCGAAAAAACTGGAGAAAGATCTATATACGCTTACCTTCACCAATCTTGTTTGAATCGCTCGTTGAACTCAGTTGAAGTGTACGCCATGTTGACTCTGTTTCACTCTCACTCTCAGGTTGTTGTTGTTTAAAAAAAAACTCCTAAAACACTCGGGATGATAATAAATACGAGCTAACAAGTATATCCAAAGAAATTCAAATGTGTTTGAAGGAATGTTTTAGACGATATTTCGTCTTTCAACGTGAAAGCGAGGCCGACGTTTCCTCTTTTTCAGTCGAATTCAGTACTTTCAATCAACATCAATCGATATTTCATCTTTTCCTGGGAATACTCCCTAATTGTTCAAAACAAGAAACGAAGAACTGGAAGTACAAATATCAGCGACAATCAGCAGGCTTGTAGTTGTAGTTTTTGTAGTTTTTGGTTTCATGTTGAGTTGAGTCAGACCGACTCACCAGGCGAAGTTTTTTAAAAACTCTTTTCAAACTTTACAGGTCCTTTTCAAATAAATAAATCCCTTACGGTGTTATATGAAGCCATTTCATGTAGAATAGCATCGGTTGAACGACAAAATCGATCTAATTTAATTCTTGTTTGAATTTGATTCAGCAGATTTCTTATTTATATAAATGGCGGGAAGCGCCGCGCGGACACGTCCAAGATCGAAAATTCAAAAATGCTTTCAGCTTTCAAAGCCGGTTTGAAATTCACTGTCCAAGTTATTGTCGTCTTTTCACATGAACGTTATACGTATTTTTTCTTGATTTTAAGCGTTTTACGGGAAGAGTTTTTTTCTGCCGGAAGAGAGATTTCACTAACGTGTGCTCACCTTGCGGTTTACTAAAAATAGATTGAGCGCCACCAGCATGGACCACACATCAGTACGATATTCGCTCTCTTAGTATTATGGTCTCTTGGTCATTAGTAACAGTATTTCGCAGTTTTCAGTCATAAATATTATTCCACATATAGAGAATACTAATAAGTCTTTAAAGCAATAACAACTTTCAACAACAACCGGCAAAAAAGCCTTAATAGTTAAGTAAAGTTAAGTAAATTTGTATGTCTTTATTTGACGTCGGCGAACTCGTAATTCAATCTATCCCTGGAGATCAGTTTAAAGTACAAAGATGCAGCGGCCATGTTGGAGGTACAAACGTACAAGAGAGGAATGAGGAATGCTTTGTTATCGTGAATCAACATAGCCGCTATGACGTCACGTGAAAACAATATAGTACAATAGTACTCATATACTAATAAACTCGAGGCCGACGGTGCGCACTTTACTCCCCTCCCTCCATCAGTGCTCCGTGGTACGGGCATTTAAAGCTGCACTGACCGATTTTCATTGACCGATTGAAAGATCGGACGCGAATAATGTATTTTACTTATCGAATCTAACAATGTATATAACTGGAATTTTACTGGAATTTGGATAGAAAGGAAGCAGTGGCCGAGAAAATCCAAGTTGCAATGTATATGTAATTTAATGTTTCAATCCATGCAAATGAGGACGATTCGTCTGTATCCGATTCACTTGTGTACTCAACGGTTTAGAATGATGCCATAAGTCGCTGTGTTCGCTCCTTTACCCTGGTGGTCGCTCACCTAGCTAGCGAGTACCAGATTCGACAAAGAACGAACATACACCGACTTATCATCGAACCAGATATCAAGCCATTGTTGCAATCGGATATTTGCAGTGCTTTCAATGGAGCCAGAGTGTTTGCAAACCAAGTGACGTCATACTAGCTCACGTGTTTTTCTCAAATATCTCTCAACGCAACAATTTAACAAAACTATATTTATTATATTATCATTTAATTTCCACATTAAAAAAAGCAAGCGCGCAACTCCTTCTGGGAACCCTTGGCTTTATTATGTTTTGTTACGTTTTTCATCGTAACACGTTCCCTTCCGGTCAATAGTGAACAGGAAGCCCAGACAGGTAAAATACTTCGCATTTTTTAATTTGTACCGATGCGATCAAACGCATGCATTTTGTCGACTACGAAAAATAAATAAATAAATAAAAAAGAGCGCATTTTATAACTCTGCCACTTCCTCCGGCAGTGCCCAAGTAATAATAGTTTTCTTGTTTCAACATTATTTAATTATGCTTTTAAAAATGGGATGAAATTTCTGTTTTGACTATCGGTGTGACGTTACGAAAACAATCATTTTCGCTTTATCAGCTTTCGATCCCCGATTTCGAAACGGAACATCAATAAACAACCTTATATGCAAGATCCATTTCCTAGAAATTCCTAGTAATTTCTAGCTATATAGGTCAAGTTCTTAGACATTCCTATACACATACGAATTTAACTAGGAATTCTATGGTTTATTGGGGAAGAACGACCTTTTCTCATCGTTAAAGACGAATATTCATCTTGGTTTTAGTTAGTACAATCCATTGGTGACTGATAGAGATGGATTGTAATGCTACATTGGTTCGAAATGCGTCAAATAATGACCTCAAGATCACGGAAATAACATGCGAGTGGATTGCTTCTATCGGTGCAGGAATATTCTACGTTGTTCTGTTGGTGCTTGTTTTGCTTTCTCGTTGCCGTTGGCCAAGTTCGACCAGCTCTTCCTGCTTTAGCTATCGACCTGAAGCGACAAAGATTGTGTTTCTTGTTGGTGCAATCATTTTGCCGCTAAACGTCTTTACCAATGCCATAGACACAGCAGAGGACAAAGAGTTGGAGAGGAAGATGTGGTTTCGAATTGTAGTCGGCGTTTTGATGGGAATTGTAGTTCTTCTCAGTGGCTTATCGATTTTCAAGAAAGCTCCAAGGTTGAACTGTACTTACGAGTGTCATGCTCAAGCAGAACGGTGCACGGTTCCAGAACATCAAAACGACAATGTCAAGAAACTAAGACAACAAATACCTATGATGTTCATTTGCTTTGTGACCTTTCTTATTCTAATAATGGAGGCCACGTTCCTGGGCATTACCCAAAATAAAAGCCATCACAACCAGAAAGTTTTGATCACGGCAGACAAGTGCATTTTTTTGATTCAAAAACTGATTCAAGCAATAACATATTATGTCCTTTGCAATGTCTTGTGTTTGGATACTTCCTGTGAGAATTATTCCATGAAAATCCGACAAGCTCAATTCTATTTCAAAGTGATGTCCATTTACAACGCTGTTCTTTGGTTGGATTCCATAGTAAATGTAGAGGCAGATTTAGTGTTAGCCAAAGTAGAAGAGGACGCGTCTCCATGGGTTAGCATATTTGGAACGGTTTACAAAGCTTTTATCATCGACTACCGAATGCTGTTTTCATTGATGTTTTTGGAACATTCTCTAGAGCTGCCTGATTCGGATGGAAATGGCGATGAATACAGCGAAACTAGTTCAAAGAAAAGCGGTTTCATGAAAAGAATTACAATCATCAACTCTGCTGGATGTTTTGTAGGACTAATTTGCTGTGTCCTTCAGGTACTTTTTTTAAATATTTTTATTTATTTATAAATAATAATAATAACAACAATAATCATCATCATCATCATCATCATTATCATTATCATTATCATTATCACATATAGCCTACGGGAAGGGGAAGGGAACAATCCCTTCTCCCGTCACCACGAAGTTCCCAATCCTCCTTCCCTCTCTCTTCTCATTTCCCCGAGGGCCCCTCATATACACACAAAAAAAATTAAGTCGTGAAAACACAACGATGTTTTTTATTTTTGACCTATTATAGTTACAAATAGTTGCATAATGATACTAGGATTTCTTAGAGGTGTAGGCCCGATGTGTGGCAACTGACATTCGAAGCTAGCATGTGTTCGACCAATCAGAGAGACCGTTCTCACGAGTGAAATGGATCGACAAGGAATTAGTTCTTACCACATGTACACGTAACATCTGTTCTTTTTAATTTATCCGAAGAAATACTAATTATATTTATTGGCCTAACAGTATGATAATGTTTTGCTGGGGGGGGGGGGGGGGGTTGGGTTGGGGGGTGGGGGTGGTGGTGGTGGGTGGGAGGGGACGATTTGACGTCGGTTTGAACCATCAAAACACACGTATTGACACTGCATGTGTGTTCTATATAAATTATTTATTATATACACCTATTTCAATAGTCCCTTTTCGCGTTCACAGATCCCGTTGTAAAACCGCTGTACTTATTGACATCAGACGCATTTGTACAGGGTTAGCCTCGAGTCAGCCGATAAATTATTCACAAATATCAACAAGAACACGAACAATGGTTGACATAAAACAATAGAAACATTTTTGAATTGCACGGACTGTTCTCTGAATCGAGGCTAACCCTGTACAAATGCTTCTTTTGTCAAGGACAGCGGTCATCTCTAAACAACGCGAAACTGGAGTATTATGTTAGTCCCTAGAGAAGGGTGAAAGGTGCGACCCTGAAGGATCATGGGGGTTTCTATTTGCAGCCATATTCTTCATGAACGTCTTGTACTAAACAAGAACATTGCGGTGAAGCCAATTCAAGTGACATTCAAAATGAGATGGCCGATTTTTTTGTCAAAATGTCAGGGAATTCGGGTAGAAAGACTTGGTAAACAGTTTCCCATGATTCTCTGGGGTCGCACCTTTTTGAGTCAATGGTGACTGACTTCATTGTTTATCATTATTTCGATAAAGTTAACGTTAGTCACCCGTAAAGCTTCGAAGGTGAGACCGATGACGATCCTGGGTTGGTTAAAATGTATGTACCCATGGTCCTTTTTGGTCTCACCTTCGAAGCTTTTCGGGTGACTAACTTTATCGAAATGAGTGTATATAGTTTTAGTATGTGCGTGTGAACACAAAATAAAAACATCTCAAGGTACTTAAGGCCTGGTTCAAGCCTTAAATAGCAGAAAAACGAAAAAAATTATAATGTCTAATCATTTTGACTAAACATCACAAAACTTGGCACAGCTTGAGAGTTTTATATCCTCTACTCATTTAAGTGAATGAAATCCAAAACAGCGTATCACGTGGTTAACCACGTGACAAAGAATTTTGAAAACAAAATATAAAATGCGGTCGCCAGTTTAAGAGGAAAGTGAAAGCAAATAGTTGTGTATAATCACGTTTATGATCATCTATTAAGCCTCGTTTAGAAAACCTGTCTCCCGCTTTTTGCAAGGAGAATATTTCGGAAAAGAGGTCACGTGACCATTTCATCAGATTATATTTCTGTAGTTTTCTCTTAAACTATATATAATTCCGAGGTTTTCTCGACGCTATCTTGTTTAACTGGTTATCCTTAACGCTATTACGTAAAAGGTATTTCATTGTGAATTAAATTCGCGACCGCATTTAAGAAAAAAACTATATTTTCCTCCATAAAGTCACGTGACCACATGACGTCACAATTGTTAGATCCAAATTGTCTCAAATCTTGTATATAACCTTATGCCTAAATATGAGTGCCTAAGTAAATTAGAGCAGCGAGTTATTACAAGAAATGTGATTTTCCAAATTGCCTTTTTGAACCAGGCCTTAAGTACCTTGAGATTGGCGCAAGGCATCACAACCGAAACGTCCACATTAAATTTCTAGTCAGTGACAACATACCTAGTTCTTCAGTTTTCCATCATGGGTTTGGACAAGGAATCTTTAAAGTCACATGACATTTTTGAAATTTATTTGATTTCAACAGCTGAGTTGTCTTTCAAACTACGTTAACGACATCGATCCTGGATATGGCGTTCACATCTGCCCAATACTAGCAGAGGTCTTTGTTTGGATCTGTAGTGTAATACTTCTATGCAAGATTAGAATGATTAACGACGAAGAAATGGACGAAGAAAAGACATATGGCCTTAAACTGGTGGTAAGACTTCAGAGCATGGGCTTCCTGTGCCTCTTTCATTTGATATCTGTATGTCACACAGACAGCCTAACTAAGTATTGTTAACTAGTGTAGCTTTATTTCCCAGTTTGCGTAAAAAAGCATCTCTAGCTGATATTTATTTTGCTGAGACCCCAAAGGACTTGGTAAATGTCATAGTAAACGAGGTTATATATACACCTATTCCAAATATCGTTGTCCGGGCTGAAAGCAACAAGCAAGAAGCTGACGACCGCAAAGGACTTTGGGAATCTCCTAATTAATTAATTTACCCGTGGTACTTCGGTCTAGGAACGACGTATAACCTATCGCCTATGGACTGATGTCCTCAACAACCTATTATGAATTGGGTGTACACCTATTTCAAAAATCGACGTCGCAGCCGAAGCAATAGTCAACACTCCAAGACTGCAAAGGATTTCGGTAATTTTTAACTCGTGGATATGCGAAGCACTAAGGGTATTTTGGGGTAGGGGTGTGCCGCGGACACCTCCTGACACTATCCCAGACCTAAAATGTTGATTTTCCATACCCTATCCCAGACTAAAGCTTTACCAAAGTATCATATCGGAAACCATATCCTATACCAGACCAAAACGTACCCTATCACAGACTAAAAAGGCAAAATATGATACCCTACCCCAGACCTGCATGCTGGGAGCTCAAAAACCATACCCTATCCCGCGGCACATACCCGTACAGCATAAATAGGGGACTTTAAATATTATCATTAATCAAATGAATATGGCTTAAACATTCTAATTTACATCTAACTTATATCCACGAGTTCACCATTGGGTGCCTATGTTTCTTGTAATTCATTCATTCAGAGAATATTTTGGTTGCATGCGTTTGTAGTGACATGTTATTATGGCAAGCTGAAGTGGTAGCTCAGGGGTGCTTACCATTTACTCGAAATAAACGAACATTCCGGTTGGAAAAACAAATGGTATGTGTCATTTTGATCGGAAAGTTTCGGAAAACACGGTCTAACGATTGAGGTAATCCACTTTTCCCGCACATTCCGATCGGAATGACACATACCTTTAATTTTTTCAAACCGGAATTTCCAGTTTTTCCGAGTAAATGGTAAGCACCCCAGGTGTCAAACCGAATATTTCAGAAAGTACTAGTACTACAAACGTACTGTTGCGGGTACTAAACCCGTTGAACAAGAGCAGGCATAAAAAAAACACGCTTCCAAATAATTAATGTGCTGAAAAACTACATTCATGATAACTATTTACAATGACCACAACTGAATAAATTAATTTAAAAAAATTTACCGAAATCCTTTGCAGTCTTGGAGTGCTGACCGTTGCTTCGGCTGCGACAACGATTTTTGAAATAGGTGTAAGCAACAGTAGGTCGGGATGTTGCTTGAACCAAATCTTACTTCTAGTGTTTAATTATTGGCGGTTTATAGTCACATTATTTTACTTTTCTTCAACAAAGTTGTGCTGTTTTGGTGCAGCTGGTCTCACCTGTTGGGTCTACGAGGCTGCGCTGGTATCAAGATGGGCCGTGTTAAGCAACGAACCCAATTTGTACTTCAACTGGTTAGCAGCCAAACTTGCCTTCCGCTTCTTAACCGCTCTTCTGATGATTTACTGCTTCATGAAAATCAACCTGGAAACCATGCGTGATGAGGCAGCTGCCAAGAGCCAGGTCAACCATTTTCTCGTTGCTATTTTAATGTTTGGAATGTGGGCAGAGTTTCTTGGTACGGCGGTAGATCAGTACCTTGGGCCAATTCAAGACAGATTCAAGTAAGGTCATATGCTTCTTATGTTCTTGAATGATGATCATGATGACGATGATGATGATGATGATGGTATATAATAATAATAATAATAATAATAATAATAATATAATAATAATAATAATAATAATAATAATAATAATAATAATAATAATAATAATAATAATAATAATAATAATAGTAATAATAATAATAAATAGCACATGGGCATTTTGTCTGCGCATGCGTGAAATGCCAACATGAACACAAATTCCCTCTGACACGCGCATATATCCCGCGCCATACCGCACTAATTTAAATACCAGGAATAACAATTAATCAAGATGGCGAAGTTCTTTCTCATATATTTATTTATTAACTTGTCTATATGAACATATGCAACTCTAAAATGATGGATTCTATTTTATCAATGCTGAAGGCATGCTGCAGTTGTCATAACCAGTATTTATGATGTATTATGAGTTGCATATTGCAAGGTGAGGGAGGTCCAAACATGAAAAGCTGAACTGACAATGGCTGCCGTCTTCGCCGTATACATGCACTTCGAACATTCATAGCAGGAGCTATGCATTTTTTGAAAGTCATTTATTGTGATGAATGGAATGATTATTGAATAATCTTCGCCTCCGTACCATTAAGCAGCTTGGGGGTCGGTAGAAATCGAAAGATAATTTGACTTGAATGCTTGGAGTCCACATTTCTGCTCGTCGCGAGTCCCGTAAATGGTAAGCAAAACTATTGCAATGCAAAACAGTGGAAACAAGTTTTAATTTTCTTAACAACTAATTTTGCTGCAAAGTCTGTTCTCTCATTTATACTTTCAAAGACTTAGAATAAGGAAAAAGACGAAGATATGATAGAACCATGGCTTCGAGAAGTAACACAAAACATCAATTCCGCCATTACACCGAGTATAGGGTGAGAAGAATCTATTTAATCTGACAGCTATACATTTTTTGAAGCCCCATTCTCTATAAAAACTGAAATTATATAAAGGAATGAATGCTGTGGTAATTATCTCCAACTTGGGAGTCGGTAAAAATTTCAAGAAATATCTCGTTAAATTTCGATCTAAATTGAACACTTCTACATAATTCACCGGGCCATAGCTCGAAATCGCGTCCACCTGAAAGACCATTTCATTAAAATTCTAAAAGTTTACTTTCATCAGAATTACCAAGCGTTAATCCAGTGCTGTAGAATACTTGATTGTAGAAATAATTAACGCTGTACATCCAACTCCAAACACCACAGTCACATTTCAATGTAAAATATCTCGCCATCAAAAGAAATAACAGCGGCCAAAGATATACCCATGCAGGGGAAGAAGTGTTTATCGCCTTCAAAAATGAGTAAATTTTCATGACGTTTAAACTTTAGAAACGCGTAAATCTCCTACAAAATATCCTTAAAATGAGCTGTCGAGCTGTAAAATGGTTCAGACGTCACTGGTCAATGCTGTGTTGGCGCATGCGCAGACAAAATATTCATATGCTAATAATAATAGTACTGATAAAGAAACTATGATGAGTAAATACAGAACAAATGTTCGGGGAAAAAATCAGACGCCTCGAGCGGGATTCGAACCCACGATCCCCCGATTTCACGACAGGTGCTCTACCCGGCACTGAGCTACCGAGGCAACTACAGTGGCGTGGAGTTCAAATTAGCTCAAAATTAGCTCAAAATAATAATAGTAGTAATAATAATAATAATAATAAGTAATAATAATTATAATGGTGATGATGATGATGATGATGATGATGATGATAATGATAATAATAATAATATCATTTAGTTAAGTTAAGTTTTTTTGTTTTCGTGAAGCAAAGCGCCAGACCGGACTGCGGCAGATGATGGAAGACTGGGTTCTAGTGTTTTGATTGGCTGAATGAGTTACACTTTTTTCGAGGTGTTTGCCCTCGATGAAAAACTAATGGAAATATCACGTGCGTGGAGTCAATTTTCTCTCTCCAACACATTGGATAGGCTACACATTTTTTAAATTGGAGATACTATTTTCAAAATAAGAATTGCTATCTCGATGGTTTTAAAAAAACACTCGAACCCAGTCACAGCCCGGACCAAAGTTATTCCTGTGAACTTGATTCAACCAAATTAAAATATCTATCACTCAATGTTCAAGATATCCACAATCTGGCGAGGTGTTCCCCCGAGGAGGGGTGGGTGCCGCCATGATCCCAAAAACCTTACCCTATCCCAGACCTGAAAACGGAAATTTTCCTTACCCTATCCCAGACTATATTATTCAAAATCTGCATGTACCCTATCACAAACCTAAGCTTGAACATCAATACCCTATCACAGACTAAAATGGAAAGTTCGTGAGTAAAGATAATAATTTGTATTACTCATTTATAAACATTAGAGTTCTTCAAATGCTCGTAAAAATGCAAAAATAATGATAAATACTTGGTTCGATTTCGATGTAAAAGAACATACACTATCCCAGTGGAAATGGACTAAATATATACCCTATCCCAGACATGAGGAGCTCGAAAACCATACCCTATCGGGCGGCACATACCCGTATAGCTTATATAGGGGGCTACTCCCCCCGGGAAGTGTCCGCAAGGCGAAAGTTGACGGTATGTCGTAGAGGCTATTACAAGGCTGGACAAACACACATCTCTTATTCTCTCTGCTCTTTATGTTATAGGAAGGAGGTAAAAAAGACAAGCTTTGCGATTTTACTGGAAGCAGGCCCGGCCCTGTATCTTGCATTCTGCCTGCATGGAGGCCTTCACTTCGGTTCAATTCTTTGGGAAATGCGAGCTAAAATCAAGAAAAGGGTAGTTCGAGATAACCAGGGCACCACAGAGCCGAACGCTGAAACTTCTGACTTAACTGAGGCAACAACTTTGGTACATGCAGGTAGTTCACGGCATTCCGCTATACAAGTTCACCGCGAATCAGCTGACCATGTTACATCACAGTCACCGAGTACTGAGAACGCTGAAACATCTCACAGCATCGAGACAAAGGCACCACGAGATAACCAGGGCATCACTGCATGAGAACGTCCCTGAAACTTCTCACTTCACCCAGACAACACCTTTGGTAGATATTACATGTTTAGAGGTCTGATTTAACAGTACTTAGCTTAGGCTCTAAATCATGCAGCTACAATCGTTTGCAAAATTATTGACACCCCTCTCAAAAAACGGTGTTGAAAATGTTTCAACGTTTATTTTAGTGACCCAAATGTATCAATCATCCTTCTCCCCTCCCCCCTAAATCAATGTTGATGTGCTCTTTAAAATGATATGCCGTGGTGCCATTTTCGTCAACATTGAGAGGGGGAACGGGGGGTTAAAAGTGGAAAAATACGACACTTTCAATTTTCTCATTTTGTCAGTTGGGGTGTCAAAACATTTTGCAAACGATTGTAGATCCATTGGACTACTGGTTGTAATACATGTTTAGAGGTCTGATTCACTAGTAGCTTAGGCTCTAATCCTGCAGCTAGATCCATTGGACTACTGGTTGTAATACATGTTTAGAGGTCTCATTCACCAGTAGCTTAGGATCTAATCTCGCATGCAGCTAGATCCATTGGACGAACATACACCGACTTATCATCGAATCAGATATCAAGCCATTGTTTGCAATCGGATATTTGCAGTGATTTCAATGAAGCCAGAGTGATTGCAAACCAAGTGACGTCATACTAGCTCACGTGTTTTTCTTAGATATCTCTCAACGCAACAATTTAACAAAACTATATATTTATTATATTATCATTTAATTTCAACATTAAAAAAATCAAGCGCGCAACTCCTTCTGGGAACCTTTGGCTTTATTGTGTTTTATTACGTTTTTCATCGTAACACGTTCCAGTCCATTCCGGTCCATAGTGAACAGGAAGCCCAGACAGGTAAAAAGACAGACGCATGAGTAGGATGCCATAAAATATGATACACGGATAGACTTTGAGAGAATGACTCAGTCTTGTTTCAATTCCGATTCTAAGCTAACATACGGGAGATTTAATGAAAAATTATTTTTGGCGCCAAAATCTGACGCGAGTGGCCATCAAACCGCCCTGTTTCCAATTCTTGCTCAAAATATAATTGTTTTAGCATAAACCATCCGGTAGGTCAGTAGAAAATGACAGAAACAACCAACAGACAATAATTCGTCGAGAAACTCCTTCGAAACATTAGCAAAACGCGACTACGAAGCCGCCATTCTGTTTGTTTACCTCTAGTCGAGGTCTATGAGCTAATAGACCACTAGTAGCCAATCAGATTGCAGGATTTGCGATAGACCACTGGATGGCTTATGCAAAAATGAAAATTAGTCCCTTTGTTGATTTGTATTCGCCCTCGATGGTTCTTAGCAAAGATGCTTGTCCTGCATTTATACATATCGTTAAATTTGAAGAAGAAAGTGTATCCCATGTGTTTTCAATAGCGTCAAATATGTAGCCATTGCTGGTAGACCAAGTATTGTCTTTAATTTATACACCAACTTAGAAACGTGTTATAGCCATCAAAAAGGAATAAGCAACAAGCCAAGACCGCAGAGTACGACAGCAAATACACGTTCACTGAATTATTTGACATAGCGCTGGCGAGGTTGGCGATTAAATACGAAGTTCAGGTATGAAAGGAGGCTGCCCAGGATTAAGACAATAACGTTTGCTATAATTCAGTAATCTAAGTTTTTCATTTTTATTTTTAATCACTAATCTCAGTCACTACATGAATATGAATATGCGATTAACAAAGATTGATTAAACAAACGTATAGTGTTACCCCTGGTCAGCGGCCTTTCATACCGGAACTTCGTGTTTAAGTAAAACTATTTTGCCGAAATGTATATGAATAAATTACCAGAACAAAATACCGACGTCCTTTGCAGTCTTGACTTGTCGCTTGTTGCTTCGAACGGCGACAACTTATTTTGAAGTCTTTGTGTATGAAGTGTTTCACAACTGCATGTACAATGTGATATTGGTAGTGCGTTTATCAATGAAGTCATGTTCAACTGACTTGGCTTGATTCCGATTACATGCCGATCGATTATCGATCAGTCTTCGAAGTCTCCACGTTGTTCGCCGAACGAACGACGCATTTTGTCTTGTTAATCGCACTTCGACATAACCCACATTTGACCTTACAACACCATTCGAACTTACAGTGGCAATTGACATTTTGGATTTCTTTGAAATCGACCGACTTGAACCCACACGAATGACACATTTTGCGACATTGCTCCAAATTTTTCTTCGATCCTTCACACACTCGTCCCAGTACTCCAGCAGCCCCGAAGGTCAAATTACGCCGACAGTAGTCTGGGGACGACTCTGTAAAGAAAAGATTCTGGTCTTTGCGAGTCACGAATTTGTAACCCTTGGGACCTTTTTCTTTGAGTTTGCTTTTAATAAACCGAACTTTCTTGGCGTTCTTGTACTTTTCTTTCAAGTACTGTCCAATCTCCTTAAAAGGAGCCAATCGACGCCAGCACGTGAGCGTCGCGCACGTGCCCGTGATGCCATGGCAACGACACTGTTTCTTTAAAGTTCCTCTCACGGCCTTTAAATGAATGGAAGAAAAAAATGGTTGGAATACGGTTTTATTTTATACGATATTGCTAAAGAATACAAATAAATATCAGTCCTACAGATTCAATCATTCTAAGATAGGTTGACGGTGAAGCGTACAATTTAATAATGCAATAGCTCTTAAAACAAACCTGGTTTTCAATTAGGACGCAAGCATAAGCGCAAACAGAAGCGCAAGCATAAGCGCAAGCAGAAGCGCAAGCAGAAGCGCAAGCAGAAGCGCAAGCAAAGCGCAAGCAGAAGCGCAAGCAGAAGCGCAAGCAGAAGCGCAAGCAGAAGCGCAAGCAGAAGCGCAAGCAGAAGCGCAAGCATCAGCGCAAGCATCAGCGCAAGCATCAGCGCAAACATCAGCGCAAACATCAGCGCAAGCATCAGCGCAAGCATCAGCGCAAGCATCAGCGCAAGCATCAGCGCAAGCATCAGCGCAAAGCAGCATCAGCGCAAAGCAGCGCAAGCATCAGCGCAAGCATCAGCGCAAGCATCAGCGCAAGCATCAGCGCAAGCATCAGCGCAAGCATCAGCGCATCAGCGCAAGCATCAGCGCAAGCATCAGCGCAAGCATCAGCGCAAGCATCAGCGCAAGCATCAGCGCAAGCATCAGCGCAAGCATCAAGCATCAGCGCAAGCATCAGCGCAAGCATCAGCGCAAGCATCAGCGCAAGCATCAGCGCAAGCATCAGCGCAAGCATCAGCGCAAGCATCAGCGCAAGCATCAGCGCAAGCATCAGCGCAAGCATCAGCGCAAGCATCAGCGCAAGCATCAGCGCAAGCATCAGCGCAAGCATCAGCGCAAGCATCAGCGCAAGCATCAGCGCAAGCATCAGCGCAAGCATCAGCGCAAGCATCAGCGCAAGCATCAGCGCAAGCATCAGCGCAAGCATCAGCGCAAGCATCAGCGCAAGCATCAGCGCAAGCATCAGCGCAAGCATCAGCGCAAGCATCAGCGCAAGCATCAGCGCGCAAGCATCAGCGCAAGCATCAGCGCAAGCATCAGCGCAAGCATCAGCGCAAGCATCAGCGCAGCATCAGCGCAAGCATCAGCGCAAGCATCAGCGCAGCATCAGCGCAAGCATCAGCGCAAGCATCAGCGCAAGCATCAGCGCAAGCTTCAGCGCAAGCATCAGCGCAAGCAGCGCAAGCATCAGCGCAAGCATCAGCGCAAGCATCAGCGCAAGCATCAGCGCAAGCATCAGCGCAAGCATCAGCGCAAGCATCAGCGCAAGCATCAGCGCAAGCATCAGCGCAAGCATCAGCGCAAGCATCAGCGCAAGCATCAGCGCAAGCATCAGCGCAAGCATCAGCGCAAGCATCAGCGCAAGCATCAGCGCAAGCATCAGCGCAAGCATCAGCGCAAGCATCAGCGCAAGCATCAGCGCAAGCGCAAGCAGAAGCGCAAGCATCAGCGCAAGCGCAAGCAGAAGCAAGCAAGCGCAAGCAGCAGCGCAAGCATCAGCGCAAGCATCAGCGCAAGCATCAGCGCAAGCATCAGCGCAAGCATCAGCGCAAGCATCAGCGCAAGCATCAGCGCAAGCATCAGCGCAAGCATCAGCGCAAGCAGCGCAAGCAGAAGCGCAAGCAGAAGCGCAAGCAGAAGCGCAAGCAGAAGCGCAAGCAGAAGCGCAAGCAGAAGCGCAAGCAGAAGCGCAAGCAGAAGCGCAAGCAGAAGCGCAAGCAGAAGCGCAAGCAGAAGCGCAAGCAGAAGCGCAAGCAGAAGCGCAAGCAGAAGCGCAAGCAGAAGCGCAAGCAGAAGCGCAAGCAGAAGCGCAAGCAGAAGCGCAAGCAGAAGCGCAAGCATCAGCGCAAGCATCAGCGCAAGCAGAAGCGCAAGCAGAAGCGCAAGCAGAAGCGCAAGCAGAAGCGCAAGCGCAAGCGCAAGCAAGCGCAAGCAGAAGCGCAAGCAGAAGCGCAAGCAGAAGCGCAAGCAGAAGCGCAAGCAGAAGCGCAAGCAGAAGCGCAAGCAGAAGCGCAAGCAGAAGCGCAAGCAGAAGCGCAAGCAGAAGCGCAAGCAGAAGCGCAAGCAGAAGCGCAAGCAGAAGCAGAAGCGCAAGCAGAAGCGCAAGCAGAAGCGCAAGCAGAAGCGCAAGCAGAAGCGCAAGCAGAAGCGCAAGCAGAAGCGCAAGCAGAAGCGCAAGCATCATCGCAAGCAGAAGCGCAAGCATCATCGCAAGCAGAAGCGCAAGCATCATCGCAAGCAGCAAGCGCAAGCAGAAGCGCAAGCAGAAGCGCAAGCAAGCGCAAGCATCAGCGCAAGCATCAGCGCAAGCATCAGCGCAAGCATCAGCGCAAGCATCAGCGCAAGCATCAGCGCAAGCATCAGCGCAAGCATCAGCGCAAGCAGAAGCGCAAGCAGAAGCGCAAGCAGAAGCGCAAGCAGCAGCGCAAGCATCAGCGCAAGCATCAGCGCAAGCATCAGCGCAAGCAGAAGCGCAAGCAGAAGCGCAAGCAGAAGCGCAAGCAGAAGCGCAAGCAGAAGCGCAAGCAGAAGCGCAAGCATCAGCGCAAGCAGAAGCGCAAGCAGAAGCGCAAGCAGAAGCGCAAGCAGAAGCGCAGCAGAAAGCGCAAGCAGAAGCGCAAGCAGAAGCGCAAGCAGAAGCGCAAGCAGAAGCGCAAGCAGAAGCGCAAGCAGAAGCGCAAGCAGAAGCGCAAGCAGAAGCGCAAGCAGAAGCGCAAGCAGAAGCGCAAGCAGAAGCGCAAGCAGAAGCGCAAGCATCAGCGCAAGCAGAAGCGCAAGCAGAAGCGCAAGCATCAGCGCAAGCATCAGCGCAAGCAGAAGCGCAAGCAGAAGCGCAAGCAGAAGCGCAATCAGAAGCGCAAGCATCAGCGCAAGCAGAAGCGCAAGCAGAAGCGTAAGCAGAAGCGCAAGCAGAAGCGCAAGCAGAAGCGCAAGCAGAAGCGCAAGCAGAAGCGCAAGCAGAAGCGCAAGCAGAAGCGCAAGCAGAAGCGCAAGCAGAAGCGCAAGCAGAAGCGCAAGCAGAAGCGCAAGCAGAAGCGCAAGCAGAAGCGCAAGCAGCAGCAAGCGCAAGCAGAAGCGCAAGCATCATCGCAAGCAGAAGCGCAAGCATCATCGCAAGCAGAAGCGCAAGCATCATCGCAAGCAGAAGCGCAAGCAGAAGCGCAAGCAGAAGCGCAAGCAGAAGCGCAAGCATCAGCGCAAGCAGAAGCGCAAGCATCAGCGCAAGCATCAGCGCAAGCATCAGCGCAAGCATCAGCGCAAGCATCAGCGCAAGCAGAACCGCAAGCAGAAGCGCAAGCAGAAGCGCAAGCATCAGCGCAAGCATCAGCGCAAGCATCAGCGCAAGCAGAAGCGCAAGCAGAAGCGCAAGCAGAAGCGCAAGCAGAAGCGCAAGCAGAAGCGCAAGCAGAAGCGCAAGCAGAAGCGCAAGCAGAAGCGCAAGCAGCAAGCGCAAGCAGAAGCGCAAGCATCAGCGCAAGCAGAAGCGCAAGCATCAGCGCAAGCATCAGCGCAAGCATCAGCGCAAGCATCAGCGCAAGCATCAGCGCAAGCATCAGCGCAAGCATCAGCGCAAGCATCAGCGCAAGCATCAGCGCAAGCATCAGCAGCGCAAGCATCAGCGCAAGCATCAGCGCAAGCATCAGCGCAAGCATCAGCGCAAGCATCAGCGCAAGCATCAGCGCAAGCATCAGCGCAAGCATCAGCGCAAGCATCAGCGCAAGCGCAAGCATCAGCGCAAGCAGAAGCAGAAGCGCAAGCAGAAGCGCAAGCAGAAGCGCAAGCAGAAGCGCAAGCAGAAGCGCAAGCAGAAGCGCAAGCAGAAGCGCAAGCAGAAGCGCAAGCAGAAGCGCAAGCAGAAGCGCAAGCAGAAGCGCAAGCAGAAGCGCAAGCAGAAGCGCAAGCAGAAGCGCAAGCAGAAGCGCAAGCAGAAGCGCAAGCAGAAGCGCAAGCAGAAGCGCAAGCAGAAGCGCAAGCAGAAGCGCAAGCAGAAGCGCAAGCATCATCGCAAGCAGAAGCGCAAGCATCATCGCAAGCAGAAGCGCAAGCAGAAGCGCAAGCAGAAGCGCAAGCAGAAGCGCAAGCAGAAGCGCAAGCATCAGCGAAAGCAGAAGCGCAAGCATCAGCGCAAGCATCAGCGCAAGCATCAGCGCAAGCATCAGCGCAAGCATCAGCGCAAGCAGAACCGCAAGCATCAGCGCAAGCAGAAGCGCAAGCATCAGCGCAAGCAGAAGCGCAAGCATCAGCGCAAGCATCAGCGCAAGCATCAGCGCAAGCATCAGCGCAAGCATCAGCGCAAGCATCAGCGCAAGCATCAGCGCAAGCATCAGCGCAAGCATCAGCGCAAGCATCAGCGCAAGCATCAGCGCAAGCATCAGCGCAAGCATCAGCGCAAGCATCAGCGCAAGCATCAGCGCAAGCAGAAGCGCAAGCAGAAGCGCAAGCAGAAGCGCAAGCAGAAGCGCAAGCAGAAGCGCAAGCATCAGCGCAAGCAGAAGCGCAAGCATCAGCGCAAGCATCAGCGCAAGCATCAGCGCAAGCATCAGCGCAAGCATCAGCGCAAGCATCAGCGCAAGCAGAAGCGCAAGCAGAAGCGCAAGCAGAAGCGCAAGCAAGAAGCAAGCAGAAGCGCAAGCAGAAGCGCAAGCAGAAGCGCAAGCAGAAGCGCAAGCAGAAGCGCAAGCAGAAGCGCAAGCAGAAGCGCAAGCAGAAGCGCAAGCATCAGCGCAAGCATCAGCGCAAGCATCAGCGCAAGCATCAGCGCAAGCATCAGCGCAAGCATCAGCGCAAGCATCAGCGCAAGCATCAGCGCAAGCATCAGCGCAAGCATCAGCGCAAGCATCAGCGCAAGCATCAGCGCAAGCATCAGCGCAAGCATCAGCGCAAGCATCAGCGCAAGCATCAGCAAGCAAGCGCAAGCATCAGCGCAAGCAAGCAGAAGCAAGCAAGCGCAAGCAGAAGCGCAAGCAGAAGCGCAAGCAGAAGCGCAAGCAGAAGCGCAAGCAGAAGCGCAAGCAGAAGCGCAAGCAGAAGCGCAAGCAGAAGCGCAAGCAGAAGCGCAAGCAGAAGCGCAAGCAGAAGCGCAAGCAGAAGCGCAAGCAGAAGCGCAAGCAGAAGCGCAAGCAGAAGCGCAAGCAGCAAGCGCAAGCAGAAGCGCAAGCAGAAGCGCAAGCAGAAGCGCAAGCAGAAGCGCAAGCAGAAGCGTAAGCAGAAGCGCAAGCATCATCGCAAGCAGAAGCGCAAGCATCATCGCAAGCAGAAGCGCAAGCAGAAGCGCAAGCAGAAGCGCAAGCAGAAGCGCAAGCAGAAGCGCAAGCAGAAGCGCAAGCATCAGCGCAAGCAGAAGCGCAAGCATCAGCGCAAGCATCAGCGCAAGCATCAGCGCAAGCATCAGCGCAAGCATCAGCGCAAGCAGAACCGCAAGCATCAGCGCAAGCAGAAGCGCAAGCATCAGCGCAAGCATCAGCGCAAGCATCAGCGCAAGCATCAGCGCAAGCATCAGCGCAAGCATCAGCGCAAGCATCAGCGCAAGCATCAGCGCAAGCATCAGCGCAAGCATCAGCGCAAGCATCAGCGCAAGCATCAGCGCAAGCATCAGCGCAAGCATCAGCGCAAGCATCAGCGCAAGCATCAGCGCAAGCAGAAGCGCAAGCAGAAGCGCAAGCAGAAGCGCAAGCAGAAGCGCAAGCAGAAGCGCAAGCATCAGCGCAAGCATCAGCGCAAGCATCAGCGCAAGCATCAGCGCAAGCATCAGCGCAAGCATCAGCGCAAGCATCAGCGCAAGCATCAGCGCAAGCATCAGCGCAAGCATCAGCGCAAGCATCAGCGCAAGCATCAGCGCAAGCATCAGCGCAAGCATCAGCGCAAGCATCAGCGCAAGCATCAGCGCAAGCATCAGCGCAAGCGCAAGCGGAAGCGCAAGCGGAAGCGCAAGCAGAAGCGCAAGCAGAAGCAGAAGCGCAAGCAGAAGCGCAAGCAGAAGCGCAAGCAGAAGCGCAAGCAGAAGCGCACGCAGAAGCGCACGCAGAAGCGTAAGCATAAGCGTAAGCATAGTTATTTGTTAGGTATGGCTCTCTCGCCCTGACTGACTAACCTTACGTCCAACTTCGTTGTTATGTGATATTAATTGTTTCCTCTCACTGCGTCCTTTCTCCAGCGCGTCTAGAAAATGTTTAGCCACCACTTCTCCAAACTTGATGTTCTCGCTACATCCTCCCCACCAGCTTCGTTTATTATCTTTTGATTTTTTGTTATTAACGCACGTGCAATCTTCGAACTTGCCCAAGCGACAATCACGAGTTAATGAGTATGTCACGCCTGCAGCACTGATGCTGTGTGCAAATGCCGTCTCGCGTGTGGCTGGTGAGATAAATAGAATATACAATCAATATGGATGGATGGATGGATGGATGGATGGATGGATGGATGGATGGATGGATGGATGGAACAGTAAAAATGTGTTTGGTCGCTCGTTGCGTGACTCGGTAGAACGTGCTTTCCTTGCAGTTTCAGTACTGCGATTTCACTAATTCAGCGAATCATGAATGACAATGACATAGTTTATTTGGTACCATAAATTCCATACAAATAGCGTATACATAAACTAGACATCATAGAGTGATTAAACAATGTTTGGATGAAGTGTAAATATGGGTTTACATCGGCTCGCATTGCTTTTTTATCTTCACTGCGTGTATCAACTCACTTCGTTCTAAGTTCTAAAGATCTCTAAAACCCTTTGCAGCACTAGTACTGGATTGATAATTCCATATATCTCTTGCGTCTGTTACATGGGCATGTCATGCGTTCTCGCACGTACAAAACTTCGTTTATCACTCGGAAATCTCGATCGGCAAATTTTCGTATATATGAGCCTGCGATGTATATCAGCGGTATTCTACAGGAAGTCCGATTAATTATTATTATTGAGATTTGTGTGTAGGATTCAATATTTGAAGATAAACATGGTTTCATCTACACAATTTTGAAGTTCAATTTGACTCCAAGCTCTTGGGTCAAATTGACCCATCATCAGGAAAATAGTGGAATTATTCTTCCATATCACGTGTACAAAACAACTGTTGCGCAAATATGATATTGGGTACCCTGTGGAA
The DNA here is from genome assembly GCA_033675265.1 of Actinostola sp. cb2023. Taxonomy (NCBI): domain Eukaryota; kingdom Metazoa; phylum Cnidaria; class Anthozoa; order Actiniaria; family Actinostolidae; genus Actinostola; species Actinostola sp. cb2023. The sequence goes on from JAUJYZ010000078.1 coordinate 108,489, forward strand.
TTTTGTGAATTATGTGAATTTGTTTGTTTTTGTCTAAATTATTCGCGCATCTTTTTGATGGGCTTCCTGTGGCAAAGCACACAGGATATGATATTGGGTTCCCTGTGGTGCTATATTAGTCAGTGAAACTTTGTCAATTTGTTTGTTTTTTGTCTAAATTATTCGCGCGTCTTTTTGATGGGCTTCCTGTGGCAAAGCGCACAGGATATGATATTGGGTTCCCTGTGGTACTATATTAATCAGTGAAACTTTGTCAATTAATTTGTTTTGTTTTTTGTCAAAATTATTCGCGCGTCTTTCTGATGGGTTTCCTGTGGCAAAGCGCACAGGATATGATATTGGGTTCCATGTGGTACTATATTAATCAGTGAAACTTTGTCAATTTGTTTGTTTTTGTCTGCTGTTCAAGTGGTTGAAATTATTATTATTTTTTTTTTGAGAGGAAAAGCGGAGTATCCGGAGAAAAACCCTCGAAGCAACGGACGGATAATTGAACTCACATGTACAGTGGAGCCTCCATATAACGGCCACCCTCGGCACGTTGCACATTAAGTGGCCGTTATATAGAGGTGGCCACTTAATAGAGGTATAATTTACAAAGCTTGACTGACAAAAAAAATCGGGACCTTGAAAAGTGGCCGCTGAATAGAGGGTGGCCGCTTAATAGAGATCCGGTGCCACTGTACCAGGAGGTACCTAAAACATGTTTGAGAACATTTCACACAAGTTCGTTTAGTAAGATTCAAAACACCATGTATTACCATATTTTATGGAAACTTATCAGGAATATATACAGAACAAATGTTCGGAAAAAATCAGACGCCTCGGCATGGCATGTCATGCGTTCTCGCACGTACAGAACTTCGTTTATCACTCGGAAATCTCGTCCGGCAAATTTTCGTATATCTGAGCCTTCGATGTATATCAGCGGCAGGGGTATTACTATATTATATTTATTGTAGATATAGTTAGGTTAGTGGACAAGTGAAGAGCCACTCTGTGTATATATTGTCCAATAAACCATTATTATTATTATTATTATTATTATTATTATTATTATTATTATTATTATTATTATTATTATTATTATTATTATTATTATTATTATTATTATTATTATTATTATTATTATTATTATTATTATTATTATTATTATTATTATTATTATTATTATTATTATTATTATATTACCGTGTAATATGCTTGCCATCGTCAACATAGGTTCCTTTGCCATTGGCTTGCCTCCTGGAAACGGTATGGTGCAGTTCCATTTGTTGAACTGAAATTGTTCTTGACACTGCTGCAGCCCAAGGCTCGCTCCATCTCGCACACTTGATACAAGTTGATCATACGCCTGCCGAACGTTAAGCAACGATTTAATTGATGTAATATATCAAACACAAGAAAGAGTCCTTCCTTCGTAACACCGAGTAGTGTGTTCAAAAAACGAGGCGCAACCGAGTTTTTTAAACCAATTTCGAGGTGTTTGGATATCGGGTGAAACACTCTTTCTCGTGTTTGGTCTAGCTTCTCAAACCATGAATAATTCTTGGAGAAATTCAAAGTTAAAGTTGACCAAACGCGCGCGCGTGATCGCAGAGTGCTTGTCAACACTTCTCGAGTGTTCTCATCTTTCCACGCGTGCTCTATACTGACTGCAAATAATACAGCGGACAAGTTTTGTATTTATTTTATAAAATACAATTATGATTTTAAGGCAAGTTTTCAATTTTGTTCGTTACAAAGATGTTTGAATATCTGCGCGTCCGTGCACTGTGCTCTCATATATCATGCACTCTGAATACGCATCCTTTGGCCAATCAGAGCGCGCGTTATATCATGGTTATTTAATAAATCCTATGACTGATGACCGAGAAATGCTTTGAAACACAGGTGTACAACAAAAACTGAAACTAAAAAATATAAAATACGAAACTAAAAATACATAAAATAAAGTTGATTATTATCATTACTATTAATTAATTAATTTAAAAAAACTGACTAACAAATAGTCTATACAAATAGTGTATACGAATAGTCTATACAAACCTCTCGTCCTATAAGGACACCCGTTAGAATTTTTCTGAAAAGGAAAAACATTCATTATACTTTAATTTGCAAGAAGTAAATATTACGATTATTGTCATTTACAACACTTTCCACTGGATTGGCTGGGCTGACCGGTCTGTTCGCTGATTTACAGTAGTAATATAACTCAATCAGACGTAGGAGGCACAGAAAGGACTACCTAGGCCTATATTTCCAGGTCTATTCAGAACAAACTATTGGAAAGAGCCATTCAAATTTAATTTCTTCGCCACAAAAATAACTTCCGTCCCACTTGACATTTTTCCGCTAGCGTAAAAAGTACGATAAAATATGTAAATTAGAGAGTCGTTTTCGTATGAGTGGGAAGTAGTTACGCTACGGTTCGTGCCTTGCGGTGACCGTGCAGTGTACAAGCATTCTCATTGGTTGAGGAATTATTTTGCGCGCTGTGATTGGTTGAATAGATGTCTTCGATTCCGTACCGTAACCATAACTCCGTACCGTACGTTTCCCACTAGCACAAAACGACTCTAGTAAAATTGATCGCTACAGGTAGTTGTAGTATATAAACTATCACATTTCGATCTCTTCATCAGGGAAGCAGTGTATATAGCATATAGCATGTATATACAAGTATAGTAATTGTGTCTTATTTAAGTGTCCCTGATTAGTATACCACTTGTGGTACGCTAGAAGTCTTGACACTTTAATAAAGTTTATGTATAGTCGTGGACAACAAGACCAGCAACACTTGCGAACAGGTTGGGTACGTACACATCATTATTTCTGTATACATTTTGGGATAAAGTTTATGGACGGGATTTGCATGGTCATTAGCAACGTAGCCGCAAATTCCTAGCAGGTGTGCGTGGTAGGCTTGCTGGTAGTCTTAGGTTTCTAGTACCTGAAATAATATTTGTAATGATCTATGATCTCTATAGACATACGTCCTGCACCGCACTGCTAGGCGAAAGGCCCCGGTTGCACGAAAGGTGAATAGCGCTATCCACCGGATAAGTCCTATCCAACAGATAAAATATATTGGAAAATTGCATCAGTTTTATGTGTTGGATAGGACTTTTAAATATCCGGTTTATAGCGCTAACCACCTTTCTGCAACCTGGTCCAGAATGTCTACATGATTGCTTGCCATCTATAGACGGCAATCTGAGCCTAACAGTATGCATAAAGGACGTATAGTCGCACCCCAGGTAACATGACCGTTCACCACGAGTCTCCCTGTAATTCAGTGGTAGAGCATCTTATCGCTATCCGGAAGGTCATTGGTTCGATTCCTATCGTGTTCGCAGATTATTTCTGATTGATATCTAAATTATGGATCACATAAAGAGGCTTGGAAGAATCGTCTTTTATGCTTCCAAACGCACTGCCTCGTCCTAACTTACTCGGGAAATAATAATTCGCAGCCGCGTTTGACCATTTAGCGCGGGAAAACCTACAGCACCCGGCGCGTTTGGTCATTTTAGGCGGGAAAATTATGTAAATTAGTCAACAAACCTCAGCTTCAAGGCCTTTCGTTAACTAATTATTTTATCTATTCGAATAGTTTTGAATCAATCAATCAATCAACTCGTGCGTCATTTTACCGTATAACTGAGGTCAATAGAACACGCAAAATGACTCAGGCGTATTTACACAGTAGCGTGCCGACGGGAACAGAGCATAAAGTATAATGCACGAACTTCAACGAACCAAGACAGAAAAAATAAACAAGTAAGACATAGTGGAATAATCAAATCCCTTATTCGATGGTTTGACAGATAATACTTGCGGACATTTATCTCATTTCTGAAACTGTTTTACTCGCCCTAGGGGCTTAGCGAAATATAATTACCCAATTAGGGAAATATCCGCACGTATTATCTGTCAAACAATCGAATAAGCTGTATATATACCCACAGGGTATATTGTAACCTTGTCAACTCTGGAACCGCCTCTTCATTTTAGGTCTAGATATAATACATAGTTTGCGGCCAGAAGTCTCCGACAAGGTTTGCAGTGTACTGGGGGTAATAAGTACAAAAACCTCATTTTTGTTGACAAACAGGTCTCGTTATTATTGGATTTTAGTCTACTACAAAGGTCATCTTCGAAGTCGTTACTTCAAATAAAAGACATTTTAAATGATATGTTTTTAATTTTTAATTCCTTAAAGGTATTTTGTATAACTATATTTTAAATAAATGTATACAAATATATTAAAATATATTTCCGTTTGAAGGGAATGCTCTGCTTCTGCTGCTTTGTCTTTCTCGTGTTCATGTGGAAACACAAAAGTATTTTCACCTGAATGAGAGGCTAGTCAGTCCAGAACAATGGCAATTGAAATTGGACGCCATTATTGCATTCGGTCTATGATAGTAAGCATTGTTTCTGGGCCAAAACATGTATGTTGTATAGTTATCAAATCATTAATATAAAAACATCAGTTGATAGACAGGTCTCGTTATTATTGGAAGTCGAAGTCGTTTAATTACTTCAAATAAAATACATTTTAAATGATATGTTTTTAATATTTTTTTGAATAACTCCTTGAATTAATCTCATTATTTGCTTCAAATGACGGGCAAACACTGCCCTCCATGTGCTATCGAGCAGAGAGTATTCTATTGAAAAGTTGCAATTCAGCTGATGAAAATTATTCACGAGACCGGAAGTGACGTCTAATGAAACCAATTAATGAAACCAAATAATAACCAGTTAATGAAATCAAGCAATAGTTATCAAATCATTAATAATTCATGAGGAAAATGCAATAGAAATAATATCTACATCTTATCAACAAGGGGCTTTTTTGCTGGACCATGCGCGAACTGCTGGACCGTGAAATCGTTATGCAGGCTCACCACAGGGTAACCACTCAAGCAAACTGTTTATAAAATGACTCGCGCTATTCATTTTTTCTCTTTTCTCTTTTTTTATATATATATTACTACGTTTTATTTTCCACTCTGCTGTAATACGCGCTGAGATTGATATTTGGTGCATTTAACTAAGAACATTTTTTAATTATAATTTTTGTTGAATGTGTAAAAAATGCATTAAAATGCGTGTAAAAAATTCATTAAAATGCATGATGTGCAGAAAAACACTTTCATCTTCGATACATCGAAGAGTTGTCGTGTTTTGTAAGCCCACTTCAGCTGGGTCAAGATGCACGCATTTCTAGTACGTGCAGGGTACATGTGGCCGTAACAAAATCACAAAAATCCGCTGAGATATTTTCCCATGTAATAATAATATTAATTTATTAAATAGAACTTTTTTTATTTCTTTGGCACCAATATGCATATATGAAATACAATAGTATACACATATAATTGTTTACATATTTAATTATATTATGTCTGCCATGACTGGTGACAGGCACTCCTCAGAGAGGATTGCAACTAACAAGAAAAGAACTGTAGCAATCCTCAATAATAATAATAATAATAATAACAGTAATAATTAATAATAATAATATAAGTTATTTAATCAGGGAACCCACTCACAATAGTGATTTTCAGTGAGGCCCTGTGGGAACACAGAGAAAAGAAAAGAAAAAGATATATATCCTCTATATATACATGTAATCCTCTATAACCTACCATATCGATACCATAATACTTGGGTGGAATTGACATAACTTCCTGCATAAAAACTGGTCTTCCTACTACATGTACATTTATACATATTCTTCTATAATGACTTCCTGGATAAGAGATTCATTTTTTAACCAATAATAATTTGAGATACATTATTATTATTACTCGGGCCCAGGCCGCAGGCCGCCCGAGTTAGAAAATGCGGATTTCGGTAGTAGTAGTAGTAGTAGTAGTAGTAGTTTTGTTCGGCTTCAAAATGACGAGTATGCGACGTATTTAATCGTATCCGGAGTTTCAAGATTACTCCGCAGATTTGAAAAGATAAAGGAGACACAGGACTCAAGTAGATTATGAATCTTAGTTTTGAAAGCAGCTGTAGATCTTCAAGCTATTAAAAGGTCAGGATTCTAGTTCATCGTTCAATGACTAGAAGTGGTAAAAGGACTAGAAGCTCGCTTAAAATATATATTTTTTTAAACAAACGCGAGGCCGTTATCGGAACCATCTGACCTATGCAACCTCAAGACGTATCATGTTCGTACTCACCGGACTAATAGTCTCCCTCGTCACTCAACTGTCACTGATTGTCATGACGTCAGAGAAATTATATGTAATATATACAATATGAGCGGCCGATCTGTATTGGGAGATACAATGGCGAGCCGAAGGCGAGCCATTGTATCTCCCAATGCAGATCGGACGCGAATATTGTATATGGCTTATGATATTCATCAATATAGCTATTGTTTGCTCACAATAGAAAAAAATCAGTTTAAGATACTTTGAAAGGGAACATTGAAGTTATGTAACTCTGTTGTGGAATTCTATGGCTTTGTTCTTAAGAAAAAGACGTTGATTACTGATCCTTTCATATCGTAACAATGCTAGAGTGGGGTGATGTAATACACAGTTAATTAATGAAGTAGCTATTGTTCTCGGTCTGCTGGACCGGTAAGATCAATTTCGAAATTCAGTTCATTCTTGCTTCTGAACAGAAAAGATGGCTCGGAGTTTTCGACAGCCTAAAACTCTGAATGATGAAGAAGTTTGGTTGAAAGGTACCGTACCGAAAAATAGGATGCACACTACGAAATGGAGCGTAAAGATTTTTGAAGAGTGGCAGAAAGTGAGAGGCAACAAAGTAGTAAAACACGAGATTGTTGGTTTTCCATGCAGTGATATTGAAGCCGTCGAAGACCTCACTATCAATCTAACAGAAATGTCTTCACATACACTTAACTTTTGGCTGAAGAAATTTGTTGGAGGAGTTGTTAACAAGAATGGAAGGCGCTATCCCTCTAAATCACTTTACGTAATTGTGTGTGGGATAAATAGACACCTACAAGAAATCAACGTGGAGAATGCGGTGAATATTTTGAACAAGAATGATCGAAGGTAACTAATTGTACTAGCTTTGGAGATTTAAAACTGTCTCCCAATACAGATCGGCCGCTCATATTGTATATATTACATATATATATTTTTACAATTTTTAGATTTTGTATATTTCGAAAAGCCCTGGATACCGAGATGAGAGAGGCTACGAAACTTGGAGTTACAGAAGAAACCCAAAAAGATCGATCCCAGAGAAAATGTAACAGAAGACGAGTAGGCAATATTTTGGAAACAGCAGTTGCTTGGTAAAAAATATACAGAGAATCTTGTTCATACTATGTATTAAGTAGAAGCATTTTATTTAAGACCGAAGAGGGACGGGAGTATGGGTTATGCAGGGTTATCTGATGAAGCTTTAGCGAATATGAATTTGCCATTTGTCAGCAATTTTGACATTGATCAGTATCAGATGAAGTTGTAGCATCTTTGAATATACCGAGGAACATTACAAATAATGTTGCAACTAATGCAATCTTTAAAAACTGTATGATTAACTTTAACTTAACTCTTTGCCGTACATCCCTATAAATATCCGACACTCAAGTCTGATGAAGCGAAAAATTCGATTGGTCCCGCATCTCAGGGAAAACCCCTGAAAATTGCTGTGGACAAAGCCAGTATCCTAAGCCAATCACTGAGCGAGTTTCATTGAATTTGAATGTATGAGTCGATTCTCACATTTCGTCACACAAAGGGCTCAATAAAGTTAGTAATTTTACAATTTGGATGAAGTTTTGGACGCTGTTCTCAAGTAATGATAGTGGAGATGACTCAGACAACGTTCCTGGAGGCATTTCAAGCAAAGAAGAGTTGGAATTAGACACACATCTTCAAAATTCTAGCGACTGAAGCGAGGTGAAAATTTCGAACCACGAGGTCAAAATTGTTGACTGCTTGAAAGGCTCTGAATGTTGTATTTATTCGCTTTTTATATCTGAAACCTTGCTTATTGGACCAAGGGAATGTCTGGATATATCTTAGAGAACATATTTGTAGAATAGAATTGTTATCTGAGAGAATTATTGAACCAAATTGAGCTAACATGTAGGGACGCTGAAACATGATATTCGATCGGTATTTAAATTTGGCGTCGTTCTGGAAATACTTCGACTTGATAAATAAAACTATATATTCTATATTATTCAGCCATAATTGCTGTACATGTTCCACAGATACCAAGGTAACTTTTTGTTGTTAACTTTTTATTATTCTACACACTATGTTGCATCCAGTTGAGTTCTTATGCAAATTTAGTAGCCATTTTTAGAACATTTATGATAATTTTGCTAATTTATGCAAAATTATTATGGTATATTTCAGAAAGTTACATAAAATGTTGAAAGATTATTTACTGCCCTTTCATATGAGATATAGCTTTTCATATAATTGTGAATAACTGTTGAGAAAAATAATAATAAAGAAATGTTGTCAATTTTCACCCTTTTGGGCAAGTACGGTAAAGAGTTAAAGTAGTTTAGAAGTAACTATAGGCGAAATTTCCTTAGTAATTTGGGAAATAAATGATATATTTTGCGAATTGTGAATGTTTTTATTTTTATTTTCTATTCTTTTTAGGATGAATATTTAATAGATCTATTAAGATTCTATATTTTTTCTAACATACTAATAGATCTATTAAGATTCTATATTTTTTCTAGCATATTAAGTAGATCTAATTATCTATTGTTATTATTCATCAACCCCACCCTTTCCCTGCTGACTATTCAAACCCTCCCCGTACTTTTAGATTGTATTGGGGGATATAAGGGCAGACATGTGACCCAAATAGTGGTCAACGATTGGGTGTCTGCCTTATGAATTATTAATGAATATTATAATGTATTGAAGAAGATGTCCTTGTTTTATTCGACGTTCGAACCGTAACTCGAACCCGAACTCGATTCCAAACTCGACGTTTCGGGATCTGAAGCTAGAGAGGGGGCCTTTACACAAACTCATCAAAATCAAATCAATTGAACTCAAAGTCAAAAGGTAATCAAATGAACTCAAAGGCAAATCAAATGAACTCGACACATACATGTATATACATAGTCTCCCTCGTCACGCAACTGTCAGTCATTGTCAGGTCTCTCCTCGCGCAGCTGACATTGTCCTTGTTCTTCAACCAACTGGCATTCATTTTCAAGTACTTCCTCGAACAACTGACATTTTCCTTTTCACAATGCCCGAGTGAACGCTCATTGAGCGTCTTGTTATTATTATTATACAGGATAACTGCACATGAATACTGTGATCATGTATCTGTTCACACTATGAGGTCCCTGACAATACAGTCTCTTCTCATATACATGTAGAATAAGACCATTCCTACACCACAGTTGCCTCTTCAAACCTGGAACACATAATACAAGCATACACGTAAGCATTGATCAGCCAATAATCCTCTCCGTAATGCCATGCATTGGACCCCTCATATAACCTAATTTGAGATACTTAAAAACTTGCCAGTTAGTAATCCATACAAAAAATACATTACAAGATTGCCTCAAGAAATGAAAAGAAAAACATTATGTCAAATTGAAGTTGACAAGTCAGTCATATCATGTACATACCTTTATCAAAACAATTTTAATTTTACATTAAAATGTACTTATTACCACACACTTTTTGGTGCGCAAACTCGAGGATGTATATGTTTTACTATAAATGAATGGATCTCATTATTATGACACTTGAAAAGAGCAATTTGCTGGAGTATTGCAGCCCATATACCAAAATTACTGATGGCCCAAGCCCACAAGGTTTCAGAATAACATTTTTTTTCTCTCTTTTCCCCAATTTTGCCAACAGCCCCAACATAATATAATGAAAATACATGAAATGTAGGTGTGTTATTCAGTGGAATTGTTGTGGTTACCTATTATAGATGTCACACCATAATGCAAAATTTAATATTCATGAGACAATATTTTAATGTTAAATTTGGTGCTGAGTAACTGCCAAAATATACGGCCGATTTCCAGGAAATAAAATGATATGCTTTCACACGGGTCACAGCAACTAAGTGTGACTCATCATAAGATCAAATATTTCCAGTAATAACATTTCGGTCAAACAACAAAGAGCACGCAATAAAGCTTACGAAACTGTTGGACACAAAAACCATAACTTCCCCAATTTTGCCATTAATGATCCCCAGATAAACCGAATTCAAAAGCATAGTGGTTATCATTTCTGCTAACAGCGCTGTGGTTATCTATCCTAGATTTCGAAATAATTCCCTGTCAAGATGACAGAAAAACGACTTGAAACAAAACATGATGAAAGTTAAACGAAGATTTTGATAAACCCTTACAGGCGATTTATAAACAGGGTATCTTTAATGACTTAAAACTTACCGTGGTAGAAGGATTGGAAGCAGACCGTCTCATTTCATGAAGGAAATCAAGCACGAATTATGTCGATGACCACAACAGCCGCCATTTTCTCGTCGGAGTGAGCTGCTCTTTCATCTTGTTTGGCGTGGCGGTTCGAAGCTTAAACTGGTCGATATTTACTTGAATTGCACAAAGAAGGTCTTTTCGGTATTCGAATCATACTTTGAGCCTCATTCATGCTTTCAGAGTGAAGAAAACCGGTCTTTCCGAACGTACTTTACTCTTCTCTATCGATGAAAACAATCCCCTGAACATTCTCGTACCCAGAGCACCTCGGTCGGTCGTTCCTTCTCCCGTCAGTGGCTCTGGTAACAGCCATTTCTAGGCCGATGCTGATTGGTCCAAATGTCCGCGCATGCGCGACTTTCATTTGAAACTGCTCAATCGTGATTGGCCAATCTATAACGATGCTCGGAGGTTTTTAGAAGAGAATCCTCTGCGCATAGGTATAACACACAAAGCTGACTCTTTTTCTAACGGGCTCAGATGGATTTTCAAAATGGCGGACGGTCTGAATGGTGGTCATTGCTACTATTTTCTGCTAAGAAACTGTAATGATTTTACTGGTCACAAAGAAAAACACGCAAGTTTGGTTCTGTACTTGTTTTCGCTTCTCTTCTGTCGAGGCAAGTGATTAATTTACGCTATAAATTACCTCCTTCAACAACGGACTACGATACCGTTGAGACAGAACAAAATCAGTTGGCTTCGTTTCGGGTTCCTTTGCAAAAAAATAAGCATCCATATAAAATGTCGTGTTTTTGTGAATGTTAAAAGAGTACAGAACAAGATTGGTGGGGTGTATTTTCTTCCCTTCTCAGTAAATGTGCAGATAAAAGTACAATCTTGTAAAGACTAATAAATTACTTGCCATATATCATGTTGTTGTATTTGAATAATACCCTGTGTATCATTTGCCCTATTTTCCCCCAAGGTAGACTCAGTGAAGTCTATTGATGAGAAATATTTCAGCATATTTCGTGTATCAGTAGTATTCTACATATATAATACATATATTTTAACATATTTTATATTTTAGCTTTCTTTCTTTCTCTCCTAATATATTAAGTTAGCCTGTTTTGAAGATGTAGAAATGCTTCATTAAACCGTTATTATTATTTTATTTTTATTAATTATTATTAAAAGGCTGTATGCATTCTTATATTTGAGACGGGAAGTACACTATGCTGTTGTTATCCCCTTGATTATATTTTATAAATAGAGGTTATTAGTTGGCTAAGCATTGAATATGTCTATAATACTGTGTAGTAAAAATTCACAGCCGTATTAGATGCTTAGCCGGTTAATAAATTGTTTATTATATATTTTGTCAAAGAAACTAGCTATTCTGGTGAAAGAAAAACAACAAATTACAGTGAAAACTTGGAAATCTCTGTACGAGCGCACGCTAGCCAAAACTGTAGAATTTCTCACGCTGATTGGTTAATTTTCATCACACGATTGTGCATGATTAAGTAACCACACAAAATACGGTCCCATATTTCGTGTGCTCTCGTGCATATTTCGTGCATTCTTTGACACAAAATACAATAAAGTAAAATATTTAACTTCACCTAGTGGGTACTGATCAGCATTACATGCAAAAATATAAAAGGACCTGTGAAGCACATTTTGGTCTAGGCCAGCCTGTGTTCTCTAAGGTTACTACAAATAAGAAGTCAACCTGGCCTCGGGACAATTCAATGAAACTTTTACAACTGTAATTTACAAGTGTAGCCATTGTTCTTGTAAAAGTTTTATTGAAAAGTGTCTGATTGGGAGGGTGGAGTAAATTTCAGCCTGCAGTTTCTAAATATACTTGCTTTTGCATAGCACGCTCAATTCTGGGTGTCCTCTTGTTTTATTCAAGAATGTCATAAACATCTACATGTAATAAAAATAAATACTTCAATTTCCTTAATTTGCATACTCTTTCTGCAATCATGCACGTTTGTGTCACTGTCTACCCTACTACATGTAGCAGAGTTTTTTTTCTACTCACCAGGAAAGAGGTGCAGGGTAGCCACTGTCATGCACATTATTGAAAAATCTCCAAATAAGTCTTAGGCATAATGACCCTCTCTTTCCCTCTTTCCTTTCCCTCTGATTAAAGTGAAATACAAATGTTTATCTTAGCTACAATATCTAACCATGCAACTAGGAAAGGCTTTCTCAGTGAAATTTCTTTGAAAATACGGGCTCTGGTTGCATGGTTAAATAATAGTAATACATCCATCAATAGTTTGTATCATCAACCTGTGATTTTTTATTTTAACCGAGCTTTCGAGCAACTTGCTCATCTTCAGGGTTACAGATGTTTCAAGTGTAATTCCAAAAATATTTTTGTAAAAGTATTTTTGGAATTACACTTGAAACATCTGTAACCCTGAAGATGAGCAAGTTGCTCGAAAGCTCGGTTAAAATAAAATATCACAGGTTGATGATACAAACTATTGATGAATCTTCACACAACCTACAAGAATCTTCTTGAAATAGTAATACATTGTCAAAATGGATTTCTTGCAATAGTCTCTTTTCGCGTTCACAGATCCCCCAGAAACCGCGCTGTACTTATTGATATCAAACGCATTTGTACAGGGTTAGCCTCGAGTCAGTGAAAATTATCAAATACAATGTATCAACAAGAACACGAAAAAATGTTTACATGAAACAATAGAAACATTTTTGAATTGCACGGACTGTTCTCTATTATTGTCAAAAGTTGGAATCTACAATGTAGAATAAATCTGAATAAATTATGAAATCTACAACAGTCTATTTGTAGATTTCATAATTTATACAGATTTATTATTTATTATTTTTACTGCACTTGCAGTCACATAATGGATGGTGAAATATTTTGAGACAATTATATCACATCCATCATTCCCTAATCTGCCAAAGAGCATGTTAGACACACTAAACATTGACATGTGAGAATGGAACAGTGGATGAAAAGATGCAAGACAAACTGACAAATAACCTAATGTTCCTTGGGATGCTACCTCTGACGATCAATCTAAGCCTGGATGATTATACATGTACCGTGTTAAGTTGGTCTTCTCTGAGGATAGTTATGATAATTAAAAAGTTGAATTAAATAACACAGAAAACAATGTCAAATATTACACATCTTCTCTGATAGAGTCTATGTGTACCGGAAGTATGTTTCCATTGGCATCCACCACTTCTGGTGTTTCTAAAAATAGATTTAGTGAAATTAAGATATCCCAAGGGCAATACAGCGAGACTCCCTTGGCTCTGTCCCTTATGCCCTCTTGGAGTATTGAATTAAATTGATGAACAGGGCCCAGGGTTAAAATAGCTAACCTAGGGTAAAATATTAAGAATTAACACTAGGTTAGCGAATTTATCCCCGGTTAGCGTTAACACGCTTTCGAACAACCGGGCCCAGATGTCAAGCTACAGGATATCAATAATTATATAAGTATATATAATGTACAAGAAATACTATTTAAAAATAGTATTACATACATGTACATTTTATGTACTTATTATAGTAGTAAATGGCTGCAAGAAAAGCAAGAGTGTTACAAGAAATCCAGTGATTATTACTCAACATTCAACAGAATCCTGAGCCATTTCATAAATTAATGAAAGTATTAGCTTGGTATTACCTTACAAGTACATTGTAAGTTTTGGCATTAAAAAAATATATAAATCATATTTTTTAGAGTTTTTATTTGGTTCTGCACATATATTACAGGAAATGAAAACAAACTAAGCTAACTGAATGTCACTGTTTTACTATATTAGCAAATATGAAAAGAAAGTGCATAAATTCTATATGTAATTAACTGTAGGGTGTGTACCAGTGGTGGTTAAATTAGTAACAACATTTACAACTGTAAAAGTATCTATTTACAACCTCCCAGATCTGTGAAGCATGGCTGCATGGTGCAAAAAAATATAAATTTATGTTTCGATCAACATCTGTCAGAGAGTTCAGAACATCAAATCTCCACTACTGGGTCAATTAAGACTGATTACACTAGGGGTATATCCTTAGTTATAGCCTGCGTAGGCAGGCTCTAGGAAAAAGGGTGGTTCAATTAAGCTACCTTAGTTCCAAAATGTCAGATCTTATTTGTTCCTAAGGTATATAAGCAACCATGAGTGTCTTGAGTCAGAATTATCATCTGATATTATGATGCAAAAATCATCACACATGAGCAACATAGCACAATTATCACACAATTTATGTGGTGGTGGCAGCACATAATTTTTACGCCTAAAAGGTACCAACTCTAAAGTGACAAAAGCTACAACTGTCATTCTGGCTGTCATTATCTTATCTCGGGTCATTGATCTTGGGTATCTTATTTACTGACAAACACCCTAAATGGTACCGGCTTAGTCTCTTGTGGTCCTTTTAGATTTGTGTTACCCTAAGAGGGTGGTTCACCTTTTATATGGATCCTTTTGTTCCACACGACCCCACCAGCTTTAGCTAAAATAAGTAATATCGTGTTTAAATAAAAGTTATGGTATTGTATTGTAATTTCTGAAGACAAAGGGACTGCTGAAATTAAAATGCTTTAAAATAACTACTCTTCTACATGAGATAGTGTACTAGCTTCTCTCTCAAAAAGAAGAATGTAAACAGCCTAATAAAATTTCTCATCAATAGACTTCACTGAGTCTGCCTTGGGGAAAAATAGGGCAAATGATACACAGGGTATTACTCAAATACAACAACATGATATGGCAAGTAATTTATTAGTCTTTTAATACAAGATTGTACTTTTATCTGCACATTTACTGAGAAGGGAAGAAAATACACCCCACCAATCTTGTTCTGTACTCTTTTAACATTCACAAAAACACGACATTTTATATGGATGCTTATTTTTTTGCAAAGGAACCCGAAACGAAGCCAACTGATTTTGTTCTGTCTCAACGGTATCGTAGTCCGTTGTTGAAGGAGGTAATTTATAGCGTAAATTAATCACTTGCCTCGACAGAAGAGAAGCGAAAACAAGTACAGAACCAAACTTGCGTGTTTTTCTTTGTGACCAGTAAAATCATTACAGTTTCTTAGCAGAAAATAGTAGCAATGACCACCATTCAGACCGTCCGCCATTTTGAAAATCCATCTGAGCCCGTTAGAAAAAGAGTCAGCTTTGTGTGTTATACCTATGATTCTCTTCTAAAAACCTCCGAGCATCGTTATAGATTGGCCAATCACTTCAGTTTCAAAAAAGTCGCGCTGCGCGAGCATCGCATCGGCCTAGAAAGATTGGCCCTGACCATCTCGTACCCGAGCCCGCTGAGCACCCTGTTGCTTTCAAATGACGAAAGTCGTCGCGCACTAAAGACCGCTGAGAGCGCGGCTACATTTTTGTTTGAATATTCAAACTAACAATACACAGTACATCTTCGTGTAGCCGTTTAAAATCCCTTCGACCTAGAAATGGACGATAAATACATGCTGCATTACCCTGTCTTCCGCTTTGAGCCATTCCTTTGACGAGGATCGAAGGTTACTTTACGATCTCCCGACGAATTCAGATCAAGGTAGCTCTGGGTACGAGAATGAATCCCTGAAACACGCAGTCTGAACTCAAGCATTTATCGCGCATGCGCAGCAGAAAAAGCCCCTTGTTCACTCATATCGCGCATGCGCAGCAAAAAAGCCCCTTGTTCATCTTATCTATATCTACATCGTAAGTTTTTAAAAATCGTTAGATATCACTGATACCAACTTCAATTAAAAAATACAGTTGAACCTCCGGTTGCGACCACTTTAGTAAGCGACCACCTCTCCTAAGCGACCAGTTTTCCAAAATACCAAAAGTTCAGTTCCAAGTCAAATCACTATAGTTGGAACCTCTCGTATGCGAACGCCTCTCGTAAGCGACCACAAAGCTTGACATTTTGGGTGGTCGCTTACGGGAGGTTCGACTAATTAATTATAATGAAAAGAAGAAAAAAAAAAAAAAAAAAAAAAAATAGTCATAAATAATCTATATACAAATAAAATGGATAATAATAATAAAACATCTCATAAAAAATCTACTTAAATTGATTTGCTAAACTAATTTTAAAATAACTTAATTCACCCATTCCACGATAAACGAGGTATAAGAATTGACAAAAATATTATGGAATATTTTCTATTAAAAAATTACTCCAAAAGTCAAATTATTCAAATTTGAGTATCTGAAAAAAAAATTGATATAATCTTTTAATACAAAAAAATTGCGAGCATATAATCGATAGGCTGTTGTTTCCCAATCGTGAAAATTATAAAAAATAGAAATAAATCCGCTTAAAAAATTCCTGTATTTTATGAAAAAGAGAATAGACGACTCATGTGCTCGGGTGGTGCAAAACATATCGCTAAAACAGTAAACACACAAAAATATACCTGAAGAAAGATACTTCTCTCTATTTTCAGTTTGTTTAAATAGAGCATATGCAAAAATATATGTCAAAATAAATACTGTATAGGATACTTCTACCGTAGAATACGTCTATGGGACGATATATTTTATATTTGTCGATGAGTTTACCTTAAAGGAGCACTCTCACAGGTAATGCATTGCGCGCCATGTTATTGTTTACATACGGGATACTACTTAGAGTTGACAAGAACGCACGTGAAAAGTACACGTGAAAAGTTCGCCTTTCGAATTACGAGACGGATCAGCAATGGCAAGTCCGGAGTTCTCCAGAGAATCTCTTCCTTCTCGTGTGGTAAGTAGAGAAATCCGCCATTTTCGTATCATACGAAAATGGCGCTAAGGGGTTCAAGGCGCGCAATGCATTACCTGTGAGAGTACTCCTTTAACGATTATAGTTTGAGTCAGAAATAATCAGAATTGTGCTATGAATAGACGTTGGAGAAAAAATATATATATATTATATTGGTAACTATACAAAAAGTAACGGAGCCGTTTCAACGAGGCAGATATGTTGAGTAAAATAATATAGCCATTAATATAATCATGATAAACATTTATCATTGTGTTCTTCATGTTCTCTGATGAATTATTAAATACTATTGACTTGCTATAAAACATGCAATCATTGGCATGCATGAGCATTAGAGTGCTTGCTGCTCATCCATTTGAGGTATCATTATAAACTAATAATAACAATTTGTCCAGACACTCGATGTTCTTGGTTTATATAAATGTTTAGCTGCCGACAATGCAGCTGATGAGTTGTCGAGAGTAATCATATCACTACAGCAATTTGCACTAAGATAGATCGGAGAACACATTTGGTAACGGAGGTTTGTTTCGTTCATCTGCTGATTTTCTTGATTTTCCAGTTTAATAAATCAAAAATCAGAGTTTTAAGCGCCTCTCTGGATGCAACGGACCCTTGCTAAGATGCCTGGTAGAGATTTAAAATATCTGGCTTCTACCACAAGAGAAACAATATGGCGGATACAGCTTAGTTCCAATCTCGATCTCGAGCAGCTTAGTGGACACTGTTTGTACTTAAAATATCATTCTAGGCCTTGAACTATCATTACTAATTCAAAACCGAGCAAATTTTCATCAGAAATTAACATTTCAGAAAGTCGAGTAACGAAGGTTATGGTAACATGCACTGGGTAACGGAGGTTACTTTTACAAGACCAGTTCTACGCCATTATGCCAGACATCCAGATTTAGTTATATACCTAAATAAGTTCATATCCATCGACTCTATAAATACAAACACTCAAATCGCAATGTTATGTATTTAGTTGCTGGAAATTAAGGTAACGGCCGGAGGTTACTCTCTTATCTCTACCCTTCAAATATGATTCAAACAAAAAATATTTCTCGCTAAATATTCAAACTTCCCAAAACAAAAGCTTTCCAACATCAGGCACGGATAAGAGGGTTCAACTTGAGACAAAGCTGCAAATGTACAAACCTTTTCGTCCATTTTCAATATTGTTTTAATGTTAGGTAACGGAGGTTACGCAAAAATCGTGGACGTTGCTCCGATAATGTTGTCAATTCCAGTGAGGCCAAGGCCTTTTGATGTCTAGTATATACCGAAAGGATGGTTATCCGTGGTTGAATTACGCCATACAGATCAACAATCTTCCAGAAGCAACACTGACTTTCATCCAGCAACGCTTAGATTGTGCTATCGACTGTGGACATTAAAAAAGTGCCACAAACTCGTTGTTTGGAGCAAAATTTAACTATGATAACTCATTTACTTACTGACTTTTTTAGACTGAATTGAAAGATTTACATAAGAACTTCAAATTCAAGAAAGAAAATAGCGAATTCCATGACAAATATTCGGTCAGGAACGCAAAGACACCCAAAAAACGAATTGGCCTCGTTTATCGTGGAATGGGTGTAATTACTGATTTAGAATATGCTGTTTCCAAATTCGTCCTCATTTACATAAACTTTAACCTTGATTTTCTCGGTGCAAACTAATTGTGTCTTCAAAATTGTAGCAAGACATGAACTATTATATATGTTGGTTGGCCATGCAGATCATACACTTAGAGTTGCCAAGCCATTCAGTAATTCATGAGAGAAATACAATAGAAATCACAGACAAAATCGTCCTCATTTACATAAACTTTAACCTTGATTTTCTCGGTGCAAACTAATTGTGTCTTCAGTCGTAAAACATGAACTAATATATCTGTTCGTTGGCCATGCAAAACATGCACTTACAGTTGTCAAATCATTCAGTAATTCATGAGAGAAATACAATATAAATCACACACAAAATCGACCTCATTTACATCAGTAAACTTTAACTCGAGTTTATAAGTACATCAGATACATCATTGTTACTCATGTTTTAAACGCTACAATTATATAGTGATTGTATCATTGAAAACCTCTCAGATATATTGATAATGGTAGTCATTCTCTAATAACGCTGTATTTCAGCTAGTATATTTGTACATTGATATTTCATAATTGTGGACTGAACGAATGGACTTGTAAATGCATTCAGAAATTACTAAACGATGTTGAAATAATCTGACTGTATGTTTCAGTAGCCAGGATTTTCCATTGGGGGGTCACACTCCATATCGTTCACCCCCAAATCCCCCCCCCCCTCCCCTCCTCAAACATATATAAAATTTAAAGAGTAGACTCAGAGGAAGGGGGGCCACAGGCACCCTGTGACCTCCCCCTGCCTACGCCCCTGTTTATTCATTTAGAAAGTTATATTTGAAGAACTACTTTTAGCAAGACTTGGCGCGCGCGAATCTGTGAATCGAGACATTGTCGAACTGCCGATGTGCTATTTACAAACCCTGCTATCTTTAGTTGCTTCGGGGGATGGAAACTCTCAACTCGGCTCGCATCAGCTTTCCTTTGATGATTTGACATCGTTTGATTTATAAACTGTTTGTTGATTTACTATGTTTTCCAGTGTTAACTGTCCACATGGATATGATACATCATCGTCACTTTACTGATTACCAAACTTTAATTATCCAAGTTTGACGAGATGTAGTAATTCATACCCAACGTGCATCGCTGTTTGTCTGATCAGAACGGGTTTTTAACACAGCTGTCATTAGATTAATAATGAAAAAGTTTATCAACATTCTAAACATAGTAATGTACGGCAAATTCAAAGAAAAAAAGGTCATATAGCTCGATGTACCTTTGGTGACCGTCCTTTGGTGTACGTCACAAGGCGTTCTTGGCAATTTATTCAGTATCGGTCCAAAGTTTTCAAGAAATCATAAGTTGACTATATACATACAACCCCAAGACAGACACAATAAAACACCCATAGACTAAGGGTACAGTGGTGACCCAAACCTTCTAATTGCCTTCCTGACTTGAGAATCGCATGGGTCAGTCAACGAAGCTCTGTTCACAGTTGGAGCCACCACTACTAATAGCGAATTCACGACTTTTTAACATTTTTGCCCGGAAATTAGTCCAAGGACTTCCTGTATATATCCTAAACATATGTGGCGACCAAATCTCAGCTGCGTGGCTTGGTTGAGCATGAATCTGCAGTCTTACTTGATCTACAATTTCAGTAATACTTACATCTTCTTGCTGCACTGTCCTCGCTCGTGGTTGAGCATCAACGCCAAGGCCCACACAAGGAGTATGTGAGCTTTCATGTCTTCAATAAACCAAGTTGGACTCCTTCCTTGGAATAGAACCACAATTCCTTGAAGGTTGCTTTCACGGCGGCAAGGAGCTACACTGAAAACACAAACGTTTATCTTGTGTTCAGTTGGAGTGGTGATGATAGTAGATCCTTAACAAGACAGATTGCACTAGTAATTGTTTGGATAGTGGAATATTTCAGCCAATCATGCGTGCTATCACGGTGATCAAGCTTTACTACAAAAAGAATCGAATATCGCTCTGTGGTGCTTCCTATGCTAGGTCAGACGGCAAGGATTCTGGTAATTAATAAATCGATTGAAATCAGCGATGATATATCCAGGTCAAAGGCTAGAAATGTGGTTCATAATTTTTCAATTTTAATTAGATATATTTTATATCACTGAGTATAACTGCAACAATCTCTCTGCATCAAAACCATTTCAAAGTTCGATTAACTTGGACTGACGAGATAAGAAAACAATGGTTATATCTAAAGTGAGACGGCGGTTTAATAGGCCATAGAGTATCATCGTAGTACGATGCGAGCTGAATCGCTGTAGAAACATGTGTACTTCAGTTGGCTGAATGGAATGCAAGAACCATATTTGATATCAAGAAGCAAGCAACTTATGATCCTGGGCGAAAACCAAGAGAACACACGCTAGCTATACATAGTATACATGCAGCTGGGTTGTACATGCCCACTGCTTTGTCGCTAAGTGCCTTTTCACAGGAAAGCAAGATTCTTGGGGGCTAACTAAACACTCTCTTGACAGCAGAAATGGCACCAATTCAAACGCTGCACAAAAACAGGATTTCGCATCCTCAAGTACCTCTTCAGCTGAACGAGTAATTCCCTGTCTGATACCAACAGTCATAGAATTGAGTCAGTATCCATACAGATCTCAAGGGTGGAGAGCGGATGTACAACGCCCACGTGCAAACTAGTCAGTCCGTTAAGATATTGTGAAGATAAACTTTGACTCAAAAGCACATCCTGAAATGTCAAGAGGGTTCCTCAAGAAAACAGCTCAATGCGATATAAAACAACAGTATTTACCGGATACGAATAAGCCATAACCACCAAGTCAAGTATGGGTCTGACAAGCTTGTTTTGTTCGGTTATATATCCAAGTGTAAAACTGCTAATGTGCGCTCTTTGCTAACAATTCACTGACCACAGAGCTGGCTAGTTTAATATATGTTCGTGACCAGAACGTTAAACCTAACAAGCGATCTAGCCACACGTCACGGAGGTGCTGACCTTGAAAGGCACAAGGCCTGGGCTTTCAACAGGAATTACATCACGCAGATCCGACACTCAAACCTAAATAACGCGGCCCTCTTTTAAGCGGACACCCTCGATATGCTTGTCAAAGTCACCAAAATAGTCCCATTCATCGTGACTGATTATGTAGCTATTAAGTAGTGAAACAATTGCGCATGCTATTTTGTACGTCGCTCCTTCCCCCTCACCCTCACAGTGAAACACTTACATACCTTCAACAATTATTGGAATATTGTTATCACTTGATTTTCCTATTTGAATTTGAATTCAAATTGAAAAGTGGAAATGACACTCCTTATTCGCGCATATTAAGTAAATTAAATTACATTGGACAGTGACCCCCCCCCCCCCCCCCCCCCCCCCCCCCCCCCCCCGCAAATAATATTCCTTGCCTCACCCTAGATTCCTTTCTTCTCCAACCTAGATTCCTCATGTTCCTTGCCTCTCCCCTAGACCCTAGATGATTGCCCTCCACCATTGATTCCTTGCCTCTCCCCCAAGATTCCTAACTCCTCCCCAAGAGTCTTTGCCTCTCCCGGCTAGAATCGTTCACCTCTCCCTCTAAATTCCTTGCTTCCAATCCTAGATTCCTTGCCTCCCCCTAGATTCTTTTCTTCTTCCCGGACCCTAGATTCCTTGCTTCTACCCCAACATTCCTTGCCTCCCCCAGTTCCTTGTCTCCCCCTAGATTCATTTCTTCTCCCCCTAGATTCCTTGTTTCTACCCCTAGATTCCTTGCCTCCCTCAGTTCCTTGTCACCCCCTAGATTCCTTGCCTCTCCCTCTAGATTCCTTGCCTCCCCCTAGATTCCTTGCCTCAGTCCCACTAGGCCGAATGAATACTCCTTATTTATTTTGTGTATGCAAAATGTCTTCCAATTAGGCGTGATCGATGGTGGCGTATATAGGTGTAAAGGAGAAAATTGCGTTAATTGCTTTGTAATTGTTTGGATTACTATAATTATGGATTAAGTGAATTTTTGAAAAGTTCTTCTTAGCGATGAAATACAATCAGTCTCTCTGCAAAAAAAATCCAAACATTTGAAGATAGTACGTTGGTCGATGACAACCTCTACTTGTTTTCACTTCTAGTCTGCCCTCAGTGTTTACTACGGGCTATATACTGGAATGTCATCGAACCCAGCGCGTCACGTAAATGCATGTATCACTCACCAGTACTGCTGGTTGGTCTGTGATCCCTGAGTCAATTTAAAACCACAGGAAACCTAAATTAGTCGAGAAAGTGTACGTGGTCTGATTTCATCATTGATACTCTTACTGACGGACTCAAGCAGCTCAGTGATGTACAATGTTGTAGTGGGCTTTAGGAGAAGTAGCCTGCGGATACAGCCGTCAAAAAGCATCTGTATTCGCAGGCTATAGGAGAAGCGAATATGAAACGAATTGACATGTAAAAAGTCTCTCGAACTCGGCTCGCGCGGGCAGATCAGTCTCGGGGTTCGGGTTCGGGTTGGGGGCCTGGGCGATGGATATTTGAAGCCGATGTGAATGCTTGTTCGAAATGTTGAAAATAATCCGCCCTAAAAGGTGCCAGAATCTCAACCCTGTGGGCGTGAACTATAAGCTCGAAACTGCTTGCACTAAAAGTTAGAAAATTGACCTTGACATTCAAGGCAGTTGCCCACGGCCGGTCGCAGAATTTGTTCTGGAAGCCAGTCTAATCGACGACTAACGACCAACTAAAATATTGGATTTGGTGCTGTGTTTAGAATTGTTAATTGGCACTAGTATTATTAATAAAACTCGAGTACGAATCCCTATTGCTAAAAGAGCGAATGGCATCCATCCGTCGGGTAAATCTTACATATCCACTGGATAAGCAGTTATTTAATGAATAGCCCTATCTGCACTATGCACTCTTTGAACAACCATGGTGACATGTAGTAATTCAAAGTCTACTTCTTTCTTGATACCAGATGTTTTCGGAATTCATCAAAGAGAAGGCAATATTGCGCGATAATCGACCCTAATGAGCCAATTCTAATAAAGAAACTGATGTTTTATTAATCAGAAATAAATTAAGTATTACTAGCTAATCAGTTGTTTTATCAGACTCTTCTGTACGATGTCACTCACTGGCCAGTTCTCATCAGTGAACAAATGGGGAGTTTGCAGGTCTTGCGTGACACTTTAAATTTTAATCCAACAAAAACAAAAACATAACATTTGAAAAATCACACCGAAGTTAGCAAAAATTGAAATTTTGAAGTAATTTCGATGAATAGAGCGAAAGTTATGGGCGACTGAAGTTGGCTTTTTTCTTGAAACGTACAGCTAAAAATGTCACGCAAGACCTGCAAACTTCCCATTGCACACAAATGCCGATCGAGAAGTACGGAACTAAAACCAATCATGGGCAGAAGGTGAATGATTTATAACACAGGCTAGGAAGTTCCAGTGATTTGATTGGTGGAGAGCAGTCGTATAACAGTTTCCATGACAACCGTGATAAACAATTTCACAAATGAAAAAGCATGCACATGCACTTGCTGGTTTGCACATGACGTCATGGCGGCCATGTTGGTTCCCGATAGCCAAGTATATATTCCTCAGTAATTAGCTTCGCTTGTGTATTTCACCATTTGGCCATTCTGCTTACCCCGTTTAGAAGGGATCATCGAACTATATACTACTTTTACTATATAAATTCGAATTCTGGGACCAGTTCCTGAAAAGTTAGTCCCCAACAAGAGCCGGTCTACACTGGTTCAATACAATATGTTATTTAATGTGGGTTCTACACTTAGCTCCATGCTAGTTTACACCACCTAATACTAAATATAAACTACTGTTATTATGAAATTACTATTTATAGCATGGAACTAATTTTGGCTAATAGTAATATTTGTAACATTTCCTTCTGGAAATTTGTTTAATTTGTGGAACTTTCACATCTACGTACGGAACCCCACACGACGAATAACTCAATATTCTTGAAGAATTTGGACATCACACAGGGGTAGAAACCTGAAATTGATTGAAGCTGTCGGTCCACATTGATTGGTGGAATCTTTTATCTCAAAGAGTTTCAAGTGTTTGAATTAAATTAGCCTAATAATCACCAAAGGCATCTATCCTCGATCTGTGTCTTTGCACCATCCATGAATTTCGGGCGCCAAATATAGTGGAAAACCATCAACTCTTCCTGGAAAAAAAACTCTCTAGAACCTCGGAACCAAAGGTGCTTGGCGTTTTCAATTCCTTGGTCCCTAAACAATGTATCCCGTAATTCCTGAAGTCTTATAGCTGGTACATGTAAGCTATTTATTTTCGTTCTTGGCTCGCATAGCCTTCTTCTGATAAACATTGATAAGACTGATAACGTGGTGTGTTGGTTCAAGTTGACCCTTGGTCCAAAATGAGGACCATATTTTAAATGGGCCCAGAAGTGGCAGAACCTAGAGCCGGATGGTGGTAATATGCTCTGCAAGAATAGCACACATTGTGCTTGAAAATTTGTCGTGAATATTGAATATTTCAAGTGAGTATTCAGGTCGTGGGGCCTGAGCACCAAAGGTGAAGAATCATTCCAATCGTTGATGGTTCAGTCCATGAGTAGTCAGTCTGGAACACCGGAACCCAGATCGACGGATAATCCCAAACTCGTCCCAAGGCTCTTTTCCTCTGGCTTCCTTAAAGAGAAGAGAAGAGCCTGGAACGACGTTGCCTTCGCTCTTGAAACCTATATTCCATGTGGTCTTCCATCTTCCAGGAACTGTTGCCAAAAAGGTGCCCCCCTTGCCTAGACTCCTAGTAAAAATCGGCACTTAAGCTCATCATGGGCACCTTACCTCACGTACTTGATCCCATGAGGTGGTCCAACTATCCTCTCAGTCTCCAGAAGTAGAGCCTCTCCATTGATAGGTAATTGACTAATCGATCTTACTTCGCCTTGGTGCTAACTAACAGTCTCGTTTAATAAGAAGCTCACTATTATTCTTAGTGCTCTTTCTTCATCATTTATCGAAAACCGAAAACAAAACATAAGTGAACAACTAATAAACCTGACATGGCGGTTGATTAAGGCGCAAGAATTTGAGACAATGGAAAACTTTAGCCTTTATATACCAGATCATCCTTCTGTAGTCTTCTTAACGTAATCCCTTCTTAGCATTCCACATTGACAGAGGCTTACGTACGCCAGTAAACGAAAGTAAACACTCCATATTCATGACGTGTTCTTCGACCACGTTTGATAAAAATGCATGTGCTATTCCATGTCCCATAGAATCGGTTTTCGTATGAGTGGGGAACTTACAGTACGGAGTTACGATACGGAATCGAACATATCTATTCAATAATAATAATAATAATAATAATAATTTATTTAAATAGCGCTATTCAACCAATCACAGCGCGCGAAATAATTTCTCAACCAATCAGAATGATTGGATACCGTTACCGGACCACTGCATGGCACGAACCGTACCGTAACTACTTTCCACTCATACAAAAACGACTCTATCACAAGTAGTGAGAGGAGTAAAGAAAACATGGGAAAATGGGAAATAAAGAAATTACCAACAGGTGAAAATCGAGAGAAATTGAATGGAATTGCATCCATAACAATCGATAGAATAAAGGCAGGTATGCATAAATGTATTTACCATAGTTTGTGGGATGAGTTGCTCAATGTTTCAAGATTAAGTTCTAACTAATCATTCGATTTAATCTAGTGTGAAAGAGAGCACTTCATGTGTGTGTTTACTTATGCTCCTAAATCAGCAAAATAATCATGTTTAGGAAATGACTGACATAATGCTTGGGCAGACATAAGCTCCGTCCTTAATATGGCTGTCATCCTTTTCTCAGGGTAGCTAGCAAGGGGGAGGTTGTGATCACGTTTCACGTACCATTTTTTCGTAAATTCACGACTCAAAAGAATCATTTAAGCCATTTCACGCACGTCTTTCTTGCAAATTCACGGATCACGGTTTTATATGTTGTTGATGAAGTGTTTTTCACGATTCACCCGCCATTTTCACGCGAAATCACGCGTCACATGTCTTTGCTACCCTGTTTTCTTCGCTAAACATAGAAATGTTTTGCTTTGCTATTCCTCTGTCAGCGCTATTAAAACAAGTACCGAGTCTGACGAAGTTCAATTGCTGTGGATTTTAGTATAAAGCCATAGTATTGAAATTCCTACTTATGTATCAATATAGAGACCGCGTTTACCTTCAAGGGCGTAAGAGCTGTCCAATATGCCTCTGTTACTGTCGCCTAATCGCCAGCAATGGGCTTCAGTTGACTATTATTCTGAGGGTTAAAGCTTTAGGAACCGACTGGCTAGTGTAACATAAGATTAACGACAAGATCAGTTTCTGTCATCTAAATACTCGGAAATCGTTGAGAGAAGCACTTGAACATTTGGTATTTATGACTATTCGTCCTTTGACGGCACATCAGCCGCCCAAAGTACTAACAGAATTTAAACATGCAGCTACTCTTTGCAACGCGGTAGTTGTAATTACACGCCATGTAGTCACGTCACCTCGAGTCAGTATCAGTGTTTCAAACTGTTTGCTATATTGAGGGCTTCTAATTTCTCCATTGAGATTTTTATCAATCAGATCCCGAAAAGGAATGCACGGAATTTTGAACAGTTTTAAAGGACCGAGCTTTTTAAAAGTTTCTGGGTTTTGCTGTCAAATTATGTGTATTAAATCAGGAATGTTGCATGTATATTTTGACTGAATCGTGACAACAATTGCTCATGAACTGATGCTGGATTTTAAAATGCGCTACGAAAATTGCATCTATGTAACGAATTTTAGTGGCGGCGGGGGAAAGGTTCCGAACACAGACTGTACACGCTTAGTTGTACAAGAAATCCTTTCAAGAAGGTATTTTAAAAGCTATCAAGCAGTTAAGCCATTATAGTCATTTGTAGAGAACGAACCGGCTTCTTTGCGGCTCCGAGTGAGTTTTGATGGATATTTGAGAGGTGTACGGTAGTGCTCAGTCGACTCATCGTGCAATTCGTTGATTCTGGTGGAAGGCATATGTTGTAAATAGATTATTTATTACATTTATATTTTTCAAAGCTTTTTTTTACGCTCAAAGAATTCAGATATAACTAGAAGGCATGAGAGAAATGAAGTTACTGGATCCTGAAACATGCTGTAGATTAAATACTTCTATTTTTTCCTCTTCATACATTTGCTAGGTACTTGTAAATGAACTCTAAATAGTGAGTTACTGCTTTATAGATGGAAGTCATTGCAGCAATGACTTCACTAAACACTGTCACGGTTTGTGTGTATGTTTGTATCGTTTGAAAATGACCACTACTTCTATAATTTTTCTGAATTCGAAAGCTAGACTGAACCACTGAAGCTAACATATCAGATAATTACAAGATTACGTACTTATCAACTCAATTAGTTACAAGTAAACTCAGTCAATATAGGCCGAACCAACTATATATCTGCACCATTTTCTGTCTACAAAATTGACCCTTCACGAATATATTCACTGTACAAAGTAAGAAAGCTAGAAAAAATATTGACGATCTAGAAGACTTATTTTCAGATAGTAATAAACTTGGCAAGAGATACTGCTCTTTGAATCGTTTGTATTGACTATCGTTTCAACTATTCAATCTTACCTTATCTGCTCATCAGAAGACGAACTCAATCTTGAAGACCAAATTCCAATTTTTCTTCAACGTCCGCAATTTGTCCTTGATCATGAGCAATGTGGGTTTAGTTCTTCCTAAGGCATGCTGTTTATCGCCACTAGTATTTGTAGAGAATGTTCCAGTGTTCGCGCCGGCCAAGTCTGTTTTGTTTAATCTCGTGTGAGTGGGTGTACGTTGTTGGTGTTTTGTGCTATGGTGGTGGGAGGCAGCCCTCTCGAAACCTTCACCTGGTCACTCGATTCGCTTGGAAATTTGTTTATGTGAGCTGTAGATAAGTTAAACATCTGTTGGCTTAGATATCCCTTTTAAAGATAGGCGACACGAGAATGATCCTAAATAAAACACTGTACCATAAATACCCCTTATAAATAGAATGACCAAACATTACCAACAGGGAGGGGGTATAGTGCATCTGTTCCAAGGTGCTACTAAAATACATGGGGGGTGTAGTAAGTTTGATGTTGACATCGTCTATTGCATTGTGACAGCACAGTCAAATGATAAACTGTTTTGATGATTGAATAATAAATTAAAAAGCTTTCCTGTAGGGGTGTGGTGGTGGTAACTTTTGCATCTCCTTTAAAAAAAGTTTCAACATTTTAAATAAGTTCAGACCGTTCGATAAGTGATGTCGGCCTAATGGTTCGTCTATTTAATATAAGGACTTTCTATATACAGATTGCATCTAATGGATACCAAGAATAACCAAATAGACTTTGGAGGGGTGGGGTAGGGATTCCATGCCAATAGCCCGGCACACTAGGTTGAGAGGCCCATCACGTGACATTGACCGTTGGGGGGGGGGGGGGGGGGGTATTCTGGAGTTTGCTGAACTTTCGATTTATGCAAAAACTATTTTGTTTGTTCACTCTTTAAAAAGACGAACAAAAGCGTGGAACAATGGTGTTTCCTGGGTTTCAAAGCCATTTCCTTTGACTGATTTAGCCATGCTGCGGCAGACCAATAAAACTGAATACCGTTTATTCACGCACTCAGGCTTTCGCCTTTACCAAGGTTCAAATCAGAAAACTAAGGTTACCCGCTCAACAAACAATAATTTTCTAATTTCTACTAAGGTTCGGTAACTCGTTTACTTTAGTCAACCACCAAGTGTAAACACGGCAGTTAGAAGCCTCAAAGTTCTCGCTTTGGACTGAACTGAAGATACGGTTTGTTTAGGCAACGACAAGCCATTGACTTGTTTTACTGTAGCATGCATGAGTTGAGTGTACAAAATCAGAGTTAAAAGGTCTGTAACTAATCCATAAATAAATTGACTTAATTAAAGGAATCTGTCCAGGAGTACAACACAACCGTTTGTTTAACCAATCTTTGTAATCACATTCATGTACATGTTCATGTATATAGTGATACAATGCAAATATTAATTAGCAACATTATTGTCTTATCCCTGGGTAACCTCCGAACCTCTTCCTCCGAACCTCTTATTCATATATAATATACCTCGTGATTACTACTTTATTATTATTATTATTATTATTATTATTATTATTATTATTTATTATTATTATTATTATTATATCATCATCATCATCATCATCATCATATTATTATTATTATTATTATTATTATTATTATTATTATTATTATCATCATCATCATCATCATCATCATTATTATTATTATTATTATTATTATTATTATTATTATTATTATTATTATTATTATCATCATCATCATCATCATTATTATTATTATTATTATTATTATTATTATTATTATTATTATCATCATCATCATCATCATCATTATTATTATTATTATTATTATTATTATTATTATTATTATTATTATTATTATATCATCATCATTATTATTATTATTATTATTATTATTATTATTATTATTATTATTATTATTATTATTATTATTATTATTATTATTATTTATATATATTTTACCATTTTATATTTTTACTTTTTTACTGAAGAAGGCCGAAGGGCCGAAACGTTTAAATTAAACTTGTTGGACAATCAGAAGTTGCCTGCCTCTTCTACTGAATCCTTATGCTACTTATATATATTTTTATATATATATAAAATATATATAAAACGTTATATATATAAGTATTATTAAGTATTATAGCTCCTTAACTTTGGTTTTGTTGAGCACTCTTCTTCAGATTGTACCATTGCTGTTTGCATTAATGCTGGCCCACTACTCTGTAGTTTGAGCACTTTGGCATGGTACAGTGAACCTTTTAAACTGCCTTGTTGCAAGCTTGCTTGCTTCATAGCTAGGGTTCAGTCTGAAACCTCTGTTCTGCACTGATGAGCTCACAAAGAGCGAAACTGTACTGTCTGCAGATTGAGTATAAAATATATATTTTTTTTTATATATTATGATGATGATGATAATGCGCATGATTTGATTTTAATCGGACATCGTCACAATTGAATCAGTTCTGTTTCAACCACGTGAATTTATTTTAAATACATAGCTAGTTATCTGACCATCTTTAGGGCTGGTGAAAATGATTACAGTACATCATGAGCAAGTTATTGATATTTAAAGAAAATGGTAATTACTAAGACGGCTAAACAATAAGATCGCGCATGAGCTAGCACGAGACGAATAACAATTCAATGCAATGTGCAACATTAAATAAAACAGTACATGGATCAATGAATGAATGAACGAAGGAAAAAATAAATGAACGGGTGAAAGGTTGATAGAATAATGAAGATGATTACAATAAACTAATGCCAAGGAAGAAAATTAAGCCTGTGTCTAGTAAAGTCATATAATTATCAGGGATTATTCGTCCACTGTCTCTATTACGTACTGATCTCCATCGCTTCCAACCACTTCCTATGCATCCAGCGATGTTCTTGTGCGATGATCTTAGTTGCATTCTATAAAATGTCATGCCATGTAGAGTTGGTGTGTTCTGCTAATGCAGACCGCTCGGGTTTGTCAAGGCGTACACTTGTCATGTGTTCTTTCTTTCTTGTTCTTAGAGATCTTTCTGTCTCTCCAATATAAACAGCGCTACAATCATGGCAAGGGATCTCATATACGACTCCTTTCTTGCTCTCAGTTGGGATTGGGTCTTTTGGCATTGACGTAGTATAACTGCATGCAGTAAATGTACTCACAG
Organism: Actinostola sp. cb2023; assembly: GCA_033675265.1. Lineage (NCBI taxonomy): Eukaryota > Metazoa > Cnidaria > Anthozoa > Actiniaria > Actinostolidae > Actinostola > Actinostola sp. cb2023. Next base: position 140,096 of record JAUJYZ010000078.1, read on the forward strand.
GTTTGACTGCGGCCTTGATCTTGTGATTGCGTAGTACTCTCTGGATCTTTTCAGTGGCGCCTTTTACGTATGGAAGCAGCGCACGGCAAATTGGTGTCTTTGTTTGTTGATGTTTTCTTGGTGCAACTCTTATGTTTATTCTCATTCTTATTCTCATTCCTCTTCTCTCTTCTTCTTCTTCTTCTTCTTCTTCTTCTTCTTCTTCAATTCCTCTGCTGGATATTTTCGGTGGCGCCTTTTACATATGGAAGCACAGCAAATTCTTTTGACTCATCACTGGCGTTGGTGTCCTTGTCTGTTTATGTTTTCTTGGTGCAACTCTTATGTTGCATTGTCGGATGAATCAGTACTAGGGTAGCCTTTACGTCTTCTTCGATTTTTTTTTTTCTTCTTCTTCTTCTCATTCTTATTCCCATTCTTCTTCTGATTCTTCTGATTCTGATTCTTCTTCTTCTGATTATTTTTCTTCTTCTTCTTCTTCTTCTCGTTCTTCTTCTCATTCTTCTGAATGGATTCTTATTCTGATTCTTATTATTCTGATTCTGATTCTTTTTCTTCTTTTTCTTCTTCTTCTCATTCTTCTTCTGATTCTTCTGATTCTTTTTCTGATTCTTATTATTCTGATTCTGATTCTTATTATTCTGATTCTGATTCTTTTTCTTCTTCTTCTCATTCTTCTTCTGATTCTTCTGATTCTTTTTCTGATTCTTATTATTCTGATTCTGATCCTTTTTCTTCTTCTTCTCATTCTCAGTGTACACGTACTATTACAATTAGCAACAAAAGGCCTACTCTGGGGTCCAATGTCGCCTAATAACAAACATGACATAGCGAACTAGAATCCTGACCTTTCGATAGCTTCAAGATCTACAGCTGCTTTCAAAACTAAGATTCAAATCTACTTGATTCCTGTGTGTCGTTTGTTTTCCCTTATCTGCTTCAGGAGTAATCTTGAAACTCGATACGATCAAATACTTCGCATTCTTTCTTCATTCTTCGCATTTTTTCTTCATTCCATGACCATGAAAAAAAAAAAATAATAATAATAATAATAAAAAGAAAGCCCATTTTATTACTCGGGCTTCCTTCGGAAGGGCCCGAGTAATAAATGAATGAACGAAATGAATATAAACTAGACGCTCCGTCTAGCGTGAAGTCGGGCTTCTAACTGAAATGTAGCCTATTTACTCGGGCCCTTCCGAAGGAAGCCCGAGTTAGAAAATACACTTTCTTTTTTTCTTTTTTATTATTTTTTTCAGGTGATGGAATGAAGAAAAAATGCGAAGAATGCGATGTATTTGATCCTATCGAGTTTCAAGATTTCTCATCATAGATCTTCAAGCTATTAAGTTCAGGACATATCAAACTTATGTTATACAAAAGGTCATTGTTTCACATATGCAGATGAGGCGAGTCTTGTTTAGGCGAAAAACAGCATGATTTTGATACATTTTTGCTTTTTACTGCCATGTAAAAATACAAATCAAAAACCTACCAACGGAATATAAAAGACGAATATGTAAGGAATGAATAAGCTGGCAATTCAAGCACAAATAAAGAGGTTTGAAGGTGGCATTTTCCGTTTCTTCAAAGTCAATCGAACTGAAATCTCTGAAGAGATATAGGAGAGCGTGACATACGCTGCACACAAAATCCCTCTGAATTCTTTGGGAATTGTGTCAATCAAAAACCTACCGACGGATTCTAATGCTCTGTAATTGTACGCGCATTTTGATATAAAATACATGTATATTAAACTTAATTAAGCGGTGGCAAAATGAAATCTAAAACTCTTTGTTTGGTAATTGTGAACATCATATATTGGTGCTCTGTATCTCGGTCTGTATGTAGAAGCTACATAGGCCGGCGAATTCGCAAATAAATTATGGCTCGGAAAGGACGTTTTTTGAAGGCAATTTCCAATATTTACACGCACGAGATCAATAAGTTAGTTCGAATTTGTGATATATTTTCCCGTTGAGGAAACATATGCAGCTTTTCCATCCTCTCTTATATTTTAGTTACCTGATTTACACATTGTCAAAGGAAAAATATGAATTCAGAAATGATAAACCAGTCACGTACGAACTCTGCTTTATTTAGCGGTCATAGTGAACAAATTGCTGGATCAATCGGGCCTCACGTGCATTAGTAAACAAAGCATTTTAAAACAAAAAACGTTGTCCGCGTGATACTGGATCCCAACAGGAGCAAATGTTCAATGATGCAGGACATAAGTTTGATATGTCTTCTCGTTCTTTTTCTCATTCTTATTATTCTGATTCTGATTCTTATTATTCTGATTCGTTTTCTTCTTCTCATTCTTCTTCTCATTCTTCTGATTCTTTTTCTGATTCTTATTATTCTGATTCTGATTCTTCTTATTATTATAAGTTTTCAATAGCATTCGCTCTGCTTAATAGAACATGGCGGTCAGTGTTTACCAACCAGTTGAAGACAGATAAGTAGTTTCATTGACTTTTATCAGCTGATTGAAACCCAGCAATAAAGACTCATTATCGTAAGCTGACTGACGTTTCCTGTTAATATTGAGGTTAATTCATAAAACTAGGTTATTAATGAGGCAACCGTTTTGTAGTCTTTTTCAGTAATTTATAGAAAACTCGAGGCTCAGTTTGGAGGCTTTTTAGTTGTTACGCCTGTAGGGGGAGAGGTGGGGGAGGTAGCAACATTATACAACCCCCTCCCAATAGGCCTGCCGTAAATTTCATAACCCCTACAACGCTCACAAAAAAAACTCACCACATCACCCCGCCCCCCTCCCCCCCCCCCTCCTTCCCCCCCCCCTCCCCCTCCATCCATTTAATTTAACGTCCGTAACCCCTTCAGTTGAAACTATCCCAGAAGGCGGATGGTGCCTCCTTTTACCCCCTCCCTCCATCAGTGCTCCGTCTTGCGGTAATTTAAAGCTACACTGAGCTACACGGATTATAGGGAAGTCGAAACGGGATGTAGAATTGCGAACCAGACATCTCTCGCTTAGAAGGCCACGCACTGACCAAAGTAGCTGCGCCTGCGCTGCTAATGATATCGACTTTGATGGACGAAACATTCGAACAATCGCGCGGTCCTGATTGGATGGACGGCTTCTATTCACGTTAGATCAGCCATACGATCGATCTTTAGGTTCTTCGGGAATTAAAAACAGACTATAGAAAGGGCGGAAGTGATCACAATATGGCAAGAAACAACAGAATATAGCAAGGGAGCTAGTACGGAAGACTGATGTTTGTTGTCGAGTTTGATTGCAGTTTGTTGTCGACTATCAGTTTGCCGTCATATTGTTATGGCAATTCTCCGCTGAATGATGAGAAACGCGGGCGCCAGCGACCCGCGTAGGCCGGGGCGAGAACCGTTCCGGTCGAGTCTCGAAGGTACGAGGGTCTCCCCGCACATCGGAAGACTATCGGTCTCTCCTCGCCTCTTCGGGTATCGCTGAGAGGAAAATTTCAAAATGGCGGCTAATCGAAACATATGATATCGTAGATATACCCAATGGCGGCTAATCGAGATATATGATATCGTAGATATACCCAATGGCACTACTTGTATAGCTAATTGAATAATCGTTGTCGAGTTGAAAATCATAAATCATAGAAGCTGAGACCGCAAGGATGGATGGGAAATCAGTTCATGAGCCACATTACATGCAGATATATTCAATGTTCTCGTAGTTTTGAAGGTATATGAGCTATTTAACTAAGATCCTACAAGTCTGGATAAAAAGGTCGATGATTTGACGGTGTTATTTGATAGTTTTAATTTCCCAGAATTCCTTTTGGTCATAGCTTTCATGATTTTCGATCCGACAACGATTATGCAATTATATACACTGGTAAAATGCGCGCGCTCTTCAAACCTTGGAAATTCATAGGGAATTAGTTGGACATGTTCAATTTCTAAGGATTTGGAATATTTTAAAAACACACTCCAGTTTCGAGTTGTTTAGACTCCGCTGTACTCCTCGACAGAAGTCCAATGTCAACATTTTTTCGCGTCAGTTCTCGTTGGTATTTGTGAATACTTTACCCTGAATTATTGCTAAGGCTGAGTCTGATGCGTCGTTTATCAAGGAGTACAGCGGTATCTACCAACTCGAAACTGGAGTATTACCAAAGTTTGCAAATTATTTGGAATTAAGTTGGGTTTCTCGCACGCGACTCTTAAAATGAGCACGGAACTAGTTTACGCACCGCGTGTGAATGGTAGGCCAAAGAGGAGCATTTAGTTTTCTAAAATACACGTAGCGTGCAGACAGGGCCTTAATCATGGCACGTCAATTTCCTTGTAGTCAACTAAGAGACGCGCGCGCGCGCGTACCGTTAAATACATCTCTTGATGTGATATAAAAACTTCGACTGGCGACATGTCTTACCTTACTAAAGTCAGAATCACAGGCCAAAGGAGTCACACATGTGCACACTCTAGTAGCTAGTTTTCCGTGTTTCAAAGAGCACAGCAATCTCTTCTATTCAGCCTCCAGGTTGATTTTAATCTTTAATAAGACGGGACGGTTTCCTGATTAAAGTCAAGTAGATTAACAATAACCTGGCGACACAAAAGTGCGTCTTTAGTCTTACTAAATTACTTTGAAGCCTTCACATCGATTCAGGAAGTAAGCACTCGTTGGCAGTGACGTCAAACCAATTCTGATCCGCTGATGAGTCATTGCATTAACAATATGGTTATTAAACGAACTGTTATTTTTTTTATTAAAAGAACAACCAGAAAGATTTCGCGCAAATGTGAATATAATTATAAGCAGACGATCCGGGCATAGTCCTTATTCAGTGTGGCAAAACCGTTATATTATGAGTAAACACGTAAAGCATCAGAAATCATTGAATCAGCATGTGTCGAGCATCGTGTCACGCATCGTGTCACGCAACTTATTGCCTCATATTTGATTATACCGCCTCCCTGATTATACATATACTCTTCTAAAACAGACAGACAAATAAGAGTTGTAGTCATTTTAATGAAACCAGGGCCGTTCCTAAATGGCTGTAACTGGTTAATGCGGGTTTTCCCCTCGTTAAATAAAGTTTATCAGGGAATTGTATTGTATAGTACCCGGGGGAGGGGGGGGAGCACTCCCGGAAATCTAGGATAGAGGTGTGCTCCCGGGATGTCGAAACCCTGACCCTATTTAAGGATGAAGAATTGGAAAATTCATACCCTTTCCAAGGATTTGTCACTGAAATATATATAGACCCAATTTAAGGAAAAAGTTAATAGTATTCCTTTGGAAATCGCTAATATCAGAAGTGCATACGCTGGCTCTTACGCTAATCGGATTTTTTAGTCAATATAAAAAACGTGTACCAAATTAAAGATTGAATATTTTATTTTATGGTGAAAAAGCAAAATATGGTACCCCATTTAAGGATCTGGACGGTTCAAAAACCATACCCTATTTGGGGGCACATACCTATATAGCATGAAAACAGTATGAAAACAGCATGACGGCCTTTTTTATTTCTTCGCGTGCATTCCTAAAGGATTTCATGGTGGGCAAGCATAATGGCGTTTCGCTGGGAACACGTACCTTGCATGCTAGGTATACGAAAAACGTAATTTATTCACCAATTTCAAAATACGTTGATTTAACGGTCGATCTGAATTGGATAATCTGAAAGTTTTATCAACGTTGACCTCCGCCATATCTCGTTCAAACACCAAGCATGATTCCAAGCTTGATAAATTTCGCATGTTACTATAACGAAAGACCCTCAGTTTACCATAATCGTCTTGATCTCCGATCATCCATTTCAGATCGCCCGTTGTCAACGTTTTTCTAAATAGGTCTACACCCCTAAAATAGACGACAATCATCCCGTCACTTTCACATCCATGGGACCCTTCATGTGACAAATGCATCTGCTGAAAAACTAGGGTGTTAGTTTTACCTATGGCAAAGGAAAATTATATATTAAAGTCTAAAATTTGACTCCGATACCAAAGTGGCGGGGATGCTCGTCGTGATCCCTTTTAGTGTTTTTTTTCGTGTTTTGGTCCCACTTAGGGTGTCAGAAATAAAAATGACCACCAATAGAGTTTTCCGGTCCCTTTTAGGGTATTCAATCAACAGCGATATTTTAAAATGTTCTTTAAAAATAGCTTAAAGATTTATATGACAACGTTTTCTTAAACTTGTAAGAGTGGGTGGAAGGCGTTTGATGCTAGTGTCTTTTATACTATTAAAATGACTTTTTAAATTGGTCCCTTTTAGGGGTAAAAATATTCGCTGCCACGCCCACCAAGACAAGACTCCGGTCCCTTTTAGGGGTCATTTTAAAAATTTCTGACGAGCATCCCTACCCCCTTTTATAAGGGAGACCCCCCCCCCCCCCCCCCCCCCCGGGAGTTACGGTACGGTTCGTGCGGTGACCGTATCGCGCCATCATCATGCAGTATCCAAGCATTCTGATTGGTTGAGCGATGATTTTGCGTGCAGTGCATGATTGGTTGAATACAATGTGTTCGATTCCGTACCGTGACCGCGTAACTCCGTGCCGTAGGTTTCCCACTCATATGAAAACGACTCTATGTGAATACATTACAGGTGGTCACCGTTTTGAGAGTCGCACTTTAAGCAAAAGCCCTTGGACTGCAAATGTATTTTTCAATAAGCGATTTATCTATGTAAAAATAACTTCACAATTCTGTTTCAAATCAAATCCACATATTTACGTAAGCCTGGTTTTAATGCCTAGCGAAGCATGCAGTAGCGAATCGAAATAAAAACACAACAGCTAGGCTTCATTTCACGGACCAGACGCAAGCATAATTACAAATATTAACAATTTTCTATTTCTATTTTGCCTGTTTTTCTTGGAGTGCATGTGACGTCATAGTCGCCATATTGGTTCCCGATTTCAAAACATTATTCATAAGGTTCTCTTGTTGGTCATCCAGCATGGCCATTCTGTTTTTGTTATCGATATCTCAAGGGATTTTACTATCATGCATGTGGTTGCACCTCATGATAACACGCTTGAGCTTGTGCAACTTGTGTTTGTGTCGCTTGTGAAACGCCGGCAGGCTTACAATTGGAATATGTTATTGAAAGTTTTCACTGACGTGATTTCAGACATGCACTGGTCCCAGATCAGAGGCGCAGCCTGGACATGGCACGAACGCCGTTTCGCTGCTCTAAAAATACGGTAGTATAGAGAGAGCTAGGTCTGTGTCTCTGGGACCAGGGTAACTTTCTGGATGTATGTCGTACGGTCCCGGGTGTGTGTGTGTGTGTGTGTGGGGGGGGGGGGGGGGGGGGGGGGGGGGGGGGGGGTACTTGGTCTGGGTTTTGATAGCTTATCTAAGACAGCCGGCGACATCTTGAAAATTCATACCCTGTTCAAGACAGATCGGTAAAAAATGGACCCTATGTAAGACTCGAGGGAAATTTAATACCTTATTCAGTAGACAGTTATTGACAACTTAGTACTAGTTAGTAGTAATCCTGTATAGTAAGGCACTTTTTTTTCAAAATTTAATACCCTATCTAAGACTCTAAAAAGTGAAAATGTCGATCCTTGTCAGGATTACAGACCCTATTCAAGACAATTTAGGGTGAAATGCATACCCTATCTAAGACCAAGAGCTCAAAACCATACCCTATCCAGCGGCACATACCCGTATAGCAAATAGCAAATATATGGGAGTACACAGTTCCGTGTATACATTCTTCATGTATAAATACTTTTACTCAGTTACTCATTTGTCTCACGGCAAATTATTATTATTATTAATATAGTTCAAAGCTCCCTTCTCTGTCAAGAGTTACCTTCATTGGCCGATGGATTCAGCAAAACTAGAACGTGCGTAGCTTTGTGACTTTTCATACTAAGTGTTTCTAGAACAATGAGTTTTGTTTTAACTGATTCGCGCGTGAAACTGGCGAACAGCCAGCTTTTTGGAAGCCGTTTCATTACAAATATTGAATAATTATTTGCCAACTGCCATGCAAAGCCATTAGGGTAGGACGGGGACGTGAGGACGACGAAGTTCGAATAAAGTGTTTTGTTGTTTTCATATTTGTTTCTTTTTTTCGTGTTTTTCACTAAATTTTCGCCCTCTTTGATGAATGACATATCGTCTTTTTGTGGTCCGCGGTTGACTAAAACAACTATCTGCACAAATAACGAACTGACGTTCTCGTTCTCTTTACATCGTCAAACATAGGCATTTCACGATGTAGCTTTGCACAGAACGCTTGAAGTAAGACCAAATGAAGCTCATTTAATGAATTCCAACAATAAATTATTCATGTTGCTCTGCTGTCGTCCTCACTTCCCCGTCCTCAAAGTCCCATGCACAAGTCATGAGGTCTGACATGACTTTCAATATAGTTCATGTACAATTAAAGTTACTAATTACCTCTCTGTCCGCTTTTGAGAAAAGTAGAAACAGAAAAGCAATTGAGTAGGATTTTGGGGTGGATCATTAGAAATGTTGGGAGGGGGGGTGACAATTCCCAAAAAAAAATTCCTGCAAAGAAAAAATGTCCCAAAAAATATTCCTGCAAGTACCCTACAGCCCAAAAAAAAATTCGTGCAAGCAAGCAAGACAGTTGGAGCACAACATGCTATCTGGAGGCAAAATGTATCAAAAGACAGCTTCAAAAAACATTGAATATACTCTATCTGAAATAACTTCAGATTCTCAAAACTGCACAAGTTACAAGTCATAAAGTTTATTCGGAAACTAGTACATCTACATTTATTAAGTTGGTAAAGTCGTGAGACATCATACACCAAGGGGCGGATCCGAGGGAGGGGCATGGGGGGCCGGGGCCCCCCCCCCCCCCCCCCCCTTTGAGTTGGGCCCGATACATATTCGCCCACGGTCTGCCCACCATTTGATGCCCAGAATGGATGGAAATTGCATTTTCGAGCTTCTAGATTTCAAAATTTTCTGGGGGGGCATGCCCCCACACCCCCCTAGAAGAAGGGACCTTGCGGCCCCTTATAAGTAGTGCACCCCCTTTTCAAAATCTCGAGATCCACCCCTGTAGTATATTATTTTGTACAATAATACACCAAATTGATAAAGACAAAGCTAGTTGAGGAACTTAACACAACATTATAAGCCGGCTGTCGGCATTATTTTTCTAGAAACAAAGCCAGTAATAATAACTGTCATGGGATCACTAGGTTAAGGGGGGTTGTATCACTGTAAGACTCCCATGATTCGGCCAGAAGTTATATTTTCTGTCAGTTTAAACTTACTGGAAACTATACTCTCAGAAGGCAGGAAACTGCTATTTCAGAGACTCTATACTTCAAAAAAATTCGGGGGAGCATGCCCCCGCACCCCTCTAGGAATTTGCGACTTCGTCGCTCGCCAAATTGTGCTCCCTATATAAATACCGTTCTTTTTCGAGCTTGCTATGGTATATGTATCATTGTGTAAAAATTGTCTTGCCTTAATGATTTAAAATACATTTCGACGCAATTTAAAGTTTTTGGGTATCACTAAAGCGACTCCAGTGCCGCGCAGAAGACGGCACTGAAATCTCTCAGCTCGGCTTTTCGAGAGAATCTAATGCGTAAACGTTCACGAAAAAAAATGCAAATTGTGACCTACTGAGCTCTGATTCAGTCGATCGGAAATGACTAGTTCAGCTGAAATCTCCCTAATTTGAAGCCTCTTCTTCGAGTAAATAAAGGTTAAGGAAAGAAATCCTTGTACTTATTTTATGGCGTGTTGATCATAAAACATTTATAAAGCTTAATGACAGTTAGTTGTAGTGATATTCAATGTTTCTAGCTGGGGCTGCACTGAGTTGAGCCTGAGTCGGCATATAGAATGTTGAAAAGCACTGCCGAGTAGTGAAAATGTGACTGGAAATGTGAGCAAGCCACAACAATTATCAATTTGAAAAGCAGTGAGAGCCGAGAGAAAAAAATATCCTGCAGAGCTACCCAACTCCAAAAAAAAATCCTGCAGAGAAATACAGGTAGAACAAATATTCGTGCTCAAAAAAATTGTTACCCCCCCCTCCCAGGATTTCTAATGATCCACCCCTTAGAGGTCTTTAGAATGCACAATTCAGTGGCAATCATCCCTTAAACAATGGCACGACTTGCGAAAATCTCGCACCTTTTCAAAACTCGCCGACACAATGGACCAAGCCAAACAACGTAAACAAGCAATTGACTTTTACAAATCTTTAGAAAAAATAATTACTGGACTGTAATTGAACCAGCGTATTGATGACCATGAAGTTAGAAGGTTCTAAGCTAAACAGGCGACATTAGTTTCGGGAAAAGTCAGTTTCAAAAGTTTTGTAAACTAATTTTAAGTTGTTGTTTAATTTTGCATGTTTTCGCTCTGTTACGTTAATAAGTGAGCATTTTGGGCATGACAAACTTTCTGTTTCGCAAGTGTTTTACAATGTCTTCAAATTAACGCATTGTACCACATGACAAATATTTCGCGTTTAGGTATTTCATCTGCGATGTATTCAGGGCCGCAAGTTTTGTTATGAAAATAAATTCGTCAACGCCTCTCAATGGTGGCTTTGCACATGCAGTTGCTCAGCTGCATTTCGTCACTGCTTTATGCAGCGCTCGTAATTATATTAAACACGTATACTTTAAATCATTGATCAAGTAAACCAGTGGTGTATAATTTTCAACATCGCGAGCCGCGGAATCGACCGTTGATTGTTCTGCTAATCAGATGATTGTGAGTTAAGAGTTCCTTTTCAAACGAATTCTTAATACTGATAGACACCATGAATTTGCTGAACTTCTAGCAGAGACGAGATAATTAACTGTAAAAAGTTCGTAAAATAATTTTAAATCTGTCCGCAGCGACGGCCTGGCTGTCGCTGCAGTTTCAATTGCGTTGCTAGAGTAAGAACAATAGCGATTGGCTGTGGGATTATGATGTCAATTCTATTGTTCTTCACATTGAATAACCTCCAGCGTAACGTAATCGAGCCCTCAATCTGTCCGTAGCGACGGCCTGGCTGTCGCTGCAGTTTCAATTGCGTTGCTAGAGTAAGAACAATAGCGATTGGCTGTGGGATTATGATGTCAATTCTATTGTTCTTCACATTGAATAACCTCCAGCGTAACGTAATCGAGCCCTCAATTTCATAAACAAGTTCATTTTTACATTTGGGGGTAATTAATTTGAGATATGCCACTCTGTTCTCGATATATTCTCATAGATGCCTCTTTGGTTCAATAGTCTTTGGCTGATTAAAAGGCTAAACGAGTTTATCAAGGCGCGGTCATGTTACACGTTGTCCAACAATCTCCTACCTAACGATAGCCTTTTATCAGTGTTCAATGAAGAGATAGATTTCCGCAGTAAATCCGCACAAGATCTCATCAGTAATAGTCAAACACGGCGTCACTTATCCATCCTAACACTTCTATTACGCTTTTGTCTTACTAAGCACTTCACACTCAATCTTTGTTTGCATTGTTTTCTATTGAGCGACGTTTGTTGATGGCTTCGGGTCTATTGTTTTGGGTTGATATCGGCGATGAATATAAATTAAGTCCTGGATTATAAATCAACCAGGCACCCAGAAGTACTTCAATCACTTCACTCTTGAACACGAACGCTACACTTCTAAGCATGGACGTCAAAGTTATCATCGCAACGGCATTTCTTCTTGTAACGGTTCAGAACCTCACCCCTGCACATGGCGCTAAATGGTAAGACATTAGAGTAATTACTTTGAAGTTTTTCGGTCGATGGTGTATGTACATACCGCGTTGATTTTACCGCCACTAACCGCGGGTCTGTTTGTTTCTTCTAGGTCGGCATTACGAATCCTTCAAACAGGAAGAGAGGTAAGCTTTATTCCTCGCTTTTCTGTAGTTAATCTTGTTATTAGCGGCTCTTGTGAGGGATTTCGCAAATTGGCTTTCGTTTTTCGTAATTGGTGAGCATGGCATCTACTCTGATTCCAACTCATGTTCCTTCCGGTGAACGTCTTGAAAGTATCTGCTAATCTAGCGCATTTGACGCTAATCAAGCAGTCTTTCAAGTACTACTATTTATAACTTTACCACAGTGCTCGAACCCAAAGCAAACAATGATAAATTTCACTAAAAAAAGCTGGATAGATTACGCGAGGTCAGACGTTGCTTCTAAGTAATGTTTGTTCTTGTGATGCCAAAGTATTTCCATGAGTTTTTCGTTGTTGTATTCAAACTACGTTTCAAGTTTTACCGAATACCAATCGTATAAAAGGATTAGAGTGCCATGACAACAACCACTAAACCTTTTAGGAGCAAAAGCCTTTACGTCAAAGTTCATTGCCTCCATTGCCCAAGTATGTACGGCGGCACATTGCGTAGAAAAATATTTCCAGAAACCTATCCCGCTTACACGTATAACTCTGTCTCGCTCAACTTTCTGTTGTCATACTTTTGAAAGTTTTTGGATTCAAGTTCATTTTCTTTTCTGCGTTTTCAAAATGCCTTTCTAATAATAATAATAATTATTATTATCTAGAATAAAGTTTTGAAAGGGTGATCGAGTGGAAAACCGAACCGGAAAACCTAGCTGGTGTTGGATTAAGTTATCGTTATTACAAATAAATCTGGTTTATTACATACTGTTTATTTATTATTTGTCATCTTTCTATAAATCAGTATATAATTTACTAACGCAGTCTGTCTATAAAATTGTTTTCACGTGGCCTCACCAAATTGCCGTCAAAACTTACGCAACTCGCTGATTTAACATGTTTAAAGATAAAATAATTTTGTAAAGTTTAACTGAATGGTTTTGAGTTATAAGTTTTTATTTTCTGGCGGGCTGCCTCTTGTTTTCTATTGGGTCATACAGACCCATTTCTTTTGGCCAAATTCAGATTGAAAGTGATATTTAAAGTAACTAGGAGTGAAAGTGTTTTATACTGATGGATAAGAAGCAGGTTTCTAAACTGTGTGTGAATCGGCCGCCATTTTGTTACACCAAAGTTGTCAACCAAGATGGCCGCCACGTACAAATCTTCAGATATCTGATATAATATTCATTTTCAAAAAGCTAGTTTATTTGAAGAAGGTTACTGGATTAACAATTCGCCAGTTTGTTTGTTTTTGTTTATTATTCAAGATTAGGTTTGTGTACGTAGATGCAAATAACCTGACAATTTAGTTCATAAAGCTTTCAGTTGTAATTGAATACAGAACGAAACTGGCTAATGATAAGTTCAACTGACCCACTGTCCACTTCGGTCTTAGAATGACCATTCTCCTATCATCTTTCTCTCTGACAACATTAGGTGTATATAGCTAATTGCATAATCGTTGTCGGGTTGAAAATCATAAATCATAGAAGCTGAGACCGCAAGGATGGATGGGAAATCAGTTCATGACCTGCATTATTATTATAATTATTATTATTATTACATGCAGTTATATTCAATGTTCTATTTAACTAAGATCCTACCAGTCTGGATAAAAAGGTCGATGATTTGACGGTGTTATTTGAGAGTTTTAATATCCCAGAATTCTTTTTGGTCATAGCTTTCATGATTTTCAACCCGACAACGATTATGCAATTAGCTATTTAGAAACATGTCTAGGTATAGCAAGGAATATGTTAGGGCTAATTAATTTGCTCTGTATTTCTAACTGTTGTCTGATCTGTGTCCAATACCATGATGCCTTGCGCGTACGCGTTTGAACGCTGAGATTTCAGTCCAGAAGAAATTCTGAACCATTTGCCGTTGACATGTATGTATAAACCATCGATCCTTGACCAAATTACAATAGTTATAGCAGGTGCATTGTACCATTCACAAAATCAAAACATTTGCGCAAGGCATCATGGGATTGGATACATGGTTTTTAAAGTGCGCTTTTCAAGTCCCACTGCTTGAAAAGCGCATTTCGTCATTTCGGAAAATATTATATTACTAATATAGCAGTAACTATTCGGCTAACTCACTGTTTGTACGCTTTTAGGCCTACGAGGACTTGATGGAAAGCGTGCGCCAAGGCGCCAAGATGGGTTTGACGGAATGCAAGCAGCAGTTTCAAAACGAGAAGTGGAACTGTAGCGTGGTGTTTCGCAACAAGCGATTGACTGACATGCCCATTTTTGTCCAGTCCAGCCTGCCATTAGGTAAGTTTAGTATAACTGAAACCACAGGCAGCCCAACTGTTGCTTCTGAGACTACTAAAGCAAGCGCGTCAAAATACTGCATTTCTGCGGGCGCGTCTTATGGGACGCGCACAGGGAGCCCAACATAATACGTATTGCGCGCGCGCTCTACCACAGGAAACCCATCAAAAAGATGCGCGCATACAAATATAATTTTATTTATTTTTAAGTATCCTCAAAAGCATTGGTTGATGGTGCGAATTATCTTACAAAACATTAAAGCATTCTGGTACTTGTAGTCACATGACGCGATCATGAAAATGGCCTGTTACAATGTATTCATTGCGGCGTGTCAGTCACGTGACAACCATTTTGAGAATGATCATCAATATTGATTATTAGTGTTCTATGTATTTACCATATTGTTGAAAAAAGTCCATGGAAGTCATTATCTGTTCTATCAAACAGCTAGAGAGTATTGTTATACTGAACACTTGCAATAGTCCATTTCCGAGTTCCGTTTTATCTCTGTTTCAAAACGAGTGTACGTGCGAAGCCTTTCTTATGCAAATGAGTTTTCCTTTTTCATGTAAATAAAACTCATTTTCATAAGAAAGGATTCGCACGTAGACTCGTTTTGAAACAGGGATAAAAGGAACTGGGAAATGAACTATTCAGCTGATAACAATTCCGCATGATACCGGAAGTGACGTCTGATATTATATTGCCCTTGTTAATTCTAATGTTTTATTTTAATATTGTATAGTAATATGATATATATATATATATGTAATTAGTTATAGCTATTGTAATGCGCACTTGATCATTTTATGAAAAGTGCGCGATATAAATTAATAAATTATTATTTATCATTATTAATGTTTATCATTATTATTCTTTCAACAGCCAATAAAGAGACAGCCTTCGTCCACAGCATTAGTGCTGCAGGCGTGACCTACAAACTTACCCAAGACTGCCGCAAAGGGAAGTTCAAGAACTGCGACTGCGTGCAAACATCCAAGAAATCCCAGCAAGAATGGGGCGGCTGTAACGATAACGTGAGATTTGGTGACATCCTCGCGAGGCATTTCCTTGATGCGCTGGAGAAGAACAACAAAGCAAGAAGCGCTATGAATATACACAACAATGAAGTCGGACGCAAGGTAATATATACTTTTATTTAAATACAGATGGAAGACTGGGCACGACTGTTATGAACATTGAGCTAACAGTTCTACATTTTGATAATACTCCAGTTTCGAGTTGTTTACGCACCGCTGTACTACTTGACAAAAGGCGCGTTTGCTCAGGCTCAGCCTCAATCCAGAGAATTATAACCCGTGCAATTAAAAATGGTTTATATTCTCGTTCTCGTCGGTATTTGTGCATAATTTACACTGAATTGAGGCTAAGCCTGAGCAAATCCGTCTTTTGTCAAGGAGTACAGCAGTGTCTACTCGAAACTGGGTAGGTACTTCATATATGGTACAATATGGTGGACCATAGTACATTGTCTATATACAATAACCGTATTTTTAAGTATATTCTTAATGTTTTGCTTACTATGAGATGTTAAAATACGATATAAATATGATAGAACGACGCATACATAATAAAAATGTACCATATGAGAGAACGAGGCATACATAATAAAAATGTACCATATGAGAGGACGAGGCATACATAATAAAAATGTACCATATGAGAGAACGAGGCATACATAATAAAAATGTACCATATGAGAGAACGAGGCATACATAATAAAAATGTACCATTTGAGAGAACGAGGCATACATAATAAAAATGTACCATATGAGAGAACGAGGCATACATAATAAAAATGTACCATTTGAGAGAACGAGGCATAACTAATAAAAATGTATCATATATGAAGTACCTAGGCGAAACTGGAGTATTAGCCATTTCGAAGTTGATGCTCTCATTGGATTGTGGGGCTGTTTTGAGGGACACTATTTCTCTTCAAATTTTAATCGTCTACTATTATTCCAATTTTCAGTAAATCGCTTTGTTCGTGCGCATTTTGGTCAGTGAGACTGTGTTTTGAGGTGCGATTTCGATAAGTGCATGCGTCCCCCATGATTCAATGCGATTCTGCAATTTCGAAATGGCAAATAATATGCAAGTGATATTTACACTAGTATTTCATCGAGGAAAAACACCTCGAAAAACTGGGTAATACTGATTCAGCCAATGAAACTACTCGAACCCAGTCTTCCAACATTTGCCACTAACCCGCCAACATGTGGAGATACGTGTCAAGACAATGTTTAACCTATGTACGGTGAATAGTTGATAGAGTCGTTTTCGTATGAGTGGGAAGTAGTTACGGTACGGTTCGTACCGTGCAGTGACCGTATCGCGCCATCATCATGCCGTCTCCAAGCATTCTGATTGGTTGAGAAATGATTTCGCGCGCTGTGATTGGTTGAATACAATGCCTTCGATTCCTTACCGTGACCGTAACTCCGTACCGTAGGTTTCCCACTCATACGAAAACGACTCTACTGAAGTGACGTCAAGGGAGACATAATCTCAAGGCATACAAAATCACCCTAGTGCAAATTACCGTCTTTTTAAAATTCATAATTCCATATTTTTTGGGGCTATTTTAGTTCAAAGTGCTATATATACTTGGAAATACTTGATTATAAATTACGGCAAATGTCTCCTTTGACGTCACCAGGAGCTCCTGACGTCACCAAATTATCATATCATGATTTAAAATGAGACTAGAAATGTGTATTACGTTATTGTTGTGCTCATGGCTATTTTGCCTGTCTTATTTCCAGGCAGTGAAAGCAACCCTCCAAAAAGAATGCAAGTGCCATGGCGTGTGCGGTAGCTGTTCAACTAAGACCTGCTGGAAACAACTCGCGCCCTTCCCTGAAGTCGGCAAATACTTGAAGGAAAAGTACCTCAAAGCCAAAGAAGTCCTTATCAAGAACTCCAAACTCGTCCAGAGAGTCAAACCCAAGACATTCGTCCCAGTCCCCAAGAAAGACCGCAGCCTCGTCTACATCGAGTCGTCCCCAGACTACTGCCGGTTCAACACAACCACGGGTTCACTTGGTGTCCTGGGCCGAGTCTGTTACAGCGACAATCGTAATTACAATAAATGCAATGACATTTGTACCGCGTGTGGGTATAAGCTGCAGAAGAAGTTGATCGTGAGATCGATAAAATGTGACTGTAAGTTCGTATGGTGTTGTAAGGTGCAGTGCAAGACGTGCATGAAGCTCGCTGCTCAGACAGTGTGTCATAGGTAACACATACCTTAGCTTTTAATCGTTAAATTCCTGTATATATGCTATAAGTGGGGCTTTCTCAGTATATCACCGTCCTGAATTCCTGAAAATTTGAATAACAATAGTTCATATTGTTGTATGCCTCGTTCTACAAAGAGTTCTTGATTTGAATAACAAAGGTTTTTCAGGATAGTGATATACTGAGAAAGAGCCCTATAAGTCATGGTGAAGATAATTGTTGCAGTTATCATACCTTCGTTGTAATTTCTCTTAGCTAGTTTCTACCAAGGAGTAAACATTATAACGTTCGCAAGTTGTTTTCAATTGCTAACAATGAGTTTGTTAACGCAATTTGTAAAAAAAAAAAATGGCTTTGTTTGTACATAATAAACTTTATTTTAACATGATTTGCGTGTATTATCTGTGTGTGGTTAGTTAGGGTGTTCAGTTATATATAGCCGAATTGGATAATCGTTGTCAGGTTGGGAAAACAAATCGGTTCAAAATCATAAATCATAGAAGCTGAGACCGCAAGGATGGATGGGAAATCAGTTCACGGCCCGCATAATAATCAGATATATTCAATGTTCTCGTAGTTTTGAAGGTATATGAACTATTTAACTAAGATCCTACAAGTCTGGATAAAAAGGTCGATTATTTGATGGTGTTATTTGAAAGTTTTAATTTCCCAGAATTCCTTTTGGTCATAACTTTCATGATTTTCAACCCGACAACTGATTATATGCCTGAATTAGCTATACAATAATTTATATAATTGCAGCCAATCGGAGGACAGGATCGAAGCTCTCCTTGCGACCACTCCCGTAGGCGACCAGCTCTAGTTACTACTAAGCCTGTAAGCCAGCTAGTTACTACCATTATCTATATCAGTTTACGAAACCCCGTTGGTATTGTCACTCAAAGTCTGTAATTAAAAGCTCTCGTAAGCGACCACGACCACTTTTGATATTCACCATTAACCATGTGGTCCGTTTTCCTTTTTTTTTTTTTTTACAGTCTGATTCGTATTTTAAAAATAGTCAACAATCAACGAACTTGTTCAAAATACTGTTGTGTGAAACATTGCTTGCAAGTGAGCATTAGAGTGATTGCAATAAACCCGGGAAAGAGTAAAACGAGTTGCTGCAAATAGAACGAGTTGCTGGGAATAAAACCGGAAGTGCACAGTGATTGGTCAATTTCGAGAAGTCGAGTTCTAAAAATACAGCCGAACCTCCCGTAAGCGACCACCCAAAATGTCAAGTTTTGTGGTCACTTACGAGAGGCGGTCGCATACGAGAGGCTCCAACTATAGTGATTTGACTTGGAACTGAACTTTTGGTATTTTGGAAAACTGGTCGATTAGGAGAGGTGGTCGCTTACGAGAGGTTCCAACTATACAGTGATTTGACTTGGAACTGAACTTTTGGTATTTTGGAAAACTGGTCGATTAGGAGAGATGGTCGCTTACGAGAGTGGTCGCAACCGGAGGTTCAACTGTAGCCAAACTTGTTCAAACGCTCCTGCACACTAACATCTAATTCTAGTTTTATCATTCACGGGTTTCTTGCAATCACTCTATAATACAATACTGTATTTATGGCAGGCTATTATGCTTACGTATTACAATACATCAATAGAGCTAAACGGCTCTCGTAAGCGACCAGCCTCTATTGTTTCAGCGCGTGGTCGCTTACGAGAGCCCTTTCTCGTAAGCGACCAGCTCCGAGTTACGACCACTATTTCGAATTCCCGAGGTGGTCGCATACGGGCCGCCGTTCTACCGTTCGACTGCCGTTTCAAATTTCACAGTATTACGCTACTAACTATATTCCTACTGCACTCCAATCGTCCAATCCACTAGCCTCCTTTGCAGGGGCCGTTTGAGAGGGAGTCTGGGGACCGAAACGAAAAACGGCTGCAAAGGAGGCTACCAATCCACGACTGTTCTGTAATGCATTTACCGCCAGGCACAAACATTGTCACGTGACAAAATACCGTAAGAGGCCAAGTACTAGTTTGCAGTTCTAGGAAACAGAAAACTGCACGCTCCAGACACTCCAGGTACATACATATTGTCTTTATTGACATTATAGTTTGCCTGTCTGCTTATAAATGAGGTTTTGGAAGATCAATGTCAAAGTAATCTTACATTTGATAGGCTTTATGTGTTGAACAGAGCGAGAGACAGCCACAAAACAGAAGCTGGTTCAGTGATTGTAGCGTGACAGCTCGATCGACTCGATTTCAACTCATCGTCAGCGATCATGGTGTAAGTCATTAGATAAATTCATGTTTTGTTTGAGCAATGCTTAGTCTTTCCTCTATATTATTATTATATAAGCTTGATTGCTAAAGAAATTCCTAATTATATAATAATAATGAGCATTTTGATATGTTTATTTACACGCGATATGTCAATTAAAACACAGGTAGCCCAAACCTAAAACTATGCAGAAATCACTTTCGTTTATTCTGAACTAAACGTACCGAGCTAACGTTTATATATATACACACTACATATATCTGGAATGACTTTCAACTAGATTTAGTTGTATTACCTTGTTCTCCCAATATATATATATACATGTATATCATATAAACATGCAACAAGGGCTTGGGATACCTGTGGCTGTGCATATTTTTATGATGTATATTTATTATTGTTTTCTACTTTCACTGATAGTAACAACAATGGCACCACTCCACAGCCAGGTTCAAAGTGTCTCTTTGATCAGACTGATTACACCGTCTACACTGTCATTCCTGCAGTAAGTTAATAGGTCTTGTATTTTGCTCAGTCAAATCCAATTTTCCCTTAAAGGAGCACTCTCACAGGTAATGCATTGCGCGCCGTGTTATTGTTTACATACGGGATACTACTTAGATTTGACAAGAACGCACATGAAAAGTACACGTGAAAAGTTCGCCTTTCGAATTCCGATACGGATCAGCAATGGCAAGTCCGGAGTTCTCCAGAGAATCTCTTCCTTCTCGTGTGGTAAGTAGAAATCTGCCATTTTCGTAGCTGAGGGGTTCAAGGTGCGCAATGCATTATCTGTGAGAGTGCTCCTTTAACTTATGGCCGCAACAATATGATAAAAGGACTTGATCGATTCACTCCCTTTCAACTAATATAAATATTTAGTCAGTTTACATATTCAACGTTTTTTGAAATAGGTGTACAGCGATTTGCAAAAATTATGTAAAAGCAATATATATTGATATATCAATATATCGGGTGTATTGTGGGTAATTTTCATCATAAAATTGCTGAATAAGCCCTCTAAAGTTCAAATTTTTCAATTGTTTTTTCATATACATACTACAAAGGTTAATTGGGTTTAGATTCAGGTTTAATAATAGCTAAAATCAAAGAATTAGGATTATGCAAATGTATATGTTGTAGTTTAAAATGATTCCTTGGTTTAATTTAAATTGAACTGGTTCAATTTGGAATTTTAGGGGGGGTCCTCAAAAAGAACTAAATAATGTTGACCTCCCTCCCATCTCTCTCTCTATCTTCTCCCCTCTCATCTACCTAACTGTCTGTCTGTCTGTCTGTCTGTCTGTCTGTCTAACTATCTACAACTAATTAGCATTTTTTTTTTTAATATTCTACCTGACTGGGATTTGAACCCCTTACCTTTGGCTTGCTATCCCAAGTCCTTAACCACTTGACCATCCAATATTTCATTGGTAGTATTTATTTGCATTGCACATTATTAATAAACCTAAACCTAACATAAAGTCTTCCCTAATACTAACCCTAAACCTATAACCCCAAGGTACTTGATTACTATAGTCTTCCCCAATACTAACCCTAAACCTAACCCCAAGGTACTTCATTACTGTATAGTCTTCCCTAATTCTAACCCTAAACCTTAATATAACCCCAAGGTGCTTGATTACTATAATGTCTTCCCCAATACTAGCCCTAAACTTGAACTGGTTCAATTTAAATTAAACCAGTTCAATTTAAAGTAAACCAGTTCAATTCAAATTGAACCAAAGATCATTTTAAGCTACATGTACAACATACATGTATATATTGACCCTACTCCATGTTGCACCCCCACCCCTCCCTACTGAAATTCATCATTGTCTAAATTCCCTGTTATAATCATTATACTTGTTTTATTGCTTGATTTTCTTCCTGTATAGCTGTTTATAATCACCATACTGTCCTTCTTGAACAAAAGAGTTGGAATTAAACCCAATACGTGTGGTGGAAAACCAGCGTTAGTGCTGTAAGTACCATATCTATGTATATAGATACCAATATGTGTGGTGGGAAACCAGCGTTAGTACTGTAAGTACCATATCTATGTATATAGATACCAATACGTGTGGTGGGAAACCAGCGTTAGTGTTGTAAGTACCATATCTATGTATATAGATACCAATATGTGTGGTGGGAAACCAGCGTTAGTGTTGTAAGTACCATATCTATGTATATACTGTAGATACCAATATGTGTGGTGGGAAACCAGCATTAGTACTGTAAGTACCATATCTATGTATATAGATACCAATATGTGTGGTGGAAAACCAGCGTTAGTACTGTAAGTACCATATCTATGTATATAGATACCAATACTGTGTGGTGGGAAACCAGCATTAGTACTGTAAGTACCATATCTATGTATATAGATACCAATATGTGTGGTGGGAAACCAGCGTTAGTACTGTAAGTACCATATCTATGTATATAGATACCAATATGTGTGGTGGGAAACCAGCGTTAGTGTTGTAAGTACCATATCTATGTATATACTGTAGATACCAATATGTGTGGTGGGAAACCAGCATTAGTACTGTAAGTACCATATCTATGTATATACAGATACCAATATGTGTGGTGGAAAACCAGCATTAGTACTGTAAGTACCATATCTATGTATATAGATACCAATATGTGTGGTGGGAAACCAGCGTTAGTGCTGTAAGTACCATATCTATGTATATAGATACCAATATGTGTGGTGGGAAACCAGCGTTAGTGTTGTAAGTACCATATCTATGTACATATAGATACCAATATGTGTGGTGGAAAACCAGCATTAGTACTGTAAGTACCATATCTATGTATATAGATACCAATATGTGTGGTGGAAAACCAGCGTTAGTACTGTAAGTACCATATCTATGTATATAGATACCAATACGTGTGGTGGGAAACCAGCATTAGTACTGTAAGTACCATATCTATGAATATAGATACCAATATGTGTGGTGGGAAACCAGCGTTAGTACTGTAAGTACCATATCTATGTATATAGATACCAATATGTGTGGTGGGAAACCAGCGTTAGTGTTGTAAGTACCATATCTATGTATATACTGTAGATACCAATATGTGTGGTGGGAAACCAGCATTAGTACTGTAAGTACCATATCTATGTATATAGATACCAATATGTGTGGTGGAAAACCAGCATTAGTACTGTAAGTACCATATCTATGTATATAGATACCAATATGTGTGGTGGGAAACCAGCGTTAGTGCTGTAAGTACCATATCTATGTATATAGATACCAATATGTGTGGTGGGAAACCAGCGTTAGTGTTGTAAGTACCATATCTATGTATATAGATACCAATATGTGTGGTGGAAAACCAGCATTAGTACTGTAAGTACCATATCTATGTATATAGATACCAATATGTGTGGTGGAAAACCAGCGTTAGTACTGTAAGTACCATATCTATGTATATAGATACCAATACGTGTGTGGTGGGAAACCAGCATTAGTACTGTAAGTACCATATCTATGTATATAGATACCAATATGTGTGGTGGGAAACCAGCGTTAGTACTGTAAGTACCATATCTATGTATATACAAATGTAGATACCAATATGTGTGGTGGGAAACCAGCGTTAGTACTGTAAGTACCATATAGATCTATGTATATACTGTAGATACCAATACGTGTGGTGGGAAACCAGCGTTAGTACTGTAAGTACCATATCTATGTATATAGATACCAATACGTGTGGTGGGAAACCAGCGTTAGTGTTGTAAGTACCATATCTATGTATATACTGTAGATACCAATATGTGTGGTGGGAAACCAGCATTAGTACTGTAAGTACCATATCTATGTATATAGATACCAATATGTGTGGTGGAAAACCAGCGTTAGTACTGTAAGTACCATATCTATGTATATAGATACCAATACTGTGTGTGGTGGGAAACCAGCATTAGTACTGTAAGTACCATATCTATGTATATAGATACCAATATGTGTGGTGGGAAACCAGCGTTAGTACTGTAAGTACCATATCTATGTATATAGATACCAATATGTGTGGTGGGAAACCAGCGTTAGTGTTGTAAGTACCATATCTATGTATATACTGTAGATACCAATATGTGTGGTGGGAAACCAGCATTAGTACTGTAAGTACCATATCTATGTATATACAGATACCAATATGTGTGGTGGAAAACCAGCATTAGTACTGTAAGTACCATATCTATGTATATAGATACCAATATGTGTGGTGGGAAACCAGCGTTAGTGCTGTAAGTACCATATCTATGTATATAGATACCAATATGTGTGGTGGGAAACCAGCGTTAGTGTTGTAAGTACCATATCTATGTATATAGATACCAATATGTGTGGTGGAAAACCAGCATTAGTACTGTAAGTACCATATCTATGTATATAGATACCAATATGTGTGGTGGAAAACCAGCGTTAGTACTGTAAGTACCATATCTATGTATATAGATACCAATACGTGTGGTGGGAAACCAGCATTAGTACTGTAAGTACCATATCTATGAATATAGATACCAATATGTGTGGTGGGAAACCAGCGTTAGTACTGTAAGTACCATATCTATGTATATAGATACCAATATGTGTGGTGGGAAACCAGCGTTAGTGTTGTAAGTACCATATCTATGTATATACTGTAGATACCAATATGTGTGGTGGGAAACCAGCATTAGTACTGTAAGTACCATATCTATGTATATAGATACCAATATGTGTGGTGGAAAACCAGCATTAGTACTGTAAGTACCATATCTATGTATATAGATACCAATATGTGTGGTGGGAAACCAGCGTTAGTGCTGTAAGTACCATATCTATGTATATAGATACCAATATGTGTGGTGGGAAACCAGCGTTAGTGTTGTAAGTACCATATCTATGTATATAGATACCAATATGTGTGGTGGAAAACCAGCATTAGTACTGTAAGTACCATATCTATGTATATAGATACCAATATGTGTGGTGGAAAACCAGCGTTAGTACTGTAAGTACCATATCTATGTATATAGATACCAATACGTGTGGTGGGAAACCAGCATTAGTACTGTAAGTACCATATCTATGTATATAGATACCAATATGTGTGGTGGGAAACCAGCGTTAGTACTGTAAGTACCATATCTATGTATATACAAATGTAGATACCAATATGTGTGGTGGGAAACCAGCGTTAGTACTGTAAGTACCATATAGATCTATGTATATACTGTAGATACCAATACGTGTGGTGGGAAACCAGCGTTAGTACTGTAAGTACCATATCTATGTATATAGATACCAATACGTGTGGTGGGAAACCAGCGTTAGTACTGTAAGTACCATATCTATGTATATACTGTAGATACCAATATGTGTGGTGGGAAACCAGCGTTAGTACTGTAAGTACCATATCTATGTATATAGATACCAATATGTGTGGTGGAAAACCAGCATTAGTACTGTAAGTACCATATCTATGTATATAGATACCAATATGTGTGGTGGGAAACCAGCATTAGTGCTGTAAGTACCATATCTATGTATATAGATACCAATATGTGTGGTGGGAAACCAGCGTTAGTGCTGTAAGTACCATATCTATGTATATAGATACCAATATGTGTGGTGGGAAACCAGCGTTAGTGTTGTAAGTACCATATCTATGTATATAGATTCCAATATGTGTGGTGGAAAACCAGCATTAGTACTGTAAGTACCATATCTATGTATATAGATACCAATATGTGTGGTGGGAAACCAGCGTTAGTGTTGTAAGTACCATATCTATGTATATAGATACCAATATGTGTGGTGGAAAACCAGCGTTAGTACTGTAAGTACCATATCTATGTATATACTGTAGATACCAATACGTGTGGTGGGAAACCAGCGTTAGTACTGTAAGTACCATATCTATGTATATAGATACCAATATGTGTGGTGGAAAACCAGCATTAGTACTGTAAGTACCATATCTATGTATATAGATACCAATATGTGTGGTGGGAAACCAGCGTTAGTGCTGTAAGTACCATATCTATGTATATAGATACCAATATGTGTGGTGGGAAACCAGCGTTAGTGTTGTAAGTACCATATCTATGTATATAGATACCAATATGTGTGGTGGAAAACCAGCATTAGTACTGTAAGTACCATATCTATGTATATAGATACCAATATGTGTGGTGGAAAACCAGCGTTAGTACTGTAAGTACCATATCTATGTATATAGATACCAATACGTGTGGTGGGAAACCAGCATTAGTACTGTAAGTACCATATCTATGAATATAGATACCAATATGTGTGGTGGGAAACCAGCGTTAGTACTGTAAGTACCATATCTATGTATATAGATACCAATATGTGTGGTGGGAAACCAGCGTTAGTGTTGTAAGTACCATATCTATGTATATACTGTAGATACCAATATGTGTGGTGGGAAACCAGCATTAGTACTGTAAGTACCATATCTATGTATATAGATACCAATATGTGTGGTGGAAAACCAGCATTAGTACTGTAAGTACCATATCTATGTATATAGATACCAATATGTGTGGTGGGAAACCAGCGTTAGTGCTGTAAGTACCATATCTATGTATATAGATACCAATATGTGTGGTGGGAAACCAGCGTTAGTGTTGTAAGTACCATATCTATGTATATAGATACCAATATGTGTGGTGGAAAACCAGCATTAGTACTGTAAGTACCATATCTATGTATATAGATACCAATATGTGTGGTGGAAAACCAGCGTTAGTACTGTAAGTACCATATCTATGTATATAGATACCAATACGTGTGGTGGGAAACCAGCATTAGTACTGTAAGTACCATATCTATGTATATAGATACCAATATGTGTGGTGGGAAACCAGCGTTAGTACTGTAAGTACCATATCTATGTATATACAAATGTAGATACCAATATGTGTGGTGGGAAACCAGCGTTAGTACTGTAAGTACCATATAGATCTATGTATATACTGTAGATACCAATACGTATGGTGGGAAACCAGCGTTAGTACTGTAAGTACCATATCTATGTATATAGATACCAATACGTGTGGTGGGAAACCAGCGTTAGTACTGTAAGTACCATATCTATGTATATACTGTAGATACCAATATGTGTGGTGGGAAACCAGCGTTAGTACTGTAAGTACCATATCTATGTATATAGATACCAATATGTGTGGTGGAAAACCAGCATTAGTACTGTAAGTACCATATCTATGTATATAGATACCAATATGTGTGGTGGGAAACCAGCATTAGTGCTGTAAGTACCATATCTATGTGTATATAGATACCAATATGTGTGGTGGGAAACCAGCGTTAGTGCTGTAAGTACCATATCTATGTATATAGATACCAATATGTGTGTGTGGGAAACCAGCGTTAGTGTTGTAAGTACCATATCTATGTATATAGATTCCAATATGTGTGGTGGAAAACCAGCATTAGTACTGTAAGTACCATATCTATGTATATAGATACCAATATGTGTGGTGGGAAACCAGCGTTAGTGTTGTAAGTACCATATCTATGTATATAGATACCAATATGTGTGGTGGAAAACCAGCGTTAGTACTGTAAGTACCATATCTATGTATATACTGTAGATACCAATACGTGTGGTGGGAAACCAGCGTTAGTACTGTAAGTACCATATCTATGTATATAGATACCAATATGTGTGGTGGAAAACCAGCATTAGTACTGTAAGTACCATATCTATGTATATAGATACCAATATGTGTGGTGGGAAACCAGCATTAGTACTGTAAGTACCATATCTATGTATATAGATACCAATACGTGTGGTGGGAAACCAGCGTTAGTACTGTAAGTACCATACTATATATATAGATACCAATATGTGTGGTGGAAAACCAGCATTAGTACTGTAAGTACCATATCTATGTATATACTGTAGATACCAATATGTGTGGGTTTCATATACATGTATGTACATGCATGTACCCTTTTAATAAACCCCACAACTCAATGAGTTTCCACGCTTGACGTCAGATTTACAATTCTAGATCTATATTCAAAATAATCATATTCAAAATAATAAATCTGAAGTCAAGCACAGAAAATCATGCATTGTGGGATTAAAGAAGGTCTATATCTGTAGGCTAGTTATCAACAGTGTTTTAGTAAACTTGTGTATCATTAATAAATATTATTGTGATAAAATTCCAATTTCACCTTTGTAATTCAAAGAGTCCTCAAGGAAGATTGATTTAGATTTTATTCACAGATCACATACATCGATCACCAGCTTGCATTGATAATATGTATGTAGGCTGTGAGAACAATAAACATACAAACACAACAAAGGCTAAACCAAAAAATAGATATTGATTTATTGGAAAACAATTTTAATCACATGGCACTATAACTTGTCATTCCATTGGGTAATATATGTACACAGTTATAACAACCAATGGTGGGGAGTTGGGGAGGTTGAGGGGGAGGGTATAGTAATGCACTTATCAGGGGGTATTTTTATAATAATAACTTATATAGCGCATTACTTAAAAACTCAATGCGCTTTACAATACAAATTGAATAAAAATTGAATTTGAATTTAAGATTAAAAACTATACAAAAGGCAAAATAAATAATTATTGACTCAGCTAGTTCATTACAAAAAAGAAAAGTCTTCAGTTGAGATTTAAATGAATCGGCAGAAGGACACAGTCAAATACTGTAGCTTTAGTATGGAAATCAAATTCCCCTGTCCACTTTTGATGCTGTGACAAATATTTCATTAAAACTCCTAGTATTCCTCATTACATGTCCCCCTGCGGACAGCTATTGGGTGTTGCTCCTTTCATGGACTGAGCCGCTATTACATATATTGTGTTCTATAAATAAGTTGATACCAACAGTACTATTAATGAAATAGAGGGTGCACAATCACGTGCCGGCAGCCATGACAGGGGACAGGATAAAGAATACTTCTCCCCTAAGGAATTTAATTATTTTTTCATGTAACATTATTTTATTGTTTCTGCCCCCTAACATGGCTGTCAACACATGATTGAGCAAACCCTCTATATTGGCTGCAAGTATTCTGTCCAATAATATGCTATTCAAAGTCATTGAACATTCATGAACCTTCCAGATGACATCATTAACATTATTTAAGGAAACATTAATTATGCATAAGTGTCAGTTGGCGCGAAGTTGCCTGCAAGACGCACACAGTCCAGGAGAATACCTTAGCTCTTCAGGGGTGACTCCATACCTTAACTAATTAATGCTAATGAGTATCTATAGGTGCAGTAATACGGGCAACAAAATCGTGCAACTTGTCCCGCAACATTGTGCAACATTGTGCAACTTGTCGCGCAACAAAGTAGAAGCTCTATCTACTTCATGCAACAAAGTTTTGCAACCTACACCGAAAATTTATTTTGTTGCGCGACAAGTTGCACGAACTATGGTAATACGAGAAACATTGCTCTGCAACTTGCAACGCAACAATCTGAACAATGTCACGCGACAAGTTGCACGATTCTGTTGCTCGTATTACCGCACCTTAAGCATGCAGGAAGGATAATGTACTAGCTGTTTTTATACGTGTTAATATTTCACAGGCCTATGAATTTCCTTGGCGATAGCATCAGGAACAGGCTTAGTATTGCCATGGCATTTGGTGTTCTTGCCGGAGACTCTTTTCAGCTCTTCAATAGTATTAGTGGTTTTGAACGTACAACATTTAAGACCGTGGATATTGGTAGTACACCATGGGAGAAAGGTATCAAATCAATTGACGACGCTTAAATACTATTCATATGCGGGCTTAGCCTCACTTCTGAGATAGAAAACAAAAACAGAAATTAGAATAACAAAACAACAACTCCTGGATTCGAGGCTAAGCCTGCATATGAATATTATTTAAGAGTCGTCAATGAGAATGAAGACGATGAGGTTTCGATATGACCGATTTCTCATCGTCAGCTATAAAATACTGATCTAGAAATAGAGATATTTAAAAAGGTTACAGTCCAACTGAATATAGGTTATGTTTTTAGAGGATATGTCTTTCAACATCGTGTAATATCCGCCAAAAGTGCCAAAACTAGCCCTTCTGAACATTTTGAATTTGAATTTGAATTTTGGAAAATTGTACCCTGCGAGCAGAGGTTCCTTTTCGTCTTTCTAGATGTTCACTGAGTCTTTTACTTTTACTTTTGCTGAACGGCTAAAATGTTTTGGCTTTTGAACTACAAGAACAGAAAGTAAAAGCCAAGACAAAAAACTGTTCAGCAAAAGTAAAAGTATAAGACTCAGTGAATATACATGATTGTAGAAATTGGACCTACAATCCTGGACAAAACCTGTTGGGAATTTTTCATTATTTTCATTAACGACAAGACATTTGTAATTCTTCCCCCCTCCTCCTCGTCAATGTTGGTCGGAGAGGTGTGTCTTGGTGCACGGAAGGCATGAGCAACATTGTCAAGGGGGAGAGTTTTTTTTAAGGGGTTTGGAAATGTAAGGGGGGGGGGGGGGGGGGGGGGGGGGTTCCCACGGTCTTGAACGTGTTGGTTAATACAGAAATAAATACATGATTTCAAAAAAGTGTGCACCGTCTGCTCACCGTCTGCGTACTGAGGAATATATCATAATGATATGGAAGTAATTAAGGAGTATTCATCGAGAAATCAAAATAGTGAAGTCAATGAAAACCTTTTTTTTATTTCTTCGCTAACTTTTCAGCTGGTACGACTGTTGTTCAAGTTCTGTTGTATGGCATCGTAAACTACCCCGGTTCTGGCATGTTTGACGACAGATAATCAATTGATTGGCTCGATTTTTGGATTGCTTTACATGCTGATGAAGTAAGAATTATGTACTTACAAATCATAAAAACTACAATTTTACAATTGTTTACAATGTTTTATTTATTTTTATTACAATTTCATTATGTACTTATTGAATGAGTGCATGGGAGAGCCGGATGGGAAAATATTTTGCTCGAGGTCATAACAGTACGACGGCGCAGCTGCCATGACCTCGAGCCAAATATTTTCCCGTCTGGCCTGACCTAACTCATTTATTAAGCATTTTATCATCTGACCCTTTCATCCGGTTTCATATGGACCATTTTGGTGCTAAACATCACCACAGCCAAGGAAAAGTGAACAGAAACGCGCGATTACGCTAGTAGAACCAACTAATAAATAAATATACATACACCTGTTTTCAAAAACGTTGTCCATTTACAAAATACAAAATAGTAAATAGTAGAAAGGAATTCATTGAAGAAACAAAAGAAAATCAATCACGCGGAACTGTGGCTCATTGTTTCTCTGATTAATTCCTTTCCACTATTTAATATTGTGTTTTTAGTAAATGGACAACGTTTTTGAAAACAGGTGTAATGTATATATATAAACAAAAATAATGTTATTTGTTCACTTTTGTTGTTCACATAAAAACATACTGCAACAAAAAGCATAACAAATATCCTGACAACAATCGTGCAGGGGGGTACGTCACGTCCGGCCCGGCGTGTTTTTTTTTTTCCAACGAGAGTAATAATAATAATAATAATAATAATAATGATGAATAAGTGTTTTTTTTTTCCAGGTTTATTGCCAAAATGATTCTTCTGTGCTCATGTGTTTCGCCTATCACTCAAGGTTTCAAAGACGCTGTGAGTTTATTTAAGAAATAATTTTGTAAATTTCAATAAACATCGATAATGCTTGAAAATTATAACTTTCTGAATTCTTGAAACATCGATTTCATGGCCAGTTTTTAGTGACAACTAGATAACTCTCCTAATTTTAACCTCGAAAGTGAGCAAGAATGTGCGAAACTTGACTTCAATCTCTCTTCTTGACATATTTTCTCTATCTCTCTCTTCCTTTAATCGCCGAGCAACGGCCATTTGCATTTGACTATTTTAGGAACTCTGCTTTTTTTAGCGCATGACTAGCCTGCGTAGTTCCCTCTTCCCCCCTCCTCCTCTCCCCCAATCCCTTTCACTCCCCAGAGCCGGCTACGCAGGCTAGCGCATGACCGAGTTAGGCTCCTGCCTGTATTATGTATTATGCATTTAGGTCCAGAAAATCGCTAAAAACCTCAAAAATCTTCCGTAGTCAATGGGTTAAAGAGTATGTGACCGAACTCATATAACACTGACCACTCTGATTTGCTTTGCATATCTTATAGACCGAATGCAAAAAATGCTGCCAATTATTTAAATCACAATTGTTTTTGACTGACTAGCCTCGTGTCCATGATGCTGCACAAAATATATTTCACATGGACACGAGGTTAGTCAGTCCAAGACAATGCCAATTAATTTTAGGAGCCATTTTTGCATTCGGTCTATTGGTATCTTCACCGAATGAAATGACTGCTTCCTTTCTGAACCAATCAAAAAGCGTGCAGATGCATCTCATCCAATCAAACTCTTTCAATACAGCACGGTTTGTGATTGGTTGAATAGATGTCTTCGATTCCGTACCGTGACCGTAACTCCGTGCCGCTGTAGGTACGTTTCCCACTCATACGAAAACGACTCTATAATAATGTCTTTATTCACCAGCATATCAGCCGTGTGTACGAGCAAACAGGTCTGTTCTTGGAGCTGCCGACCATGTTTTGCCATGGGTTCTTGTTGATTCGTTTCTCGATGATTCTACGCAAAGAAGTCATTAAGCTGAGAAGACATCCAGAGTGTGTTCGTTGTACAGACGAGGTAAGATGACTTGTAATATATAACATATAATTACAATTACAGTTAGTATAATTAAGTTTTGCACGAGCTGATAGCCAACGAGGAACTAACTGAGAAAGAGTTCTTCATCCAATTTCAAAACACCGAAAAGTGGGAAGTTTCTTGGTGTTGCAGAACACCAGATGACGTTAGACAATGAACACAAAGGACAAGAAGAATGAATTTGAACCAAAACAATACCCTGCATATACAAAGAAACCTAACCAAGAATACAATGCAGACTGCAACACCAAGAAACACCCTAATTAGTCCTAATTAGGTTGAAAAAAAAACAACAACGAGGCGCATGAAATTGACCAATTTTGAAATCGGGGGATGAATTAATTTATGGGTGACATGGTTGTCCGAGCGGGAGTTCAATTAGTGGCTCGGGTCATATGTGAATTGAGTTTGTTTGATGTGTTGTTCTCTACCATGCCACGAGGGTTTTTTCTCCGCATTCCCCGGTCTTTCTTCCCTCATCAAAAATCATGCGAGTTCGTTGTATGTATAAAATATCGAATGTAGTGGTAGTGAGGGTGGAGTAATTGTCACTTCAGTGGGAGTGTGGAATGTCAATATTGAAATATTTATTTATCATTTATTTTATTTATTTTAATTATGGTAATCATTTTTATGTATCAGGATCGAAATATGTCAGTGGTTGCTAAGCTGCATGATTTCATCCACGTGCGTCTGTTGTTCAGGAACAAATTAAATGATGACAGGTAAGTAAATCACTAGTAACGGATGTGACGTCATTTCGGGTATGAGTAAAATTTGCCTCTTCCACGCGCAATGCCTTATGGGATTCCTTTGCTCCAGTTCCTCGGTGAACACATTCACAGGAGGCCCAGAGCGGAGAGAAGTGAGATATATGCAGGGAGTATAATTGACAG
The DNA here is from genome assembly GCA_033675265.1 of Actinostola sp. cb2023. Taxonomy (NCBI): domain Eukaryota; kingdom Metazoa; phylum Cnidaria; class Anthozoa; order Actiniaria; family Actinostolidae; genus Actinostola; species Actinostola sp. cb2023. The sequence continues at coordinate 173,407 of JAUJYZ010000078.1, forward strand.
TCTTTTGTATATACAGGTCAGATGGTACGGACGTGTGGTATATCAGGCTGAGAAACGCCATATACAAAACAAGACCAGGTAAGCACGTGATCCAGAACAGGACGATCGTGAGTTTGCCTCTCTCTTTTTTCATCTTGGTCCTCCTGCTGCTTTGTTGCCGGGAGAGACTGGGTGTCATCTCCATTTCCCCATCAACCTGAAATAGAAAATAGTTTTTAATTGTAAAGGTACGTTTTATCGCTCACATGAAAACGGCAAAAATATGCATTGTCAAAAATGCCTTTCTCGCGAAATTATCTTGAATGTCATTACAAATTAAATTACTATGAAGAAGAAGCTGCAAATAATAACTTGCACCGTTCTTCGGGATCTCACTTTTGATACCTTTAGGATGACTAACTACAATGAAGCGAGTGTTACATCACTAATTTATTTTATAATACTGCGTTACAGATTTCAAGTATTCTACAGAGTTGGTTTCTACTTTGACTGTAGGTGCAATTTTTATCTATCATGTAAGTATGTATAATTATCCATAATGAACTGCCTTGCCCCGCTTGCCCGCTTGCCCGCTTGCTCGCTTGCAATGACTTATGGCCAGCAAGTCAGACTCAGAAACACAAAATAAGCAAATCTTAACATTCCATCGTGCTTTTTTTGTACAGATGACTGTCTATTTCATAATGCTGTTTACAGAGCTTAACCAAATGATGTCACATCTTCACAAGCAAATAGACAATGCGCCACATACCAACATAACCTCTCCATATATTGTTTTATTTGAGTACGCTTTTGTTTTAATGGAAATATTTTCAGGTCAGTACCAGTTTATATTAGCATTTATTAAACCAATGAATGGCATATATTTTTTGTTTTAATATAATATTTTATGTTTTATTTTGTGACGTCATAATAATATATATTTCTTAAAACGCACCTAACGGGAGTCTCGATGCTTTTACAATATAAAAAATATGTACTGAAAATAAAAACTACAACTATACTATCACGTCATCTGTGTGTCGCTTTACTCTATTTAATAACGCACGGTGCACTCCACCAATCAATAACGTGGCGCGAATTTTTGCAACTGACTTATTATATATATTGTCATTTGCAAAAATTCTGGCCGCCATGAGTAAAAATATATCAGCTATCGGGTGCATTATGGGTAATTAAATGATAACATTTTGAGTTTCCTTACTTATTAAATGAAGCAAAATTTACAAACAACAAACGTAGGGAAAACACACATTATAGTGTGCAAACTATATGTCCGTGAAACAGTACTAACTAATATGATAAATAGCGTACAATGAAATCCTCAAAAAACATTTAACAATTATTCGCCGAAGGAGAATTGAGTTCAGTATCGTCTCATAACATATGGACGCTCTTACTCAACATTTCGCGAAACTCTGCTGGCGCTAGTCTAATATTTAAGGGGATTTGACGATTAAGCATTACCCATTACCCGATATATCCGAAAGTCGTGGCGGCCAGAATTTTTGCAAATGACTGTATAAACAATAATATTGCTCGGTTAATAATAGTCTCTACTACGTTTGTATTGACATAAAATGTCTTTCCCAAGCTTTCGGGTCATTGACCCATCATCAGGGGTTGTGAAAAGAATGGGTCGGAATGACCCGAAAGCTTGGGATATAAATTGTATTTATATACGTACGTAGAAGAGACTATTATTAACCGAATATGATACCTACGTACAACGAAATCCTCAAATAATATTTAACAATTATTCGCCGAAGGAGAAGTGATTCAGTATCGTCTCATAAACACTGGACGCTCGACCAATCACAACGCGCGAAACTCTATATTCGCTGTCTAATATTGTACTGATGCTTGACAACAAAGCATTACTCATTACCGTAAAGTTCCGAAAGTAGCGACCTCCTGAAAGTAGCGACCCCCCCGAAAGTAACAGAAAAAATTGATGCTTCCTAACAAATCCCGAAAGTAACGACCCCCCGAAAGTAGCGATCCTCAGATGATTAGATTAGATGACGAACAGCACTAGCAAACAGCACGTAAAGAGCCAGAACATTTACTTCTACACATAAGCAAATGTAACAAAAGGAATAGTCATAATCAAAATTCGTTCTAGATCGACCTGTGAATATAATTGCAGTTTGTTAAAATACCGAAACAACCTGTCGTTTAGGTACACGGTATGGCTTCTAAAAGTTTAATACTTGTTAGCAACCCAAAAGTAGCGACCACCCGAAAATAGCGACCTCCCGTAAGTAACATTTTACCTAAGGTTGCTAAATCCGAAAGTAACGACAACTCGCTACTTTAAAAATTTTACCGTAGCTTCTGTTGTTTTTGTACCATTTTCTGGGGGGGGGTATTCGAAAACGCCGTATTCGCGGCTTGTGTGGACTGCGTTACCCTGCTAGACAGAGGCTCCTTTTTGACCCTTCCCTCTGAAGAGAAATAGTCCAGGCATTTTACGACAAAAAGTAGGTCAACCTATCACTAATGAGGGTTTATCACATAATTTCAAAACTCATAGGACAAAAAAATGATTATCATAGCTGGAAAGAGCTCGTTGAAATTAGTAAAAATGCTGAAGTTTGGAAAAGATCGCTCCACAAATTACGAAGATATGAATTTTCAAAAATCGAAATTTTGTATGAAAACCTTTGTTGGAGGCAAGAGTTGCCTCCAAACGTAATTTCCAAAGGTTTTCATATAAAATTTCGATTTTTGAAAATTCATATCTTCGTAATTTGTGGAGCGATCTTTTCCAAACTTCACATTTTTACTAATTTCAACGAGCTCTTTCCAGCTACTGATAATCATTTTTTGTCCTATGAGTTTTGAAATTAAAATATGTGATAAACCCTCATTGCAACAGAAGGTTTTCCTGCATAATATAGTCCAGAATACCGACTAGAACAACATACTAAAAGTCTACAAAATTCTATGCACGGGAACATCCTCAAAATCGACTTTATTTGAGGTCCAGTATTTCATTGACATGAAAACGAGGCTCTGCGACCGGAAGTTGTTTTATTATGCCTTTGAATGGCTTGTATTTGCCTAAAATCACCTGGAAACCAGGAATTGTGATTGAGGTAGTGTAAGTAAGCTGACAGGGAAACAGGAAGGGGGTGCGGACAATAAAATAGGGGGTGGTACTGGTAGTGACAAGGTACGGTACCGTATATAAGCCCACTTTAATATATAAAATGTGTTAGCTATGTTTCTGATTTCAATCATTGCATCGTTTTAAAATCAAATAAAGTAAATATAAAATAGGTGATTGATATATTCATGGGGCTTTCAGTATATAGCTAATTGCATAATCATTGTCGGGTTGAAAATCATAAATCATAGAAGCTGAGACCGCAAGGATGGATGGTAAATCAGTTCATGATCTACATTACATGCAGATATATTCAATGTTCTCGTAGTTTTGAAGATATATGAGCTATTTAACTAAGATCCTACAAGTCTGGATAAAAAGGTCGATCATTTGACGGTGTTATTTGATAGTTTTAATTACCCAGAATTCCTTTTGGTCATAGCTTTCATGATTTTCAATCCGACAACGATTATGCAATTAGCTATATAATAAACGCCGTTGCTAAAGTTATATTGCGGGAGTTATAACGGAGGTTTAACTCTATGCTTGTTTCTTAACTGACGGTCTGCAATATAACGTTGGATCTATATACGTTGGATTAATGATTGATGTCAGTCAATCAATTGTATCAACTACGTGGAATAGTGTAGTTGTTTTATTAACATAAAGTTCGGAAAGTAGCGAGGGTCGTCAGCCTTTTTCGGGATTAGTAGCCTTCGGAGTCATTACTTTAGGGGCGGTCGCTATTTTATTTTATTTCGGGGGGGTCGTTACTTTCAGGTAGGAAAAACATTAAATAATATTGGTATACCATGCTTTATCTCCCAAGTAAATAGCTGCATACGAAATCAGTCAACAATTGTTGTTAAACGGGATATTTTTGCATGCAATTTAATCATTCTCTAAATGCGCCAAAATCAGTATACCGTCAGTTCAGTAAAGCGCAGACCAGTGTGTCATTTTGCCGCAGGATGAAACGTAGAAAGATATTTTTTGTGTTGTTTGCGTGAAAGACTATGGTATACTTAATCAGCTCAGTACGCTGATCACCGTTTCTTCACTAAATTAAACACTTGGCAAGAAATATTATTTCTAGGTGATATTAATAGTCTGTCGCGACGATAAGTGATTTTTTTTTTAACAAAGCAAAAGTTTGCGTGTCACTGTACTTTCGGGCTTCGGGGGGCTGTTATTATATTTTTTACCAACCATGAATTTTGGACGTTACTTTCGGGGGGTTGTTATATACTTTCTGAACTTTACGCCGGTATTATCACTTGCTCAGATGATGGACGATTAGTTTGAAAGTTCAGTGTCTATAGTTGACATCAACTTGGATATTACTGTGATTTGTACAATCCGTCATTAAACGGGGGATTACCAGAGCAAATCATCAGTGATTACCCTTCACACCTGCCTTCAGTGAAATAATCTCCTTTCCAACTGTTTTGCTTCATTAATGGTATTTACGTCAACCCTATTTTCGGGCTTCCACCCGTATATTTTTGTAAACGTTTTAAGGTCGCCATACACGAGGGAACATGTGGTAGGGATATGTCCCAGGGACATACAGCAGCAACAAAATCACGTTCTGTATACACAAGGGGACGTGTAGCGGGAATTATGAAGCAGGGACAACATTTCAGCAGGAACGTGGAACGTGTCGCAGGGACGTGTAGTAGGAACATGTCCCTCCGTCTGAACTCCCAGGTCTGGACTATTTTGTTCAAAGCTGTGAAGCACGATTTTTCCAGAAATATTAATTTTGTCCCCGCAACATTTTCCATGAAGTTCAACAGGTCCCTGCGACACGTTCCTGCTACATTTTCCTGTGTGTGTAATTTTGTCGCTGCTATTGATGTCCCTGCTACATGTCCCCACTGCACGTCACCCTGAGTGTGCACAGAATGTGATTTTTTTCGATGCTGTATTTGCCTGGGATATGTCCCTGCTTCACTGTCCCTCGTGTATAGCGACCTTTAGGAACGTTTTTGGCCGGTCCACACGTCGTATACTGCGATTGTTTATGGATCGTTTTGAAGGTTACGTGACGCGTGATTTGTCCCAAAAATGGCGAGTGAATCGCGAAAAACACTTCATAAACAAAATATAAAGACGTGCATGAAATGGCTTAAATTATGCGGATTCTTTTTAGTCATGAATTTACGAAAAAATGGCTTGTGAAGCATGTTCACAACCCCCTTTGCTACCCTGTGAAAATCGCCGTGAGATCGCTCTATATCTTACAAATGGAATAAAATTGACGCTTTGTAGTAAAATCGCATGCACGTAAACAGTGCTCGAGACATTTTCAGCTAACAAATGTTTCCATTTGCTGAGCTGGAACTGTTATTTTTTTAGCCTATAATTATTTGCTTCTTCATGCAAAAATTGACCAGCTTGCAAAAAAGATGATTTAGTTTCCCTGTCAGCTTACTTACACTACCTCAATTACAATTCCTGGTTTCCAGGTGATTTCAGGCAAATACAAGCCATTCAAAGGCATAATAAAACAACTTCCGGTTCAGAGCCTCGTTTTCATGTCAATGAAATACTGGACCTCAAATAAAGTTGATTTTGAGGATTTCCCGTGCATAGATTTTTGTAGACTTTTAGTATGTTGTTCTAAACGGTATTCTGGACTATATTATGCAGAACAACCTTCTGTTGCAATTAGTGATAGGTCTATCAGTAAAATGTGTGGACTAAAAGCGAAAGGAACCTCTGCACGCAGCCGTCATTAGTCCATTTCCGAGTTCCTTTCATCTCTGTTTCAAAACGAGTCTACGTGCGAAACCTTTCATATGAAAATGAGTTCTATTTACATGAAAAAGGAAAACAGATTTGCATAAGAAAGGTTTCGCACTTAGACTCGTTTTGAAACAGAGATAAAAGGAACTCGGAATTGGACTATTTACCATCAAGTATGCGCAAGTGACGTCACTGCTACCACAGGCTTCCCACCAGTTTGAATCGGCCGTTAAAAAACAGTTAAAAGGTAAATGTAAAGGACCTTGTTTAACGTCGGTAGTTCCTTTAGCCGGAGGCTAATCTTCCAGGAAGCCGACGGTGCGCTCAATTTACCCCCTCTTTCCATCAGTGCTCCGTTTTACGTACTGTTTAATAAACTAGCAGGAGTGTTTTATCGGGTTTAAAACCACGAGGCGAAGCCGAACCAGTTTTATATACTGGTAATAACCGTATTTAATTTTAATTTATTCGTCCACAACGGTTACGTGCATGCAGAGGATCCATTCCCTTTCTCTTCAGAGGGATGGGAAAAAAAAGGAGCCTCAGTCTAGCAGGGTAGGACAGCGTATTACTAAACGTAGATTTTCGTAAACGCTGACGTCACTCAAGTAATCTGTGCAAGCGCAATGAACTTGTTCAGTCTTTCGCCATCATTTGACTATCGGTTTATGCACCAGTCAGTGGAAAGCCCCGCACCCCCATACCAGAGTTTAGGTGGAAAGCGGGGATTTAGTATTATTTTGGGTAAGGACTTCATATATGGTACATTCAGTTATGGTGGTCCATAGTACATTGTCTATATACAATAATCCTTATTTTTAGGTACATTCTTAATGTTTTGCTTACTATATATGATCTTTTAAAATACGAAATGATAGAACGAGGCATACTATTACATAATAAAAATGTACCATATATGAAGGATTGACCGTATTTTGAGTCGTTGATTGGGCCGCGAGAGAATGAGTCGTTGATTGGGCCGCGAGAGAATGAGACGTTGATTGGGCCGCGAGAGAATGAGTCGTTGATTGGGCCGCGAGAGAATGAGTCGTTGATTGGGCCGCGAGAGAATGAGTCGTTGATTGGGGGCCGCGAGAGAATGAGTCGTTGATTGGGCCGCGAGAGAATGAGTCGTTGATTGGGCCGCGAGAGAATGAGTCGTTGATTGGGCCGCGAGAGAATGAGTCGTTGATTGGGCCGCGAGAGAATGAGTCGTTGATTGGGCCGCGAGAGAATGAGTCGTTGATTGGGCCGCGAGAGAACGGACATCTCACTATCCTCACTCGTTTCGCTTCGTCTCATTAGGGAGTTTATTCTACGAGGCAACGTGAACCGGAAGTGTGAATAACTTCTGTGCGGGGTTTTGTACATTAGAAGCCTTTGTCTGTGAGGTTACTTTATCCACAGGGATTACCAACTATGAACGTTTGAAACCCCAAAGTGAAGTAATTTACACCTCCGGTAGACGTCGCCGTCGTAGATTTTGCAAATCGCTAGCTCGCGGCCGAATCAACGACTCGATCAAACTCCAACTATGCTCGGCGCAGCTTAGCTCCAGGCTTTCACCGACGATGGAGGTTCTGATGACGTCACCGGAAAGCTTACGCGCTCCTCAGTCTCGCGCTTCGCGGAGTTTCGCGAAAAAAGCAGAGGCTGTTTTGCATTATGTCTTATCTTTTGCTGACGTGATAACTGTGTTTTTTTCTATTCCACAGAGGCATATTATATATCATTATTCTGTACCTGTACTTGGTCGTTCCTGATGATTTTGCATCTCTTGAAATGCCACAGGTACAAAATATATCAGTCAACTAAGCACATCATTGATCATGCCATATGTTTACAATTATTATTACAATTATTATTATACATTTTATATATGTGTTTAGCTTTTTCAGAATTTTTTATATGAATTGATAGTTTGATAATTTATTTATTATAGTCATATACACTCAATTGCAGAAAGGTTGTAGTATACGTTTATACAAATGTCTAATGAGATACAAGATATCTAATGAGATACAAAGTGCGAAACATCGCTTATTTTCTTCATAATATATCAGAATCATCAATTTTAGATTAGTATCGCATCCAGCAAGGACAACACAATAATTATCAGCACTATTTTGTGCATAAACAGTTGTATTTTAGCATGTCTAACATTTTGCATCTCATTAGATATTTGTATATTTGTATAAATGTATACTACAACGTTTCTGCAATTGAGTGTATATATATATATATAGATTTATCCAGTTTAAATAAAGTATTTATTTTTATTATTATTATTATTATTATTATTATTATTTATTATTATTATTATTATTATTATTATTATTATTATTATTATTGTTTTTATTTAACGATAAATAAGATTACGAGAAGTTGTGTCAACATTTTGTATTGATATTTCGACCGAAATCCATCGATCATCAATCATTGATCGTTAAATTATATGCCCAAAGAAACATATTTAATAATAATAATAATAATAATAATAATAATAATAATAATTATTATTATTATTATTATTATTATTATTATTATTATTATTATTATCCAGTTAATTTGTGAAACCTTTTAAATTTCACTTTACAGGAGTCATGTTCTCAAGGTTTACAAAGCAAGATTCTTTCCAAATAGTCCCTCAAGACTTGTAGTAAGTTGCTAGATTTGAATTTGTGTATATTTCAAACGTGAGGAGAGTGGTATTAGTACAGTTGCATCTTTCTGTGCTGTGTGTATTCCTTCCTTCCTTCCTTCCTTTCTCTCTTTAATGTATTTCCTTACTTTCGTCCTTTTTTTACATGCCTGTTGAGTTTCCTTGTTTCTGACTTGTTTCTTGCTTGCTTCCGTCCTTTCCTTCTCTATTCACTGGCATTTATCTCCTTAGGTACGAAGTCTCAGCTATCCTGGTTTCCAAATTGCTTATATTGGTTTGGGTATGTATCAGGGAGTCAGTGAGGCAATCAGTGAGTGAGTCAGTCAGTGAGTCAGTGCGAAAGTGAGACAGTGAGTGAGTCAGTGAGTCAGTGAGTGAGTGAGTGAGTCAGTCAGTGAGTCAGTGAGTCAGTCAGTGAGTCAGTGAGTGAGTCAGTCAGTCAGTCAGTCAGTCAGTCAGTCAGTCAGTCAGTCAGTCAGTCAGTCAGTCAGTCAGTCAGTCAGTCAGTCAGTCAGTCAGTCATTCAGTCAGTCAGTCAGTCAGTCAGTCGTCTATGTGTCCCTCCATTTTCGTCTATGTGTTCCTCCATTTTCGTCTCTTGTTATTTCCCTTGTGTTTTCTTTATTTGTTCCTGCCATACTCCAAGTCATGTAGTTTCTCTGTATCAGGTTTTATCATCATGCTGGTGATACTGTCCATGGTGTCGCTGATTGTCGTTGTGATCATAAAATATTGGAAAGAAATTCAGATGTGGAAGATCGTTATTCACTATTTGTAAGTATCAATGGTTCATAATCAATCCCTGGAGATTTAAAGTACAACAGTGCAGCGGAGGTCCAATTAATCAAGAGAAGCTAATGAGCAATGCTTTGTTATCGGGATCCAACATGGACGCCATGACGTCACGTGAAAACCAGCAATAAAGTCTGGAAAGCTAATATAATATCATCAGGGGAAAAGGGTTTCAAAAATCGCTTTAAAGTTAATATTCGAAACAGGCTCTTATTATAAATACAAAAATGACCTTAAAACGAGAATCTGCTTCAAACTGTATGAAATCTCTTGTAATCTCACAATAAAACTTGGATCAGTATACTCTACGCAAATAATTGCCTCTGCCTATATATAATAGATTTATATAGTTTCAGTGACCACACCGTCAATCAAACTAGTTAGTTGTTGTAATCTCCAGTAAAACTTATTTTCCTCTACAAGTAGACACCAAATAATAAGAACCTCTCTATGCTAACCTATATGATAGTTTTATATAGTTTCAGTGACCACACCCGTATTGAACTAGTTAGTTGTTGGACCAGTAACAAGCATACTTTCCTCTACAAGTAGACACCAAATATATAAGAAGAGCCTTTCTATGCTAACCTGGAAATACCTATGTTCTTATACCAGGTTTCAGTGACCACACCCGTATTGAACTAGTTAGTTGTTGGACCAGTAACAAGCATACTTTCCTCTACAAGTAGACACCAAATATATAAGAACCTTTCTATGCTAACCTGGAAATACCTATGTTCTTATACCCAGGTTTCAGTGACCACACCCGTATTGAACTAGTTAGTTGTTGGACCAGTAACAAGCCTCTACAAGTAGACACCAAATATATAAGAACCTTTCTATGCTAACCTGGAAATACCTATGTTCTTATACCCAGGTTTCAGTGACCACACCCGTATTGAACTAGTTAGTTGTTGGACCAGTAACAAGCATATTTTCCTCTACAAGTAGACACCAAATATATAAGAACCTTTCTATGCTAACCTGGAAAAACCTATGTTCTTATACCCAGGTTTCAGTGACCACACCCGTATTGAACTAGTTAGTTGTTGGACCAGTAACAAGCATATTTTCCTCTACAAGTAGACACCAAATATATAAGAACCTTTCTATGCTAACCTGGAAATACCTATGTTCTTATACCCAGGTTTTAGTGACCACACCCGTATTGAACTAGTTAGTTGTTGGACCAGTAACAAGCCTCTACAAGTAGACACCAAATATATAAGAACCTTTCTATGCTAACCTGGAAATACCTATGTTCTTATACCCAGGTTTCAGTGACCACACCCGTATTGAACTAGTTAGTTGTTGGACCAGTAACAAGCATATTTTCCTCTACAAGTAGACACCAAATATATAAGAACCTTTCTATGCTAACCTGGAAAAACCTAGGTTCTTAAACGCAGGTTTTTTAAAACTTATCAAGCACGAGAAAGAGTTATTACTCCTATTCCAAAAACAACAACAACAACAACAACAACAACAACAATGACAACAACAGCAAGAACAATAACAACAATAACAACAACATGTACATTAACAACAACAATAATAACAACATCAACAATAACAAGTGAGTTGAATAACGAGACATAAGCATAAACACAATAATTAGTTGAAATATTAATTAGAAGTCGAGAGGAAATGGTAACAAAAATTCACTTATTCTTGTGCTTTTGTAGTTAATTACCCTGCGAGCAGGTTTTTTTTCTGCTCACCCAGGAAGGTAGCGACGAGTAGAAAAAAAACCCTGCTCTCAGCGCGTAGTCACTAATGAGGACCAGGCTTTGAAATATCTCTTGTCATGTTTCTTTAGACCAATCATGGTAGTCCCCTTGGTTATCTGGCTGTTCCAGTACTTGCTTGGATGGCTGGTGTTTAGGGATCGACGATTTCCAGACAGCACTGTTACCATTGACAACCAGTAAGTACTAACGAGTTAACTACGGGGACAGAGAGGGAGTTCAGCGATTGGTCTGGCATATCTCAATTTCAATAAGGCTATTTTTAGAACATGCGAACCTCTGTGTAAGAAGACTTCCGGTGCAATGTCTCATCCGCTGACCGAGATGTGAACCTACATCCGCCCGGATGCGCACTGCTATTTTACCGGAAGTCTGCTCACGCAGAGGTTCGCATGTTCTAAAAATAGCCTTGTTTAATTAAATTAAGATATCCCAATGATTATAGTTAGAATAGTGTCCATCTCTGTCTCCTTATTTTTCTCTTGGTGTGACCTCTTTGAAAGAGCAACTATGTGGAGTTCCTTTGATTGGTTATACACGGAATAAACACTTGGATGCTTTTATTTCAGCACTAGTTTAACAATTCCAAACTGTTCCTTGTAACTTTATTATAATACAACAAGGAATCGTTTTATTGTACAGTGGACAGTAACTGTGTGACAGCGATTTAGGGATGTTATTCTGTGTATTCCTATTCTGGGATAAGGTCAATCGAACGCACCCTAAGAGTATGGCACGAAATTCCCGGCGTGCTGACCTGCTAAGTCTCAGAGGGCCACAGGGTCATCGGCGAAAGCTGTTACGTGTTTACCTTCTTTAAATAAAGTCACTACTATAACTACTATACTACTGCTCTAATAGTTCTTGTTTTTATTTTTCCTTTCAGCCGACTGTATTGTATTATGTCCTTCTTCTTCTTCTTTTTCAACATCTTGATTGGATTTTACTCCTCTCTCTTTCGGACCCTCAAAAGCATGGCCCTGGGGGTCTTTTTCTTATCTCGCATTGATCGCACACCTTTGATGGCAGGCTTTCACAAGTGGGACAAAGGTAAACAACAACAACAAAACAACAATAAATAGAATAACAACAACAATAATAAGAATAAGAATAATAATGATAACAACAATATTAATAATAATAATAATAATAATAATAATAATAATAATAATAATAATAATAATAATAATAATAATAATAATAATAATAATAATTTGATAAAGATTACGACAATTTTTAATTTAAACATGTTTCGGCAGTGCTGCTGCCATCATCAGTAATTTAATGAGTGATCTATACAATGTATGAGCTTATATATAATATATCAGTATGAAGAACAAAAGAACATTGAAGTATGTGATTACAGTGAAAGTTTTAAATTTACATGAGAGACTTGTTGATTTAAAGAGGGCTTTTCCCAAAGGATGTGAATGGCTTCCTTAATGTTCAATTGGAAGCCAGTTCTGGCCTGATCAAGTATCTTAAATGATTCACTGGAGCATAGGGCTCGACATTCCGACGAGCTCTCTAGATGTTTGTAAACGTGAGAGGCCTTATCCGTAGTAAGGTGTTCATGCATGCGCGTAGTAAGGTGTCGAGAGGTTTCACCGACATAGCAGGCACCACAGCCTGCACAAGAAAATTTGTAAATTAAAAATTGTCGTAATCTTTATCAAATTATTGACGAAGCTTCTGCTCTCAAGACCATTTGGAAATAAATAATAATAATAATAATAATAATAATAATAATAATAATAATAATAATAATAATAATAATAATAATAATAATAATAATAATAATAATAATAATAATAATAATAATAATAATAATAATAATAATAATAATAATAATAATAAATAATAATAATAATAATAATAATAATAATAATAATAATAATATTATATATTATTATTATTATTAAGGAAAACTTGCTCGCTTAGACGTGGCTTAAAGATCAATACTAATAATAATAATAACAACAACAACAACAACAGCAGCAACAACAACAACAGCAACAATAACAGCAACAACAACAACAATAACAACAACAGCAACAACAACATTAACAACAATAACAACAATAACAACAGCAACAACAACAATAACAACAACAGCAACAATAACAGCAACAACAACAACAATAACAACAGCAGCAACAACAACATTAACAACAACAACAATAACAACAACAACAATAATAATAATTCTTATAATATTTACTATATACCACACAAGTGAATAGTGATTTTCGTGCGAGCAAAACAAGATGGCGTCGCGTTTCGCGAGCATGTCTTTTTCTTCTTGAAAATACATTTTATATATTTGGCAGCTGGCTATTCACTTGTGTGGTATATACTAAAACAATTATAACCCTCAGTGTCGGCGAGTAGTTGTAGATATATTTGCCTTGCAACTCGATTAGAACTCGCGACTCGGTAAATATCCACCACTACTCACGCCCGGGAATAATTGTTAAATATAATAATAGCAATATTTATAATTGTTAATCGTTAGGTTACTTGTCCTATATTGGGTTCTTGAACGTATTGAAGGCATCCAGTCATCCAGTTATGTTGGTGTTCTGCCATCTACTGATTCGTCTTCGGCATGATTACCTACTTCAGGCTCTCGAAGATGGTGAGTTGAACTGTTATGTTTGAGTAGGGATGCCTGATGATACAGATAGCCTAAACTGGACACGTTTATATCAGTTATATGCTATGTTATATGTTATATGTTTTATATCACTCAAATCGCATCCGTGGAAACTGTTCTGTCATGTGCAAGAGGCATTTACATTCTTGACACAAAAGATCAAACACGAGAAAGAGTGTTTCATCAGATATCCAAACACCGAGTCGCAGCCGAGTTTTTTCTAACCACTTTCGAGGTGTTTGGATATGGAATAAAACACTCTTTTTCGTGTTTGATCTAGCTTCTCAAACCATTAATAATTCTTGGAGAAATTCAAAGTTAAAGTTGAACAAATTTTATGCTAATTAAGGTCACGTGTCCAAACATCCTTCACGGTAGTGATTTCCTTTGTTTTGTTCTCATGAATTATTAATGAGTTTGAGAACTCAGTATAAAGAAAATGTTTGAAGCTTTACCTCTGTGTTATGTGCTACGCTCGTGATTCCACTTAAGTTTTGAACATTTTATGACATCAAATATGTGTCAAGAAGAGTACAGACAACTCAAAACCATCTGCAATTTGTTAAATAGAACATAGAAAGCCATAGACCGAATGCAATAATGGCGTCCAATTTCAATTGGCATTGTTCAGGACTGACTAACCTCGTGTTCATGTGGAAACACAAAATCATTTTCACCTGTATGAGAGGCTAGTCAGTCCAGAACAATGGCAATTGAAATTGGACGCCATTATTGCATTCGGTCTATCTTCTATTCGTTAAATAGACTCACGAGAGAACATTAACGAACTCTTTTAAAACAAGCGTAAGAGTGGCACGAGGCGCAGCCAATAGCGACCCTAGCTAGGAAAATAGTTATTTATAGTTTATCGAGTGCGTCTATTTTATTTAGTATACATGTGCTTTAACTATAATTTCTTTCCACCGAAATTTTTTTTTTCCCATCTCTGGTTACTCCTTCCTTTCTCTGTTAGAACAACTCATTGGAGATTCAAGAACTGATCTGAGAAATTCCATCGGTTATCATGCAGGTGAGGTAACACAATAGCCCGCGGGGGAAAGTTCGTGACCAATTTGAAGCTAATATTTTTTATTTTGCCGCTACAATCATTTATGAACATTAGAGATCTTCAAATGCTCGTAAAAATGCAAAAAGAATGATAAATAATTGGTTCGCTGTAAAAAAAAAACATACCCTATATCCCAGTGGAAATGGGAAAAATATATACCCTATCCCAGACCTGGGAAGCTCGAAAATCATACCCTACGGCACATACCCGTATAGCTTATACAGGGGAGTAACCCATCCCCCCAGGGCACAATAGTCAAGTGAGCTATGCATTTGAACTTGCTACGCGTCGTTATAACCTGTGGGTTGAAATCACAAAATACTGAACCCCCCAACTATTCAGTTTATTTTGAACCGAGTTTTTTGAAAAACGCACACACAAGGTTGATAGGCACGTTGAATACGGACAGGATGTCCAGACCCATCCAGACCGAACTGGTGCGTTCCGATGGTAAATCGTCTGGCCGATGAAATGGAAAGTGCCCTTTGTGTGTTACAACACTACAAATGAAGAACTTGAAAACGAGGCAGCGTGCTCTGTCGAGTTAATTAGTGGTTCTATTTAAGGGTTCCAACCATTCCAATTGCAACTATTCTACAAAGAAAACACGAATAAAGCATTTATTTTTTTGTTTTTAAGTCATAACAAGGCAAGTTTCATTCATCACTTTTAAAGTTTGAGCTTTTTCACTCAACGAATTGAACAAGAACTGAACCGACGGCAAAAAGTTATTGTTTTGAATAATAATTAGGTTCGTTTTTTACCATTCACACTGAAACTCCACAACGAGTTTGACGAACAGTCGTTTTAGGCTGAGCACCTGCTATTATTTCGTCTATTTCTTCTTTAGCTAGTTGGTTGAACCTGTCTTTGTCAAGATCAACAGCCGCCATGACACCGCTGCACCGTGCGTAAAACTGTGATAGACGGCACTAGTGCCGTTGTCATCAGATAACACATGATCACGTGATCGATTTTAGCCAATCAGAAGCCACAATTTAGTACAGTGTATGAAGTTTGAATAATAAAACTCGATAAATCACAGCTGCCGAGTTTTCTTTACGTTTTTAACACAAATGTGATTTTAAGGCAAGTTTTCAATTTTGTTAGTTGCTAAAATGTTTGGACATCTGCGCGCGCGTGCTGTTTGCTCTCATAGAGCACGCGTAATACGCATCCTTTGGCCAATCAGAGCGCGCGTTATGTCATAGTCATTTTACGTTTACTTGTCCGCTGTGCTATGTGCAGATTTATAGCACTTGGGGACTGATCAGAACACTTGAGAAGTGCTGAGAAGCTTCTCCTAACACTTCTCGAGTGTTCTGATCAGTGCCCAAGTGCTATATATCTGCACATAGCACGCGCGCTCGATTTCTCTTTTTCTTCATTATTTTATAATGGGCGCTAGAAATCTGACTATGTTCCGAGTTACTAGACGCTTCATTAACGGGCGCTCTCTCTTAAAATCGCGTTTTCATCGAAGAGTTCATTTTCTGGATATTTATCTACATCTACACTGATGTACATGGTGGACCTGTCTCTCTACACTCATATAAAAGAAGACATAAAAGAACCCACACCACTGTTCGACTAAGAGTAGGACATGTAGTTCCCGGTGTGTGTGGCCTAACCTACTGTACTGACACAACATTCGCGTGATGGGAACCCTTTGCAAATTATGAAATATAGATAAATAAACATACGTCATTTTTTTACAGGACGTGGACAAAGAAGAAGTTTCTCTTCTTCCAGATCTGCATTCAATCGGTGGCTGGTGGCCTATACCTTATTGCGTAACCCAGATCTCATACCTCTGCGGAAAAAAAACCTAAGGTTGATATCCGTGGGTAGGTTGGTGAACAACGTGGTTTTCACGCCATCGAGTTTTATCAATGCGGATAACGTGTAAAGAGCTTGTCTAGATGCCGTCAGTACACACGTTAAGTTGCTGATTTTGTTTTGAGAGGAAGCATGAACAGTACTGACACGTTTGGACATATGTTTTACATGATAAGTTTGGCAGTTTTTTTTTTTATAGAACAGATAGATAAATAGATAGATAGATAGTTTATTAGACGTATTAATAATATTGCGCCGGGACGAAGTTGGACAAATAGGTTTAGTGCGTGTAAGTTCGTCTTCTGTAAAGACGAGAAGAAGAACAACAACAACAACTTTATTACCTTCAAATGACAACAAAATTACAAACTAACTAATTAACTTATTTAGTATATTTTCTTTGCTGTTAAATGCGTACTAACCCCTCCCCCCTTGAATTTTGGGTTATGTATGGTCAGTTATGAAATGTTAGACAAAGACACGATGTTGTAAAGACCCGTCAAACTGGTCAAATGCATGGAATTAAAATAATAGCAAGAACAAAAGTTGTAAAACGTTAATTTTTTGTCAGCGGTTGACCCGTGCCGTCTGATAATCAGGCTATTCTTTTGAAGGAATTCAATCAAATAAAAGTAGTAACGGCTTCAGTTCCAATGGCGTCGATGTATTAATTGTTACATTTGTAAAATATGTCTACAACTGCAAAAATGATTAACTTAGACAAAAGAAGAACTGATAACCGGTAAAAGTTACTCAGAATAACTTATAAAGCTAATCTGGCTGAGTAACTACTAGTATTAATTAAATATTATAGAGCAGGTTATTCAGAATAACTTGTAAGCTAATCTAACTGAGTAACTTCTGGTATTGATTAAATATTATAGAGCAGGTTACTCAGAATAACTTGTAAGCTAATCTAACTGAGTAACTTCTGGTATTGATTAAATATTATAGAGCAGGTTACTCAGATTAACAGTATACATATGAGGGGAAAACAAATACCCAAAATGATTAAAATGAGCTGAAATTCACTCCAGATGTGAAGAGTATATAGTAAAACACACTGTCTTTGTTTTAGTAAACTTTAATCAGAATTTTCAGAGAAATTGTGTTTTTAGGTTTTTCAATAAAACTGATTGGCAAAGCTGCCATGAGTAGAGCTTGGGCTACCTGTGGTTTTGAGCAGGGTATTTTTCTTCATTTTGAATGTCATGATAGTGCGCGCGCAGCTGTTGGTGGTGTGTTTTTTTAAAGTGCGCGCGCGGAGAATAACTGAAAAGGCGATCGAAAATGACAAAAATCAAGCCAAAAATGACAATTTATACACAATATGATGTAGCTATAGGTTAAATAAAAATTAGAAATTAAAAGACGAGATACCACTTTTCTTTCTCACTGCCTTGTTTATTTCTCATGAAGCCGATAATATGTTTCCATTGGCGTCCGCGGTCTCTTGATCTTACTTGATTTATTCTCAATAAAACTGCTTAAAAACCACCGAGGCAGTGAAGTATCAACGTCGATATCAAATAGATGCAACATTTAGTGTCAAATATAGATCACGTGACCTGTCACGTGACTAAAAACTTCAAAGTTGGACCAATTAATCTATGTATTTTGAGGGGCGAAGTTTCAATTATTTTGTAATGAAGGAATGGTCAACGCTCTGTGTGCGTCCATGGAGTTATGGATACACGCGGGAGGCTGCTAAGCACGAGAGAAGCGTAAATAACTCTAGCTTCTTGAGTGCTTAGCAGCCGATCAAGTGCATCCATTTACATCGGGAAAGATTTGTCACAAGTAGTCAGCTAGAATTTCTCTGGCACGCCCCCACATTCTAGTACATACAAACATGGGCTCAAATTCAAGGTTTTTTGCAATTTTCCTCGTATAAATGCATATAACTAAAAAGTTAACGACGGATTTAGTTTTTTTGATCTTTCGTGGACCATATTATTTGGCTATAATTGAAATTCGATGCAAAAAAGTACCGTATTTTTTTAGTTGAATGGGTCTACCTTACAAGAGAATTGGCGTGACATGACCTCAAACTGGCCTGTCAGCCCACATAAATAGCTTTTATTGAAACTACACAGGCCTAGTCACGAAATTAACTACGGATTAGCATAGCCCGCGCTTTTATGGACATTTTGATACCAAATACATGTTAGTTCGTAAAATTTTCGCACCGTATTTCGGCCAGTTTTTATAGAGTCCCATACAGAGTATATACACAACAGCCTCGAAGCTCTTCCTAGTATTTATATCTATTGATCATTGTATTAGTTTGACTCGATGTAAACTCCTGGGCATTCAAAAATATGATGTGTCAGGCTTCTCTGGGAGTAGGCACGCAGCTCTAAGAATATCGTTTCTGATTGGCTCGTTCAATTTTGAAGGAACAAAATATATTATTCACATTGTCCTCAATTTTAATCGTTTTAATTCATTTAATAATGCATTTTCAGGATTTCATTTTGCAGTTATAGACTAGATATAAACCTGTGCTGTGCATTAATCAGTAAGGACCATTAGCGAGCTGCCATTAGCAACTGGGTTTAGCAACTGGGTTTAGCCAAGTGGCCATGATAGATATAATCATGTAGTGTTTTTTTTGGTTTGAGTCGTCCGGCCTCGGTCAGTCTGAGTGAGTTCTCCGTGGTTGAGTCGTCCGGCCTCGGTCAGTCTGAGTGAGTTCTCCGTGGTTGAGTCGTCCGGCCTCGGTCAGTCTGAGTGAGTTCTCCGTGCTGAGTCGTCCGGCCTCGGTCAGTCTGAGTGTGGTCTGAGTGTTCCCGGTGTTCTGAGTGTCCTCGGTGGTCTGAGTGTCCTCGGTGGTCTGAGTGTCCTCGGTGGTCTGAGTGTCCTCGGTGGTCTGAGTATCCTCGGTGGTCTGAGTGTCCTCGGTGGTCTGAGTGTCCTCGGTGGTCTGAGTGTCCTCGGTGGTCTGAGTGTCCTCGGTGGTCTGAGTGTCCTCGGTGGTCTGAGTGTCCTCGGTGGTCTGAGTGTCCTCGGTGTTCTGAGTGTTCTCGGTGTTCTGAGTGCCCTCGGTGTTTAGAGTGTCCTCGGTGTTCTGAGTGCCCTCGGTGTTTAGAGTGTCCTCGGTGTTTAGAGTGTCCTCGGTGTTCTGAGTGTCCTCGGTGTTTAGAGTGTCCTCGGTGTTCTGAGTGCCCTCGGTGTTTAGAGTGTCCTCGGTGTTCAGAGTGTCCTCGGTGTTCTGAGTGTCCTCGGTGTTCTGAGTGTCCTCGGTGTTCTGAGTGTCTTCGGTGGTCTGAGTGTCCTCGGTGTTCTCGGTGTTCTGAGTGTCCTCGGTGTTCTGAGTGCCCTTGGTGTTCTGAGTGTCCTCGGTGTTCTGAGTGTCCTCGGTGTTCTGAGTGTTCTCGGTGTTCTGAGTGTCCTCGGTGTTCTGAGTGTCCTCAGTGTTCTGAGTGTCCTCGGTGTTCTGAGTGTCCTCGGTGTTCTGAGTGTCTTCGGTGGTCTGAGTGTCCTCGGTGTTCTCGGTGTTCTGAGTGTCCTCGGTGTTCTGAGTGCCCTTGGTGTTCTGAGTGTCCTCGGTGTTCTGAGTGTCCTCGGTGTTCTGAGTGTTCTCGGTGTTCTGAGTGTCCTCGGTGGTCTCGATCGGTATATTAGTGATATAAAAACAATACTAAGAAAACAATGTGCAAAAAGAACTAATAAAATAGAAACTAATTAAAATTAACTTTATTCTGAGAATAAAATTCCTTACGCTTATTGAGACCAAAAACCCTCCCTCTTATTGATAATAGAATTGTTGTTATTGTGGATTTCGAGTGTACATATATAGATCATGCAATGACTGCATATGATTATGAATTTTTTTGGAGTTGATATACCCATGGAATCAGTATTCCATTATTATAAATAGATTTGAAACTAGCTTTCGAAATTTTGTACATATGTTCATTTTGTATGCATGGTCCAAAAATTAAATAACATAGAGGTTATTACACGGATAGTTATGTAGTATATATAGGGCTGGATATTTTTACGAGTCATGTCGTATTTTCACAATTACTTCCTCCTCTCCTAAGTGCCGCCTCTCCTCCTTTCAGCTGCTCCCCAATCTCCCCTCCCCTCTCCCCCTCGCCAAACCAGTAGTAGTACCTTATGCTATTGGTAACGATTGGCTATACTTACAGCCATTCATGTATCAGTACATGTATACTAAGATGGAATATACAATAGTCGAATAGGCATATTGATATGTGAAGAAACTGGTTTATTAAATATTGAGTATTACATTTCTATATTCTACAGTGAACATAAATGAAATATCACAAAATGAGAGGATATATTACATGTGAACATCTTCAGGCTTTATAGGAATTATCGCATCTAAACACACGTAAAAATACGATAATTTTACCTATTGGCCAATCGGTCAAAAGTCAAAAATCGGTCAAAAGTCAAAAGTTTATATAATAAACAGAATAATACATGGACGCTTGGAGTTTCTTGTGTTGAAACTATATATAAATATATAGATATCAATAGTTGAACTCTCTAAGATAAATTCCTTATCTCTGCACGCCCCTGCATGTATCAGTATTCTCTATGTACACAATGGTAATCTCGCATATATTGTCTGATCATTAAAAAATATATATTATTAAAAGTAATTAAATCTATTTAGTTGTCCAGTTTGTTGGAACTAGCTTCACTGCACTTGCCACAGTACCATGCTGTTTCCTTCAGAGGTGGTGTGTTCATTTTCAAGCAAATCCTATATATTGTTCAAAAAGGTTTATATATTAGATTATAAAGTATACCGTACATCGTTAAAATACAATACATGTAATCAAAACGGGCACTGGTAGTCCAGAGTGCAATTTAGAAAAGCTTGATAACTAATTAGTACTAAATAGCACTAATGAAACAATAGAAAACAATAGAAATAGCACTATTTAGTACTATTTAAAATTAGTACTATTTCACGCTTTTCTAAATTGCACCCTAACAAAAATTACTTATCGCACATATATATGGTCAAAACCAAGATATATGTTGTTACAACAGGTTACATGATGATATCTATAATCTATTCACTTTGAAAAAGAAGTAATCAGTATACTTACATATGGAACCAGGTATTGCAGCTTTCACATTGCAACCAATGTAATTTTTTTTTGCCCTTTTTGTTTGGAGGACTTGAACACTTGCATATAGTGCAGAGATCATCTGCTGCAGTCGTGGTTGTTTTAGCTATTTTCGCGGCCGCGGTATGTTTTGGGGGCTGAAGGTGCTGCCCTTAATAGAGGAAAATAACATACACATCATCAAAGAAGTTTGCGAAAATATTCAATAATGTAAATAAGCTACACTGTAAATACAGTAAGTGAACAACAGTTGGCTACCAAAGGTGATATATTGAAACCTTGCATTATAAGTTTCATTCCATAATATCACTGATCGAATCTGCTCAAGTACAATTCATGTTGATATGCTTACTTTTGTCTTGTCTCTCCAGCACTCCAATCGTCCCTTCCGCAAATAGCTTTCTCTTTGATGGAACGTGTAATACGCATCCCTCTGTGAATCAATATAATGCGAAACATAATCCTGATCAAATATATCGTTGCATAAGTCACTTGCTAATCAGTTGTCAGCATGCAATATCTTGGAAAAGACCTTGTATATATACAAGTATAAAAACATGCATCGGCTTTTTAAACTTTTACCTTGTTTATCCTGAAAGACGGATGGTGTAGTTCCCGATTGGACACCTTGTGTACTGGTACTCGGTTCGCCGGTCGCAAGTTTCAAACCTGCCAAAACACCCTATCATTCACAGCATTCATAGATACATTAAAAAAAAAAAATTAGAATAAACTGCTTGGAAAAGATCCCTTTTCCATTTCGTGGGAGCACGTGATCGCTTACATTCTTTTTTGCATTGATTGTATTTCACCAAACTGACCTTGGTAAATGAGTCTTTCTTTCCAGGGGAAAGAAGGTTATACCTCAGTTTTGACAGTGGAGAAAGTTCCTGTTATAGATGACATAAACGGAGTAAAGTCGATCATGCAGCCAGCTCATATTAGTATGGTCGAGGTATACCCGCCAATATAATAAATAAACTATACTGAAGCAGAAATGTTTAACTTACATCTATCACGCTGGGAGTGGGACTCTTGCTGTTCATTTCTTCACTGCTTGCCACAAAATCTAAATTGGAGTAATAATGATATTTTTTTATTATATATTGTTAATGTCATTGCATTAGTAGTATTAGTATTAATTATAATACCAATAATTATTGATATTATAAGTAATTATTGTTATGAATTGTTCTGTTCACTTTTGAACGATATCTAAAAATTGGTATACCTTGACTTTGGAAGGCAATCAGATCTTCTATGTCCCTCAACTCTTCTTTCGTTACGAAATCAATACTACTTGCAGTGTCCGCAATGTTCTCTTTTGGAAGGGGTTTCTCTTCCCTAAGTCCACAGGCTTATAAACATAAAGGACATCAATATCATTAGATGCTAATAAAAAGAAATAACGATAAAGAATCTAGCAAAAGTATGGCTACTCTGTCATGTTGAAGATCACTCAGGGATTTCATACCATATAGTATTTCATGAATGACGTAGTCACCAAGAACATTTTGGGGGATTTTGAAGCCCTTCGATTTTCTGATTAGGCCTGGAGCCTTCTTGCGCACATCGATGATAGTGGCCTTCTCGTTCAAGGCGAAAACCATGGAAAAGGTCGGAGCCTTATTGGAATCGACCACTTCACCGATGCTATCCTTTGTTTCCTAAGAAATACGATTTCAATCACTGATCACTACTTACATGAACTAAATAACGAACATTACTTTAGCTGCTATTTCATTAAGGTTTTAAAAAACTTTCTAGGATATAAAAACAATTGAAATTACCTTGTTACCGATACTGGTAAAACTGCAAATCTCTTGGTACGTAATTCCAATGGCAGGCACAAATGCTCCATTTACGGAAACATTGACGCACGGGTTTAACCAAGAAAGAGGCTAACATTCAAAGGTTCAAAAAATGAAAAAATAGTAAAATTATGCCATCAAGGAACATCAATATACAATTCAACATACAGCTTTTTTGGTACTAAGATTGAGCTGGATTTCTTTTTCCAGTCTTTCCCAAAATGTGGGGCCATCGTCGTTGTCGACCATACCAGATTTGACCATCGTTTCAATTGCTTGTTGAAGCTCTAAAGGCTTGCCAGCAACCTCATGAAACTGAAATCAATTTGTTAAAGCAGGTTTTACAACGCTCAGGTTCTATTCGTGCACAAAGGCCACTGAATAGTTACTGGGCTGAAAATTGTTGTAACTTACAACAGCATACGTGTAAATCAAACTGGCAACTCCCTTTTGCCATCTTGGTTGTTGCGCTGGGAGCGCTTTGCATAAAATGTCCCTGATTTTATCCGTTACCAGCTGACGGTTGCCTCTGAGCCATCTGGTGAAGAACGTCATTACCCATGCTACCAGAAATCCCTGTAACAAACAAAATGGCAATGTTGCAGCTTCACTGCTTTAGTTGGCAAAGTGTTAAACGTAACAATGTATTACCTTATTTTTTCTTACAAGCTCTTTCATCTCGTTCTGAAGAACCCTTTCATTTTCCACCGTGAAAGTTACATCTCGTGTAAAATCGAAGCGCATGCTCCTTCCACGAATCCTAAACACAATATTCAACAATAACTCAATGATTTGAAACTGAGGTTATTTTTAATTATGGCATCCAAAGTAATAATTCAGGATGCATGGATGGATGAATGAATAGCTGGATGGATGGAATACTTATAGAAAGTAGGACATTGTGTAAGGCAAAACGGCATATCAACGTACATATATACCTTTCATTTTCTTGGTGATTGGTGCTCATTATCACACCACCAGAAGGTACATATAGGCCTGTCCTCAAAGAACCTTGCGGTAGACCACTCTGCACTTGCAATAGAAATTCCGACAGCGCCGTAGTCATTATCGGATCATCGAGAAAACAAGTTAACGTTGTGCTGCTGAGAGCGGTCATCAACACTTTCCTGCAATGCAAACCGAAACGGCCTATGACATTGACGTGAGGTGAACATACTGAAAATGACACTCAAACTACTTACAGAGAAACCCCACTGACTGTTTGGTCACCACCTGAACAGAATAGTGGGTGGGCATTCATGGAAATGCCTTGTCCCTTCGCTAACAGCCTCAGGCTAAGGGATTTCCCCACGTTTCTCTCTTTGGAGTATAATACCCCAATAGAACTTTCGTCTTAATTGAAAATAAAGCAATCAATGAACGATAAAAGGAGCAATAAATTAATATAATTTGCACTCTAACAACCCAATAATGTGGCTGCATAACTATAAACAGTACCTGCGAAATCTTGTCCTGCAATTCTCATCATACCTCGTATGATATTTAGAAGTACAAATGCTGTAGAAAGTTTAAATGCACTCATGTTGCAACCAAAGTGGGTTGACAGATCTATGTACCTATTAGATTAATTAAATTGAAATTAAAAATCATGTTATTGATTTATTTTGAATATAATTA
Organism: Actinostola sp. cb2023; assembly: GCA_033675265.1. Lineage (NCBI taxonomy): Eukaryota > Metazoa > Cnidaria > Anthozoa > Actiniaria > Actinostolidae > Actinostola > Actinostola sp. cb2023. The sequence continues at coordinate 198,599 of JAUJYZ010000078.1, forward strand.
ATTATACTGGAGAGTTATTATCATCACCATATATATATTTATTATTATATTATTATTATATATATTATTATTATTATATTATATTTATTATTATTAGTATTATATTAGTATTATTATTATTATTATTATTATTATTATTATTATTATTATTATTATTATTATTATTATTATTATTATTATTATTATTATCATCATATTACTATCATTATTATTATTATCATTATCATCATTATTATTATTATTGCAATTGTTATCAATATCATTTTTATTTATATCATCTTCATTCTAATATTGTATTGCGTTACATGCTAATTAACTTTGGCATACCGACTTGAGATTATCCTCGTTAAGGAGGTGCTCGTCTAGTTCGGTACTAAACGAATATAAATCGGTTTCTTCGACGAAATACTTATGATCTGTCGGGGACAGCAGCTCTCTCTGGTATATGTGAAGCTGTGATGAAAGAAGATAATAAATGCTGGTGACATAACATGGGTGAAAGCGGGCTAGTAGATAACCTACAGATGACCCATGTTTGGAGCTGCATGTTTGGGTATAGCTGTGCCGCTAAGGGTTTGAAAACCTGACCCTGTTTAGGACAAAAAAATCTAAAATACCTACCCTGTCTAGGACAACACCCTCTATTTTAAGACCCTGTTTAGGACAAAGGACAAAATACACACTGTCTTCTTCAGTACACAATTTTATCGCGTTTTATGTTGATTGATGAGTGCTAAAGACCGAGGCAAATCTCGGATACATACATACATACATAAAGTTTATTTAGAAAACACGGTAAGATCATCAGTATAAATACAATACAATGGTTATCTAAAATATTAAAAAATAAGCTACATCATATGTTACTAGTACTGTTTTACATGATTGCCGTGTGGGAATTAAATGATCATAAAATTCCGTTAATTTCTCTCTTGAATTGACCAAGCGAGCTGATTGACCTAATACTTTATGATATATATGGCTAAATACCGGATAAAACCATATTTAACTACGACAATCGTGCATTACCATGCCCTGTTTAGGACAGACTCACATAAAATTATATACCCTGTCCAGGATGAATAAAAGAAGTTGTGGGCGAAATCTCGCAATCTGATTGGTTCTCAGCCATTGTCAATGGGAGGTTTTACGTGTGACGTAGTGGCCGTCAAGATCTACAAAATGTTCGAGCCTAACTTTCAAAGTCTGTTAGTTTTTCTTCAAGCAACTAGATGACATTTAAGGGTGATTTAGACGGCACGACTTTTGCCTACGTCTGTCGCCCACAACTTGCTCGCGCTTACTTACGGCACGAATCGTTTCGTGTAAATCAGCCTACGACTAGTTGCTCACGACTGTCGCACACAACACGAAAAAAGTTGTAGGGATTTTGAATCATGTTTCAAAACCCTGCGACAGTCGTAGCCAAATAAGGTAAAAATATGGCGTAAAATGGCGTATCTTGAAACAATTTTGCCGAAGCGGGGTAGCGCGGGGAAGGTATTTGACTTTAAAATGGCGGACAATATAAACAAAGCTCCGGTTTCCCGAAGAAAGTGAAACAAGAATGGTTAGAGGAAGACATCGAAAAACTTGTAACCTTGTGGAGCGAGGAGAAAGTGTTGTACCGATGCCCCCACAAAGATTATTTGAAGAGATGCTCGAGCGGCAAAATCCAAACCGAACAAGTTGTACACGATTTTGTAGCAGTGTCGTGAGCTAAAAGTTGTAGCTGTGTAAATGGTAAGTAAGTCATGTCGTAAGCAAGTTGTGTGCGGCAGACGTAGGCAAAAGTCGTGCCGTCTAAATCGGTCTTTATGGGAGGTTTTATGGAATCTTTTTCTGACGTCAAAATCTGTCGCGAGTGGCCGTCAAACCGTCATTTTACTTGCTCAAAACTTCAATTTTAGATCGGTGAAGTCTTAATATCTGTCAAATATACCAAATATAAGTTACTTATAAACAAACAAACAAATGTCATCTAGTTGCTTGAAGAAAAACTAACAGACTTTGAAAGTTAGGCTCGAACATTTTGTAGATCTTGACGGCCACTACGTCACACGTAAAACCTCCCATTGACAATGGCTGAGAACCAATCAGATTGCGAGATTTCGCTCTGTTATTGTAAAAAAACGATGGGGACACAGCTGAAGCGTTGACCATTTCTTTTATAACATAGTTACTGCAAATTCAAATAAAACAATTTTATTTTCCAATTGATTTCAGAGCGCGCGCTATGCCGATGATGTGAGCGTGCGTCCATTGAGTTATGGATACACGCTCGCGCACGCTAATTAGCCAATCAGAGCGCGCGTTATATCAATGCTATGTTATAAACTACGTTTTCTCACCGCCATGCAATCACGTATTGTCCACGCACTAACCACAGGCAGCCCAACCATTGCTTTTGAGGCTATTTCAAAAATGATAAATACATTTATATTCGCGCGTCTTTTTTGGATATGTTTCCTGTGGTAGAGCGCGCGCGCAATACGTTGGGTTCCCTGTACATAGAAATGCGTATGATGTTGGGCTCCCTGTGCACATCCCGCAAGAAGTGCCCGCAGCAATGTACATAGTGAAACAAGTGTTTCAATATACACATATACTGCGGGACGCGCACAGGGATCCCAACATCATACATTTCTATGCACAGGGAACCCAACATAAATACGTATTGCGCACACGCGCGCTCTACCACAGCCCACAGGAAACCCATAAAAAGATGCAAATATCATTTTATTTAATTATTTAGTAGCCTCAAAAGCAATGGTTGGGCTACCTATGCACTAACATGCTGAAAATCCCCCATAATTCGGTCGGTGGAACATGCACGGTGAAACTCGGCATTTTCAAGCGTTTACCACGGGAATCCCGCGTCAGATGAAAATTGGAAAAAATGTCCAATTAATTTGAAAAATTATTTATGTAAAGAATGTCCAGTCGTAACAGAAAGATGCAATATTGTTATTTTAATGCGCACTTGATCATTTTATGAAAAGTGCGCAGTAGAAATTTATTATTATTATTATTATTATTGCTGCGAGCCGCCGAGCCGCCAGGCGAGCAGCGAAACTAATCTTGACGGAGTTCCTGTGTCATGTTTGGTCGTGTGGGATCTGGGCACTTATGTGGATGCAACGAGAATCTCGACTGCATTTCACGGGTTTGGATCATTCTCGTACCCAGAGCCCGCTCGTCATTTGGTTTGTCGCTGGCTCTGGGAATCACTGAAATTTTAGCGAATTTCATTGGCTGATGAAATCAACAATGACTGATCGTATTTGATTGGTTCATGAGATCAACAAAGATTCAAACTTGCAAGGCGAACGAAAGGAATGACAGCGACGGTTGTATTTTCATACAATGGTATTCCGTTATTGAATTATAAAGCTATGGAAATGAGAGTGACTGTGTAGACTGTGTAGACATAAATTGATCTGCATTCGTAAAGGGAGATCTAACAATACATAAATTATAAAAGTAAAGTAACGGCTACAGACACAATCGATCGTACTCGCTTTGAGTATTCAAAGGAAACTCAAAGATTATATTAGAACATGTATTTATCGTCCAGCCTTTACCGCAACAGAGCCAGAGAAGAACCGGTGATGAACGTCGAAGGGATTTTAAACGGCTACACGAAGATAAATGTACAAACTTGTGTACTTGTTAGTTTGAATATTCAAACCAACGTAAATACTACGTAACCAGTAGACTCTTCCACAGTACCCGCTCTCAGCGGTCTTTAGTATGAGCATGCGCTCTGACGACTTGGTCGTCAAAATTTGACGACCGAGCAACAGGGTTTCCCAGAGCCAGCGACAAACCAAATGACGAGCGGGCTCTGGGTACGAGAATGGGGTTTGGATGATTTTTGTGAGCCACGGTACTTTTGATCAGCGCACACTCACAACACGTTCAATCGATTTTAATATCGAGTATCGTTTATTTTTCGCTGATTTAAGCCAGGAAAGTGTTCGTTTTCTACAAATCCATGATGTCAAATGCAACTTTATTCATTGCTGGAAGCATTCATCGGGGTCATGAACAATTTAGTGACATTTCAAGGGGAAGACAATGTTGTTTTATGAGTTTTCAGCGCTGTTGTGTGTCAGTCGTGTCCAGTTCCACAATGAAGTACTTAGTTACTTCTACACGACTACAGTCGATCAGAGTTGACCGAAGGAGACAGCATGTACTTGAATGCTTTTGAAAGACACAGTTAGTATCCCCGATGCTGTCGCTGACCTATCTACCTGATCGAGCTCGTTGGACTTCGTCAAACCAATCCGGCCCATGCCATTGCCATTGGCATTGAGGCAACTACTGAATCAAATTATACGATCCATCCTGATGTACTTTTATCTTCTACAAGTGTGCTATGAGGCTTCGACATCTTTCCTGATATCTGGCCAGTAACATTGTATATAATATACACCAAACACAATTCTCTATTTCATTGAATCCATATTTGTATTAATTACTGCATATCAGTAGAGTACAAACTATTACAAGCGTGCAACATAAATAGTGCAAAGTATTGCATGCTTTTAGTGCTGATACATGTCTATAGCTGTCTGTCTATGACCAGATTATTATAGTGTTAGCATTTGTATTAAGCAACACCAAACTCGGGTGGGAATGATAATTAATAGAGACATGGAATGGAACAATGTGACCGGGATGGGAATGAGAATCAATGGAGATGTGGGATGGGACAAGGGTGGGAATGAGAATCAGTAGATATATGGGAGGGAAATAGGTTTCTTGTAAGGTAGAACACATGACACAGTAATAAAGTTATTATTATTATTATACCGCATTTTTATTATTTTATTTGACCACTAATGCACCTTGTTGACAAGGGACAGCCATATGTATGCATTGAAAGCTACATTTCACATGTATGCATTGAAAGCTACATTTCACTTTTATGTGTTACCATGTACGGCAGTGCACAACTCGCAGCACTTCACTTTCTACCAGAAACTACTAGTTATTATTATTATTATTATTATTATGGAGTGATATTACTGGAAAGTGGCAGTGTGTACGAGCTACTTGAATAGGCCACTTGAATGTTCGTGTCATGGCAGAAGGTCTGCAGTTACGCACACAGTATGTCCATCATCTCAAGAATGAATGCTTCAGTAATCAGATCGGAGATTAAGGTAATTCCCTTGTTTTGCATTGCGCACGCTCCTCCTCTAGATCTACTGCGCCGGCACGATTCTGAAGGTCGCGCGAGCTCGCGCACATTGGAGACCATTGGAAATCGTTAAATATTTCAATACAAGTGTAACTGAAGTTTTTTCAAAAGAATACGAAAACGAGCATGGTGACCCTCATTTGTTATTTGATATATTTTTTCAATAAAATCGGTGATGCGTATTATATATCAAAATGTCAAGGAAAGTTATTTGGCTAAATTTTGAAATATTTTGATGCCGAGAAGAGTTGAAGCGTGCGATTTCTGGACGTTCGTAGAGGCGAACATACTTGTATGCAGGGGCGTAGCGTGCATATACGCCCGTACGCACGTGCGTACAATTTAAAATCCTTAATATATGTATATATTATAAAAAACATAAAAATATTGAAAATAAAATGAAATCTAGGACAAAATCTTAACAGCTCACGGCAGATTACTTGCTGGAAACTACTCACAGAAGGCAGGAAAATGCTATTTTGGAGACCCTATACCTCAAAAAAGTTTCGGGGAGCATACCCCCGCATCCTACTACGAGCTCGCAGATCGCCGCTCGTCAGATTGTGTCCCCCAATACATTTCCCCTTTCAGTCAGTCATTGTAGGCATGTATAATGATGATTGTAGTTAGTACAGTTTCAAACAAAATAAATACCAAAAAAACTGGCTTCGCCTCGGGTTATTATATCGCTATATATAACGGTAGCGGTATATATAACCTGTTTACATAAATCCTTTAACCAATACTCATAAATCATTTACACAACCTTTACATAAATCTTTTTCTGAATCCTTTATATAACCTTTACATAAATCCCCCCATAAAACTGAGTGATAAATGCATTTTACTATGTATTTATGTAGCGAGAAAGTCCGCTGGAAAACGAAGAAAATGGTATTTCCAAGGCTCTAGATTTCTAAATTTTCAGGGGGGCATGCCCCCTCACCCCCCTAGAAGCTCACGCCTTCGGCGCTCGTTGCTATGTGCGTACATTGCAAAAAAAGCACGCTACGCCCCTGGTATGTTTCATTAATATTTCAACAATCACGTCATTCAATTACTTTGATTGATTTAGTAGTATAGTTTAACTACAGGAGGGGTTAGTGGTCCCCTGGGACAATAACATCTGTTCTATTCACCCAGCCAGAAGACTTCCCAGAAAAAAAATTCCCAGGAGAGAAAATATCAGAAAAATTTTTCCCAGGAGAGACAAGATTTCCTAACCAAAAAAACAAACACAAAAAAAATTAAACGGTGCTCAAATAAGGTACTTTTTATAAAATAAAACTATTCCCAGGTACATAAATATTTCCTATGCACATAACCTAATATATATTCTGTATATTTCATATTTTTATGGGATAATAGTTCTAATTATTAACTTTAATAGAATATATTTTTCACAGGAACCTATAATTGTTCCATATAATATACAAATAATCAAATGCGAAACTCATCTTAGGTTTCCCAGGAAAGTACTGGTAGAACAGTTATTTCACAGAACAGACACCATTAACCCCTCCTGTAACTATATAGTACGCTATGTTGTATATTAAAGGAAGCCGCACTTTGAACCGAGAAACAAGTTGTTTGATTACAACTTCCGGTTGCTACCACACTTCGCAATAAAACCTATAAATTGATATATTTGAAGAGCATCTAGCGCAAAAACAAGCTTGGTGACCCCCTGTTTTTATTGCATTTTTGAAACGTCAAATGACTGTACGAAGTTTCAGATCAATGTCACGTGACAAAATACCGTAAGAGGCCAAGTACTAGTTTGCAGTTCTAGGAAACAGCACGCTGCACACTGCAGACACTTCAGGTATATGTAAGCTTAAATTCACAATTATAGTTTGCGTCTGCTTATAAATGAGGTTTTGGAAGATCAACGTCAAAGTAGTCTTACATTTGATACGCTTTATGTGTTGAACAGGGCGATCGAGAGACCTGGTTCAGTGATTCACTGATTGTAGCGTGACAGCTCGATCAACTCAGTCATCGTCAGCGATCATCATGCCAGTGTAAGTCATTACTAGGTTCCCTATAAAGCAGCTTTAATAGACCTTGACCTAAGCAGCTTGACTAGTGTGGACACTTTTTAGACCGTTTTTCCAAGCTGCTTAGCAGGGCTTTGATTTTGCCGAAATTCAGCGTTCACACTAGGATTTTTTGAAACGCTGTGGCTATTTGACCGGCAGCCGGTCAATGACCTCAAAATACTATTTGACCGGCAGTTTTCAATTTTCGGAAATGTCTCCTATAAAAAAACCAATCGTACTCGATTCAAAGTATTCTATCTTTATTTAGAAATGGTAGGCGATTATAGTTAGCGCTGTAATGTCGAACTAGCTCTATTTCTCTAGCCTGGGCATACTATGTAACGCGTAAATAAGCGACACTGAAAATATTACGACTCGATCGATCGATCGACCGGTCACGCTTCTCCAATTCCTAAATGACCGGCAGTAATTTATCCCCCCAGAAAACAGTCGTACTCGATTCAAAGTATTTTATCTTTATTTGGAAATGGTAGGCGATTATAGTTAGCGCTGTGATGTCGAACTAGCTCTATTTCTCTAGCCTGGGCATACTACATTGTATGCAAACGAGTGAGTTAAGCAGACTGCCGGTCAATGAACTCAAAATACTATTTGACCGGCAGTCGAATATTTTCGGAAATTTCTCCCCCCAATGAAAACAATCGTACTCGATTCAAAGTATTCTACTTTATTTAGAAATGGTAGGCGATTATAAGGCAGTTAGCGATGTGACCAGTGTCGACATTGTAGCTCTATTTCTCTAGTCTAGCCTGGGCATACTATGCAAACGAGTGAGTAGCAGACTGCCCGTCAATAACCTCAAAATACTATTTGTATATAACAAACTTTTACTATTACAACTATGCATATGACTGAATGAACAATTTTGTATATGCGTTGAGTGACGGACAGCTGCATTATGATGTTTCCCATTTTGATCATCAATCAATTTCAAAGTCATTGGTTTTAAGTGGATTAGATCGTCCTTTTTCTTCACACCCCGCTATTACGGACTCTCGCTATTACGGATATCAAATAACGGTCCCGAACGAGTTCGAGAGACGAGAGTTGACTGTACGCCTCCCCCCGGGGGAAGGGGGGTTATCCCATATATAAGCTATACAGGTATGTGCCGCCTTATAGGGAAGGGCCGTATCCAAGTTGTCCTTTTAGTCTGGGATAGGGTATGAGTTTTACCCCCGATCACGCTCCACTCTACGTTTTAGTCAGGCATTGATTTCTAGCTTCGGTCTGGGCCGGGATAGAGTACGCAAAATCGCTCTTTTGAAGGTCTGTGACAGATACCCCACCCCCGACCCATCCCATATTCCTTTGATATTTTCTTGCACTTCACTGTTCATTGACTTCATTAGGAAACAAATTATCAAGTTTATGTTTCTCACCATTTGAACGACATTTTGATCCTTTCATTTCTCTATAATTTATTTTATTCATCAGCTCACATGTGTACAGTATTTTACTGAAGTTCAGCATAATTTCCCACCAAAAAAATCCAAGCATGTCTTCTCTAATTTATGCAGGGATCCCACGGACTAGAGGATATACACGTCACGCAACGCGGATTACAATGTGCCGGGGAAATATCTGATACTGGTCAATAGAGCTAGTTCGATATAATCGCTATAATACTTTGAATCGAGTACGATTGATTTTATTGGGGGGAGAAATTTCCGAAAATATTCGACTGCCGGTCAAATAGTATTTTGAGTTCATTGACCGGCAGTCTGCTACTCACTCGTTTGCATAGTATGCCCAGGCTAGAGAAATAGAGCTAGTTCGACATCACAGCGCTAACTATAATCGCCTACCATTTCCAAATAAAGATAAAATACTTTGAATCGAGTACGACTGTTTTTTGGGGGGATAAACTTCCGAAAATTGAAAACTGCCGGTCATTTAGGAATTGGAGAAGCGTGACCGGTCGATCGATCGATCGAGTCGTAATATTTTCAAAGTGTCGCTTATTTACGCGTTACATAGTATGCCCAGGCTAGAGAAATAGAGCTAGTTCGACATTACAGCGCTAACTATATAATCGCCTACCATTTCTAAATAAAGATAGAATACTTTGAATCAAGTACGATTGTTTTTTTATAGGAGACATTTCCGAAAATTGAAAACTGCCGGTCAAATAGTATTTTGAGGTCATTGACCGGCTGCCGGTCAAATAGCCACAGCGTTTCAAAAAATCCTAGTGTCAACATACATGTAGATCGAAAATATTAAGAGAGAACAAAGAAATTCAGTAAAAAACTTTGACTTTTAAATTAAAAGTGCGTAAGAAGAATTACAAATATAGATGCAAATTCTCAAGCAAATAAAATATTTTTATTCTTGCACGCGCATAATTATGAAGCATTCTGGGAAACTACGGAAAGGTCCATGTGCAGATTTATAGCACGTGGGGATCGACTGATCAGAACATGAGAGAAGTGTTAAGGGGTCATTTCACAGTATTGTGATACCTGAAGATCAGTTTTAGAAATGTCTTTAATTGACCCAAATTATGTTTTAAAATGTAGTTAAGAGGCTTAACTTTACTTTACAAGTGATGTTTTACTTTGACAAGTCGGCATTGCTGCATAAATTATAATGAATTAGAAAAAATCATGAAATCAGTGTTGCGGAGACTACAAATATATTTTTTGATTGATAAACAATTAAAAGCTGAAACTTTTAGCAAAACCACTGGATATCTTCTAATACTGGTCTACTTTCTAAGACACATGGTTGAAGTTGACTGTGCTGTTACAGCTATGCTGTATTTGGCTTCCAATAGTGAATTGTAGTCTCCGCAACATTTTTACACCTTAAAGTTTTGTTTATGAGTGACCAAATGAAAGAACTTTGACCCAAGTGTGATAAGTTCTAATTTACACTTAGAGATAAGTTGTACTTAACATCAACATGTCCTGAATCTTTTCTCATAAGGGCAAAAAATCAAATTGTTTTTCTGTTGCGGAGACTACAATTTTGTTGCAGAGACTACAACTTTTGAGAGGTAATCTAAAATGTCAGGTATAATATTTGAGCCAAACTGATAAAAGTATAATAGCAAATTTCTAGATTCATGTCTTCTCTGTATGTGAGAACAAAACACAGCAGAATCTACTGTTTTGTGGCTTTAAGTACAACCACTTTGCACTACATGTTTACCATTCTCAACCAATATTAGGAGACTGGGCACTAGTAAACTTCTGAGCATATGCAATTCACATTTTTAGAGTATTGTGGGTAATTTTATTTGGCTTGACAACTTTGTAAGGCATGTAAGACCTAAATTTCTCAGTGAATTTCACTTTCTCTAGCAGTAACTGAAATGTTTTGATTTCTATTACATGATGTATAGTCTCCGCAACGTTGTCTCCGCAACAGCACCATCATTTAAAATTGTTAATTGTGATGGGAATACATGCATACAAGTTAAATGGTTTGGCATGTGTAGTGTGGTATAATCATCTGGATCGAGCAAATTGACATAATCTGTACATGTACTTGATTGCAATTGTGTCTTTTACTCAATTATAGTAATTGAATTTTGCTTGTGATATTGTCACATTGTGCTCAAACTTCAAAATTTGTTCTTAAAGTGCTTAGTCCTTGTTGTTATATTAATTGCTGCATTTGAATCAAAGTACCTGATGTAGTCTCCGCAACGTAGTCTCCGCAACAGCACCACCATTTATAATTATGGGTTATGATGGGAATATGAGGAATAGATGTTAAATGTTTTGGTATTTATATAAGCTAGATATAGAAAGCCCTTTAATGTAAAGCAGACAGACATTCAGAGAACTTTTCACATTAGTGTGATGTATTGAAAATCAAGATTTTTCTGTGTAGTCTCCGCAACAGCCATATAACTTAGTGTGACATTCCAATCATGTGATTAGGGGTGAATCATACTACTCTTGTTCATAGCTCTAATAGACATCCACCATACAAAAGTGGAATTAATCTCCTATACACTCTAGATTTAAAGATATATAATGGGAAAAGTCTCTGAATGTAGTCTCCGCAACAGACGACTTACTGTGGAATGACCCTAAGAGAAGCATGACGCGTAGCGGAGTGCTTCTCAACACTTCTCGAGTGTTCTGGTTAGTCCGCAAGTGCTATAAATCTTCACATAGCACAGCGGGCAAGTTTTCTATTTCTTTTATAAAATACAATTATGATTTTAAGGCAAGTTTTCAATTTTGTTCATTACAAAATAGTTTGAATATCTGCACGCACGTGCTGTGTGCTCTCATATTAAGCACGCGGAATATGCATCCTTTGGCCAATCAGAGCATGTGTTATATCATAGTTATTTTATAATCTGCCTTACAAACTGATATGACCGGCAAGGAGAGAGACCATACACTTGACGAAGCAGCGAAGTACGTTACTTGTACTAGTATTATACAGTGTAGCGTTGACAGATAACTTACAGCGATACTCGATCGCTCGAAATATATATAGTCTGAACACCAACATTTATCAAGCAGCTTGGTGTTGGAAGTTGCTAAAAGCTGCAGTATCAGTCATTCTATTGTGTGTCGTTCTTTTATGTTTGAGTTCCGAGATATAGAATTATATTGTTAGATTAAATAGAATAGAACAATAGAATGACTAAAACTGCACCTATCTCGTATTGGGTCTGAATGGGATTAACTGGCTACTGACAAACGGCTTTTAAAATAGCTGTTAACTGACAAATAAAACTTAACTGTCAACTGACAATCAAAGTATCAAACACGTTCAATTGTTCAAAACAGGATATGACCAGTTAATAGTTATCTAACGTTTGTTTAATTAACTGACAAGGTAAAAAATTAACTGACAAATGACCAAATATTTGACTGACAACTGACAAGTCTGACATACAGACACCCCCCATTCAGACCCTTTTGAAATCTAAAATTAATCTAAAAAAAACGAACTATCAAATAAAATGTAAATATTCATAGAATAAACTGTAAAAACTATTGATAAAATATATATACTCAACCTAGATATGTTCAATAACTAAAATATATGTATAATAATGTGTTAAAGTGAATAAAAATTAAATAAATATAGTAATTTAAATATACATATAGATCATAATGAGGCCTTAAATGTTTAAAAATGTTATAGTATTTTGAGCATTGTTTATTTACACAATGTCAATTAAAACACAGGTAGCCCAAACCTTACTATGCAGAAATAGTTTCATTAATTATGAACTAAGCGTACCAAGCTAACATTTTTATATGTATACACACTACCCCAGGGGGGGTACTCAGGGGTATCAGTGACAGGGAGGTGCGAAGACCTTTTTTGGGTTTGAAATTCACGGCTTGGGACTTTTTGGGGGTTAGCAATTTTCTGGTGGACTTTTTTTGATATAAACATTTTGGCAAGGACTTTTTTGGGAGTTGATAAAAATGATATCCTACCATTCTCGATTTTATGTGGGTCTTGTTTTTGCGTAATGGACTTTCTTTTGGTTAAAATGTTTGGCCTCATTCGCACCTCCCCGTCACTGATACCCCTGAGTACCCCCCCCTGGGCACACTACATACCATATCTGGAATACCCTGCGAGCAGGTTTTTTTCTCTCTACTCGCCCAGGAAGGTAGCTACCTTCCTGGGCGAGTAGGTATATCAGGGTATATCTGGAATGACTTTCAACTAACATGCAATGAGGGCTTGGGTTACCTGTGGCTACATGTGGATATTTTTATAATGTATATTTACAAATGTATTATTGTTTTCCACTTTCACTGATAGTAACAACAATGGCACCACTCCACAGCCAGGTTCAAAGTGTCTCTTTGATCAGCATGATTACACTCTCTACTCTCTCATTCCTGCAGTAAGTTACACTGTAGGTCTTGTATTTGGCTCAGTCAAATCAAATTTTCCCTTAACTTATAGCCGCAACGATATGAAAAAAGGACTTGATCGAGTCACTCCCCTTCAACTAATATAAACATTTAGTCAGTTTACATATTTGAACACAACAATGTTTTTTGAAATAGGTGTATATATATTAACCCTACTCCATGTTGCACCCCCACCCCTCCCTACTGAAATTCATCATTGTCTAAATTCCCTGTTAATAATTATTGTAATAATTATTATTGTTTGATTTTCTCCCTGTAGCTGTTTATAATCACCATACTGTCCTTCTTGAACAAAAGAGTTGGAATTAAACCCAATACGTGTGGTGGGAAACCAGCGTTAGTGCTGTAAGTACCATATCTATGTATATAGATACCAATACTGTGTGGTGGAAAACCAGCGTTAGTGTTGTAAGTACCATATCTATGTATATAGATACCAATACTGTGTGGTGGAAAACCAGCGTTAGTGTTGTAAGTACCATATCTATGTATATAGATACCAATACTGTGTGGTGGAAAACCAGCGTTAGTGCTGTAAGTATACCATATCTATAGATACCAATATGTGTGGTGGGAAACCAGCGTTAGTGCTGTAAGTACCATATCTATGTATATAGATACCAATACGTGTGGTGGGAAACCAGCGTTAGTACTGTAAGTACCATACTATGTATATAGATACCAATACTGTGTGGTGGAAAACCAGCGTTAGTGCTGTAAGTACCATATCTATGTATATAGATACCAATACTGTGTGGTGGGAAACCAGCGTTAGTGCTGTAAGTACCATATCTATGTATATAGATACCAATACTGTGTGGTGGAAAACCAGCGTTAGTGCTGTAAGTATACCATATCTATAGATACCAATATGTGTGGTGGGAAACCAGCGTTAGTGCTGTAAGTACCATATCTATGTATATAGATACCAATACTGTGTGGTGGAAAACCAGCGTTAGTGCTGTAAGTATACCATATCTATAGATACCAATATGTGTGGTGGGAAACCAGCGTTAGTGCTGTAAGTACCATATCTATGTATATAGATACCAATACGTGTGGTGGAAAACCAGCGTTAGTGCTGTAAGTACCATATCTATGTATATAGATACCAATACGTGTGGTGGAAAACCAGCGTTAGTGCTGTAAGTACCATATCTATGAATATAGATACCAATACGTGTGGTGGAAAACCAGCGTTAGTGCTGTAAGTACCATATCTATGTATATAGATACCAATACGTGTGGTAGAAAACCAGCGTTAGTGCTGTAAGTACCATACTGTGTATACAGTCATTTGCAAAAATTCTGGCCGCCACGATATATCAATATATCAATATATTGGATGCATTATGGGTAATTAAATAATACTATTTTGAGTTTCCTAACTTATTAAATGAAGCAAAATTTACAAACAACAAACGTATGACTAAAATAAACATTAATCTAAATATTTATACCAACTTTGCTGGCGTTAACCTGCTTTAAGGGGAATTTGCTATTATTTAATTACCCATAATGAACCCTATATATTGATATATTGATATTCGTAGCGGCCAGAATTTTTGCAAATGACTGTATATATGTATATATTAATATAATATATTATACAGCGATTTGCAAAAAATTATGTAAGATCCTAATATATCGTTGTAGTAATTTTCATAATCCTAATTCTTTGATTTTAGCTATTATTAAACCTGAATCTAAACCCAATTAACATTTGTAGTATACATGTGAAAAAAACATTTGAAAAATTTGAACTTTAGAGGGCTTATTCAGCAATTTTGTGATGATAATTACCCACAATGCACCCGATATATTGATATATTGATATATATTGCTTTTACATAATTTTTGCAAATCGCTGTATATATTAATATATAATAATAATAATTATTAGATACCAATACTGTGTGGGTTTCAAATACATGTATGTTCCCTTTTAATAAACCCCACAACTCAATGAGTTTCCACGCTTGACGTCAGATTTACAATTCTAGATCTATATTCAAAATAATCATATTCAAAATAATAAATCTGAAGTCAAGCACGGAAAATCATGCATTGTGGGATTAAAGAAGGTCTATATCTGTAGGCTAGTTATCGACAGTGTTTTAGTAAACTTGTGTATCATTAATAAATATTATTGTGATAAAATTCCAATTTCACCTTTGTAATTCAAAGAGTCCTCAAGGAAGATTGATTTAGATTTTATTCACAGATCACATACATCGATCACCAGCTTGCATTGATAATATATGTATGTAGGCTGTGAGAACAATAAACATACAAACACAACAAAGGCTAAACCAAATAGATATTGATTTATTGGAAAACAATTTTAATCACATGGCACTATAACTTGTCATTCCAATGGGTCATACACAGGTATACCAACCAATGGTGGGGGGTTGGGGAGGTTGAGGGGGAGGGTATAGTAATGCACTTATCAGGGGGTATTTACCCCCACCAGGGCTCACAACGGAGATTGTACATATGACAGATTCAATTAATTGTAATAATAACTTATATAGCGCATTACTTAAAAACTCAATGCGCTTTACAATACAAATTGAATAAAAATTGAATTTGAATTTAAGATTAAAAACTATACAAAAGGCAAAATAAATAATTATTGACTCAGCTAGTTCATTACAAAAAAGAAAAGTCTTCAGTTGAGATTTAAATGAATCGGCAGAAGGACACAGTCAAATACTGTAGCTTTAGTATGGAAATCAAATTCCCCTGTCCACTTTTGATGCTGTGACAAATATTTCATTAAAACTCCTAGTATTCCTCATTACATGTCCCCCTGCGGACAGCTATTGGGTGTTGCTCCTTTCATGGACTGAGCCGCTATTACATATATTGTGTTCTATAAATAAGTTGATACCAACAGTACTATTAATGAAATAGAGGGTTTGCACAATCACGTGCCGGCAGCCATGACAGGGGACAGGATAAAGAATACTTCTCCCCTAAGGAATTGAATTATTTTTTCATGTAACATTATTTTATTGTTTCTGCCCCCTAACATGGCTGCCAACACATGATTGAGCAAACCCTCTATATTGGCTGCAAGTATTCTGTCCAATAATATGCTATTCAAAGTCATTGAACATTCATGAACCTTCCAGATGACATCATTAACATTATTTAAGGAAACATTAATTATGCATAAGTGTCAGTTGGCGCGAAGTTGCCTGCAAGACTCGCGCAGTCCAGGAGACTAGCTCTTCAGTGGTGACTCCATACCTTAGCTAATTAATGCTAATGAGTAAAGGTGCAGTACGTAATACGGGCAACAAAATCGTGCAACTTGTCGCGCAACATTGTTGCGTTGCAAGTTGCAGAGCAATGTTTCTCGTATTACCATCGTTCGCGCAACTTGTCGCGCAACACATTTTCGTGTTGCAGGTTGCAAAACTTCGTTGCGCAAAGTAGAAGCTCTATCTACTTTATGCAACAAAGTTTTGCAACCTGCAACACCGAACATTTAATTTGTTGCGCGACAAGTTGCACGAACGATGGTAATACGAGAAACATTGCTCTGCAACTTGCAACGCAACAATCTGAACAATGTCACGCGACAAGTTGCACGATTTTGTTGCTCGTATTACCGCACCTTAAGCAGGAAGGATAATGTACTAGCTGTTTTTATACGTGTTAATATTTCACAGGCCTATGAATTTCCTTGGGGATAGCATCAGGAACAGGCTTAGTATTGCCATGGCATTTGGTGTTCTTGCCGGAGACTGTTTTCAGCTCTTCAATAGTATTTCTGGTTTTGAACGTACAACATTTAAGACCGTGGATATTGGTAGTACACCATGGGAGAAAGGTATCAAATCAATTGACGACTCTTAAATACTATTCATATGCGGGCTTAGCCTCACTTCCGAGATAGAAAACAAAAACAGAAATTAGAATAATAAAACAACAACTCCTGGATTCGAGGCTAAGCCCGCATATGAATATTATTGAGTCGTCAATGAGAATGAAGACGATGAGGTTTCGATATGACCGATTTCTCATCGTCAGCTATAAAATACTGATCTAGAAATAGAGATATTTAAAAAGGTTACAGTCCAACTGAATATAGGTTGTGTTTTAAGAGGATATGTCTTTCAACATCGTGTAACATCCGCCAAAAATGCCAAAACTAGCCCTTCTGAACATTTTGAATTTGAATTTGAATTTTGGAAAATTGTACCCTGCGAGCAGAGGTTCCTTTTCGTCTTTCTAGATGTTCACTGAGTCTTTTACTTTTACTTTTGCTGAACGGCTAAAATGTTTTGGCTTTTGAACTACAAGAACAGAAAGTAAAAGCCAAGACAAAAAACTGTTCAGCAAAAGTAAAAGTATAAGACTCAGTGAACATACGTGATTGTAGAAATTGGACCTACAATCCTGGACAAAACCTGTTGGGAATTTTTCATTATTTTCATTAACGACAAGACATTTGTAATTCTTCCCCCCTCCTCCTCGTCAATGTTGGCCGGAGAGGTGTGTCTTGGTGCACGGAAGGCATGAGCAACATTGTCAAGGGGGAGAGGTTTTTTTAAGGGGTTTGGAAATGGGGGGGGGGGGGGGGGGGGGGGGGGGGGGGGGGGTTCCCACGGTCTTGAACGTGTTGGTTAATACAGAAATAAATAGTTATGATTTCAAAAAATTATGCACCGTCTGCGTACTGAGGAATATATCATAATGATATGGAAGTAATTAAGGAGTATTCATCGAGAAATCAAAATAGTGGAGTCATTGAAAACCTTTTTTTTATTTCTTCGCTAACTTTTCAGCTTGTACGACTGTTGTTCAAGTTCTGTTGTATGGCACCGTAAACTACCCGGTTCTGGCATGTTTGACGACAGAGAATCAATTGATTGGCTCGATTTTTGGATTGCTTTACATGCTGATGAAGTAAGAATTATGTACTTACAAATCATAAAAACTACAATTTTACAATTGTTTACAATGTTTTATTTATTTTTATTACAATTTCATTATGTACTTATTGAATGAGTGGGAGAGCCGGATGGGAAAATATTTTGCTCGAGGTCATAACAGTACGACGGCGCAGCTGCCATGACCTCGAGCCAAATATTTTCCCGTCTGGCCTGACCTAGCCTGCGAATACAGCCGCTTGTTTACGCTCGCCACAGGGGTCTCCCGAAAGAAGCGTCTGCGGAGTGAGGCCCACATTCCTGTACTGTGACCTCTGAGGTCATGACAGCTCGTGTTGTAAATCTGATACAACACAGCCGCTCATGTTGTGAACACTAATTCCAAACGGCCTGAGTTTGTTGATTCGGCAATCAAAGTTATTGTAGAACATGATTTTATTCATCTGTGCATATGATAAGTCCGATACAATCGCCCACGGCTCGACATTGTAATATTTTGTTCAGGTCGTTGAGTTTAATTTATGCAAATAATGTGATTACCAGCAAGCTGACCAATCAGCTTCTTTGACCAGAATCGGGTCAAAAATGACGTCACAGTACAGGAATTTGGGCCTCACTCCGCAGACGCTTCTTTCGGGAGACCCCTGTGGCGAGCGTAAAAAAGCGGCTGTATTCGCAGGCTAGGCCTGACCTAACTCATTTATTAAGCATTTTATCATATGACCCTTTCATCCGGTTTCATATGGACCATTTTGGTGCTAAACATCACCACAGCCAAGGAAAAGTGAACAGAATTAAACGCGCGATTACGCTAGTAGAACCAACTAATAAATGAATATACATACACCTGTTTTCAAAAACGTTGTCCATTTACAAAATACAAAATAGTAAATAGTAGAAAGGAATTCATTGAAGAAACAAAAGAAAATCAATCACGCGGAACTGTGGCTCTTTGTTTCTCTGATTAATTCCTTTCCACTATTTAATATTGTGTTTTTAGTAAATGGACAACGTTTTTGAAAACAGGTGTAATGTATATATATATACAAAAATAATGTTATTTGTTGACTTTTGTTGTTCACATAAAAAAAATACTGCAACAAAAAGCATAACAAATATCCTGACAACAATCGTGCAGGGGAGTACGTCACGTCCGGCCCGGCGTGTTTTTTTTTTCCAACGAGAGTTAATAATAATAATAATAATAATGATGAATAAGTGTTTTTTTTTCCAGGTTTATTGCCAAAATGATTCTTCTGTGCTCATGTGTTTTGCCTATCACTCAAGGTTTCAAAGACGCTGTGAGTTTATTTAAGAAATAATTTTGTAAATTTGAATAAACATCGATACTGCTTGAAAATTATAACTTTCTGAATTCTTGAAACATCGATCTCATGGCCAGTTATTAGTGACAACTAGATAACTCTCCTAATTTTAACCTCGAAAGTGAGCAAGAATGTGCGAAACTTGACTTCAATCTCTCTTCTTGACATATTTTCTCTATCTCTCTCTTCCTTTAATCGCCGAGCAATGGCCATTTGAATTCGACTATTTTAGGAACTCTGCTTTTTTAGCGCATGACTAGCCTGCGTAGTTCCCTCTTCCCCCCTCCTCCTCTCCCCCAATCCCTTTCACTCCCCAGAGCCGGCTACGCAGGCTAGCGCATGACCGAATTAGGCTCCTGCCTGTATTATGTATTATGCATTTAGGTCCAGAAAATCGCTAAAAACCTCAAAAATCTTCCGTAGTCAATGGGTTAAAGAGTATGTGACCGAACTCATATAACACTGACCACTCTGATTTGCTTTGCATATCTTATAGACCGAATGCAAAAAATGCTGCCAATTATTTAAATCACAATTGTTTTTGACTGGCTAGCCTCGTGTCCATGATGCTGCACAAAATATATTTCACATGGACACGAGGTTAGTCAGTCCAAGACAATGCCAATTAATTTTAGGAGCCATTTTTGCATTCGGTGTATTGGTATCTTCACCGAATGAAATGACTGCTTCCTTTCTGAACCAATCAAAAAGCGTGCAGATGCATCTCATCCAATCAAACTCTTTCAATACAGCACGGTTTGTGATTGGTTGAATAGATGTCTTCGATTCCGTACCGTGACCGTAACTCCGTGCCGCTGTAGGTACGTTTCCCACTCATATGAAAACGACTCTATAATAATGTCTTTATTCACCAGCATATCAGCCGTGTGTACGAGCAAACAGATCTGTTCTTGGAGCTGCCGACCATGTTTTGCCATGGGTTCTTGTTGATTCGTTTCTCAATGATTCTACGCAAAAAAGTCATTAAGCTGAGACGACATCCAGAGTGTGTTCGTTGTGCAGACGAAGTAAGATGACTTGTAATATATAACATATAATTACAATTACAATTAGTATAATTAAGTTTTGCACGAGCTGATAGCCAACGAGGAACTAACTGAGAAAGAGTTCTTCATCCAATTTCAAAACACCGAAAAGTGGGAAGTTTCTTGGTGTTGCAGAACACCAGATGACGTTAGACAATGAACACAAAGGACAAGAAGAATGAATTTGAACCAAAACAATACCCTGCATATACAAAGAAACCTAACCAAGAATACAATGCAGACTGCAACACCAAGAAACACCCTAATTAGTCCTAATTAGGTTGAAAAAAAAAAAACAACGAGGCGCATGAAATTGACCAATTTTGAAATCGGGGGATGAATTAATTTATGGGTGACATGGTTGTCCGAGCGGGCGTTCAATTAGTGGCTCGGGTCATATGTGAATTGAGTTTGTTTGATGTGTTGTTCTCTACCATGCCACGAGGGTTTTTTTCTCCGCATTCCCCGGTCTTTCTTCCCTCATCAAAAATCATGCGAGTTCGTTGTATGTATAAAATATCGAATGTAGTGGTAGTGAGGGTGGAGTAATTGTCACTTCAGTGGGAGTGTGGAATGTCAATATTGAAATATTTATTTATCATTTATTTTATTTATTTTAATTATGGTAATCATTTTTATGTATCAGGATCGAAATATGTCAGTGGTTGCTAAGCTGCATGATTTCATCCACGTGCGTCTGTTGTTCAAGAACAAATTAAATGATGACAGGTAAGTAAATCACTAGTAACGGATGTGACGTCATTTCGGGTATGAGTAAAATTTGCCTCTTCCACGCGCAATGCCTTATGGGATTCCTTTGCTCCAGTTCCTCGGTGAACACATTCACAGGAGGCCCAGAGCGGAGAGAAGTGAGATATATGCAGGGAGTATAATTGACAGTCTTTTGTATATACAGGTCAGATGGTACGGACGTGTGGGTATATCAGGCTGAGAAACGCCATATACAAAACAAGACCAGGTAAGCACGTGATCCAGAACAGGACGATCGTGAGTTTGCCTCTCTTTTTTTCATCTTGGTCCCCCTGCTGCTTTGTTGCCGGGAGAGACTGGGTGTCATCTCCATTTCCCCATCAACCTGAAATAGAAAATAGTTTTTAATTGTAAAGGTACGTTTTATCGCTCACATGAAAACGGCAAAAATATGCATTGTCAAAAATTCCTTTCTCGCGAAATTATGTTGAATGTCATTACAAATTAAATTACTATGAAGAAGAAGCTGCAAATAATAACTTGCACCGTTCTTCGGGATCTCACTTTTGATACCTTTAGGATGACTAACTACAATGAAGCGAGTGTTACATCACTAATTTATTTTATAATACTGCGTTACAGATTTCAAGTATTCTACAGAGTTGGTTTCTACTTTGACTGTAGGTGCAATTTTTATCTATCATGTAAGTATGTATAATTATCCATAATGAACTGCCTTGCCCCGCTTGCCCGCTTGCCCGCTTGCCCGCTTGCCCGCTTGCCCGCTTGCTCGCTTGCAATGACTTATGGCCAGCAAGTCAGACTCAGAAACACAAAATAAGCAAATCTTAACATTCCATTGTGCTTTTTTTGTACAGATGACTGTCTATTTCATAATGCTGTTTACAAAGCTTAACCAAATGATGTCGTATCTTCACAAGCAAATAGACAATGCGCCACATACCAACAATACCTCTCCATATATTGTTTTATTTGAGTACACTTATGCTTTAATGGCAATATTTTCAGGTCAGTACCAGTTTATATTAGCATTTATTAAACCAATGAATGGTATATATATTTTGTTTTAATATAATATTTTATGTTTTATTTTGTGACGTCATAATAATATATATTTCTTAAAACGCACCTAACGGGAGTCTCGATGCTTTTACAATATAAAAAATATGTACTGAAAATAACATAAACTATCTATCACGTCATCTGTGTGTCTGTACTCTAATATAACGCACGGTCCTCCACCAATCAAAACGCGCGTAATAGACTAATTATTATATATAGTCATTTGCAAAAATTCTGGCCGCCATGAGTATCAATATATCAGTATATCGGGTGCATTATGGGTAATTACATGATAACATTTTGAGTTTCCTTACTTATTAAATGAAGCAAAATTTACAAACAACAAACGTAGGACAAAAACAAACATTATACTAAATATTTCTACCAACTTAAATTTGCTGGCGTTAGCCCGCTTTAAGGGAAATTTTCGATTATTGAATTACCCATAATGCACCCGATATATTGATATATTGATATATCGTGGCGGCCAGAATTTTTGCAAATGACTGTATAAACAATAATATTGCTCGGTTAATAATAGTCTCTACTACGTTTGTATTGACATAAAATGTCTTTCCCAAGCTTTCGGGTCATTGACCCATCATCAGGGGTTGTGAAAAGAATGGGGTCCGAATGACCCGAAAGCTTGGGATATAAATTGTATTTATATACGTACGTAGAAGAGACTATTATTAACCGAATATGATACCTACGTACAACAAAATCCTCAAATAATATTTAACAATTATTCGCCGAAGGAGAAGTGATTCAGTATCGTCTCATAAACACTGGACGCTCGACCAATCACAACGCGCGAAACTCTATATTCGCTGTCTAATATTGTACTGATGCTTGACAACAAAGCATTACTCATTACCGTAAAGTTCCGAAAGTAGCGACCTCCTGAAAGTAGCGACCCCCCCCGAAAGTAACAGTAAAAATTGATGCTTCCTAACAAATCCCGAAAGTAACGACCCCCCGAAAGTAGCGATCCTCAGATGATTAGATTAGATGACGAACAGCACTAGCAAACAGCACGTAAAGAGCCAGAACATTTACTTCTACACATAAGCAAATGTAACAAAAGGAATAGCCATAATAAAATTCGTTCTAGATCGACCTGTGAATATAATTGCAGTTTGTTAAAATACCGTACACGATGTCGTTTAGGTACACGGTATGGCTTCTAAAAGTTTAACGATTTTAGCAACCCGAAAGTAGCGACCACCCGAAAATAGCGACCTCCCGTAAGTAACAGTTACCTAAGGTTGCTAAATCCGAAAGTAACGACCTCGCTACTTTCGGAACTTTACCGTAGCTTCTCTTGTTTGTACCACCAAAGTGGGTATTCGAAAACGCCGTATTCATGTTCTTGTGTGGACTGCGTTACCCTGCTAGACAGAGGCTCCTTTTTATCCCTTCCCTCTGAAGAGAAATAGTCCAGGCATTTTACGACAAAAAGTAGGTCAACCTATCACTAATGAGGGTTTATCACATAATTTCAAAACTCATAGGACAAAAAAATGATTATCATAGCTGGAAAGAGCTCGTTGAAATTAGTAAAAATGCTGAAGTTTGGAAAAGATCGCTCCACAAATTACGAAGATATGAATTTTCAAAAATCGAAATTTTGTATGAAAACCTTTGTTGGAGGCAAGAGTTGCCTCCAAGCGTAATTTCCAAAGGTTTTCATATAAAATTTCGATTTTTGAAAATTCATATCTTCGTAATTTGTGGAGCGATCTTTTCCAAACTTCACATTTTTACTAATTTCAACGAGCTCTTTCCAGCTACTGATAATCATTTTTTGTCCTATGAGTTTTGAAATTAAAATATGTGATAAACCCTCATTGCAACAGAAGGTTTTCCTGCATAATATAGTCCAGAATACCGACTAGAACAACATACTAAAAGTCTACAAAATTCTATGCACGGGAACATCCTCAAAATCGACTTTATTTGAGGTCCAGTATTTCATTGACATGAAAACGAGGCTCTGCGACCGGAAGTTGTTTTATTATGCCTTTGAATGGCTTGTATTTGCCTAAAATCACCTGGAAACCAGGAATTGTGATTGAGGTAGTGTAAGTAAGCTGACAGGGAAACAGGAAGGGGGGTGCGGACAATAAAATAGGGGGTGGTACTGGTAGTGACAAGGTACGGTACCGTATATAAGCCCACTTTAATATATAAAATGTGTTAGCTATGTTTCTGATTTCAATCATTGCATCGTTTTAAAATCAAATAAAGTAAATATAAAATAGGTGATTGATATATTCATGGGGCTTTCAGTATATAGCTAATTGCATAATCATTGTCGGGTTGAAAATCATAAATCATAGAAGCTGAGACCGCAAGGATGGATGGTAAATCAGTTCATGATCTACATTACATGCAGATATATTCAATGTTCTCGTAGTTTTGAAGATATATGAGCTATTTAACTAAGATCCTACAAGTCTGGATAAAAAGGTCGATCATTTGACGGTGTTATTTGATAGTTTTAATTACCCAGAATTCCTTTTGGTCATAGCTTTCATGATTTTCAATCCGACAACGATTATGCAATTAGCTATATAATAAACGCCGTTGCTAAAGTTATATTGCGGGAGTTATAACGGAGGTTTAACTCTATGCTTGTTTCTTAACTGACGGTCTGCAATATAACGTTGGATCTATATACGTTGGATTAATGATTGATGTCAGTCAATCAATTGTATCAACTACGTGGAATAGTGTAGTTGTTTTATTAACATAAAGTTCGGAAAGTAGCGAGGGTCGTCAGTTTTCGGGATTAGTAGCCTTCGGAGTCATTACTTTAGGGGCGGTCGCTATTTTATTTTATTTCGGGGGGTCGTTACTTTCAGGTAGGAAAAACATTAAATAATATTGGTATACCATGCTTTATCTCCCAAGTAAATAGCTGCATACGAAATCAGTCAACAATTGTTGTTAAACGGGATATTTTTGCATGCAATTTAATCATTCTCTAAATGCGCCAAAATCAGTATACCGTCAGTTCAGTAAAGCGCAGACCAGTGTGTCATTTTGCCGCAGGATGAAACGTAGAAAGATATTTTTTGTGTTGTTTGCGTGAAAGACTATGGTATACTTATTAATAATCAGCTCAGTACGCTGATCACCGTTTCTTCACTAAATTAAACACTTGGCAAGAAATATTATTTCTAGGTGATATTAATAGTCTGTCGCGACGATAAGTGATTTTTTTTTTAACAAAGCAAAAGTTTGCGTGTCACTGTACTTTCGGGCTTCGGGGGGCTGTTATTATATTTTTTACCAACCATGAATTTTGGACGTTACTTTCGGGGGGTTGTTATATACTTTCTGAACTTTACGCCGGTATTATCACTTGCTCAGATGATGGACGATTAGTTTGAAAGTTCAGTGTCTATAGTTGACATCAACTTGGATATTACTGTGATTTGTACAATCCGTCATTAAACGGGGGATTACCAGAGCAAATCATCAGTGATTACCCTTCACACCTGCCTTCAGTGAAATAATCTCCTTTCCAACTGTTTTGCTTCATTAATGGTATTTACGTCAACCCTATTTTCGGGCTTCCACCCGTATATTTTTGTAAACGTTTTAAGGTCGCCATACACGAGGGAACATGTGGTAGGGATATGTCCCAGGGACATACAGCAGCAACAAAATCACGTTCTGTATACACAAGGGGACGTGTAGCGGGAATTATGAAGCAGGGACAACATTTCAGCAGGAACGTGGAACGTGTCGCAGGGACGTGTAGTAGGAACATGTCCCTCCGTCTGAACTCCCAGGTCTGGACTATTTTGTTCAAAGCTGTGAAGCACGATTTTTCCAGAAATATTAATTTTGTCCCCGCAACATTTTCCATGAAGTTCAACAGGTCCCTGCGACACGTTCCTGCTACATTTTCCTGTGTGTGTAATTTTGTCGCTGCTATTGATGTCCCTGCTACATGTCCCCACTGCACGTCACCCTGAGTGTGTACAGAATGTGATTTTTTCGATGCTGTATTTGCCTGGGATATGTCCCTGCTTCACTGTCCCTCGTGTATAGCGACCTTTAGGAACGTTTTTGGCCGGTCCACACGTCGTATACTGCGATTGTTTATGGATCGTTTTGAAGGTTACGTGACGCGTGATTTGTCCCAAAAATGGCGAGTGAATCGCGAAAAACACTTCATAAACAAAATATAAAGACGTGCATGAAATGGCTTAAATTATGCGGATTCTTTTTAGTCATGAATTTACGAAAAAATGGCTTGTGAAGCATGTTCACAACCCCCTTTGCTACCCTGTGAAAATCGCCGTGAGATCGCTCTATATCTTACAAATGGAATAAAATTGACGCTTTGTAGTAAAATCGCATGCACGTAAACAGTGCTCGAGACATTTTCAGCTAACAAATGTTTCCATTTGCTGAGCTGGAACTGTTATTTTTTTAGCCTATAATTATTTGCTTCTTCATGCAAAAATTGACCAGCTTGCAAAAAAGATGATTTAGTTTCCCTGTCAGCTTACTTACACTACCTCAATTACAATTCCTGGTTTCCAGGTGATTTCAGGCAAATACAAGCCATTCAAAGGCATAATAAAACAACTTCCGGTTCAGAGCCTCGTTTTCATGTCAATGAAATACTGGACCTCAAATAAAGTCGATTTTGAGGATTTCCCGTGCATAGTTTTTTGTAGACTTTTAGTATGTTGTTCTAAACGGTATTCTGGACTATATATATTATGCAGAACAACCTTCTGTTGCAATTAGTGATAGGTCTATCAGTAAAATGTGTGGACTAAAAGCGAAAGGAACCTCTGCACGCAGCCGTCATCACAGGTAGCCCAAGCTGTGTATCAGTACATTATTATAAGAGAATGTATGTGGATAATGTCAATAAAATCAACAAAATAATAACATGAAAATGAAATCCTCTATAAAGTTCTGTGTATCTTCTTCAATTATTCCTTTATTGCCTGTGAAGATTTGAAGCGATTTAGACGAGAATTGAGCGAGTTATAGCCATTTTAAAATTAGCCCTTCTCTGACCCGTATAATAATTGGGAAGGTTGGCAACTTCGGCGATTCAAATTACCTAGTCGGCTCACTTCAGATGCAAATAAATCCTTCCATTTTCAATCTTTGAAAATTCCGACGCCAGAACGTAATTCTACGATAATTTTTTCTTTCTGTCTGCCTAATCTTACGGCTCCAATCCCCATATTCACCCGAAAATTTTACCTTTGTAAAGCGCCATTCACCTCCAAATTCTGGCGTGCAGAGGCTCGGATCCTTAAGGTGGACCACATTTCAAACATTCCAACAACGGCCGAACGCAAACGCGACCCCCGGCCGGGCCGTAGACAGAAGGAATTCACTGTTGTTTTTGATCATTTACTGCTATCCGGAGGTGGGAGAGTTCAGTTTGTGATGTCAAATCGCTTCTGTCTACGGCCCGGCCGGGGGTCACGTTTGCGTTCGGCCGTTGGAATGTTTGAAATGTGGTCCACCTTAAGGATCCGAGCCTCTGCACGCCAGAATTTGGAGGTGAATGGCGCTTTACAAAGGTAAAATTTTCGGGTGAATATGGGGATTGGAGCCGTAAGATTAGGCAGACAGAAAGAAAAATTATCGTAGAATTACGTTCTGGCGTCGGAATTTTCAAAGATTGAAAATGGAAGGATTTATTTGCATCTGAAGTGAGCCGACTAGGTAATTTGAATCGCCGAAGTTGCCAACCTTCCCAATTATTATACGGGTCAGAGAAGGGCTAATTTTAAAATGGCTATAACTCGCTCAATTCTCGTCTAAATCGCTTCAAATCTTCACAGGCAATAAAGGAATAATTGAAGAAGATACACAGAACTTTATAGAGGATTTCATTTTCATGTTATTATTTTGTTGATTTTATTGACATTATCCACATACATTCTCTTATAATAATGTACTGATACACAGCTTGGGCTACCTGTGCCGTCATTAGTCCATTTCCGAGTTCCTTTCATCTCTGTTTCAAAACGAGTCTACGTGCGAAACCTTTCATATGAAAATGAGTTCTATTTACATGAAAAAGGAAAACAGATTTGCATAAGAAAGGTTTCGCACTTAGACTCGTTTTGAAATAGAGATAAAAGGAACTCGGAATTGGACTATTTACCATCAAGTATGCGCAAGTGATGTCACTGCTACCACAGGCTTCCCACCAGTTTGAATCGGCCGTTAAAAAACAGTTAAAAGGTAAATGTAAAGGACCTTGTTTAACGTCGGTAGTTCCTTTAGCCGGAGGCTAATCTTCCAGGAAGCCGACGGTGCGCTCAATAAGCCAGTCACGCTGTCGGCCGCCATTTTGAATTGGGGCAAACTCGGCAAAATTGATAGAAATCTGGATCACTTTGACTTGCCGTAACTCCGCTCGATTTCGTTGGATTTTCAAAATTGAAACTTCGATAATCAGCAATCATGCATATGAGTTGTTGGAGTGAAAATAAGACCAATGTAGGTGTTTTAACTACCTTTTACGAGTCAATCTACTTTTCACGAATGGATCTTAAAATTTCGAGCTAATTTGCATATTCACGTGCCGAACGTTTTATTTTGAAAACAAAAATCTTTTTTTCTCGATTTGTAGCCTTCCAACACCCATCATATTATAGGACATCAATAACAAAGAACACATCTTTTCTAAAATGGTAAGTTTTTAAAAATCCAACGAAATCGAGCGGAGTTACGGCAAGTCAAAGTGATCCAGATTTCTATCAATTTTGCCGAGTTTGCCCCAATTCAAAATGGCGGCCGACAGCGTGAACTGGCTTATTTACCCCCTCTTTCCATCAGTGCTCCGTTTTACGTACTGTTTAATAAACTAGCAGGAGTGTTTTATCGGGTTTAAAACCACGAGGCGAAGCCGAACCAGTTTTATATACTGGTAATAACCGTATTTAATTTTAATTTATTCGTCCACAACGGTTACGTGCATGCAGAGGATTCATTCCCTTTCTCTTCAGAGGGATGGGAAAAAAAGGAGCCTCAGTCTAGCAGGGTAGGACAGCGTATTACTAAACGTAGATTTTCGTAAACGCTGACGTCACTCAAGTAATCTGTGCAAGCGCAATGAACATTTTCAGTCTTTCGCCATCATTTGACTATCGGTTTATGCACCAGTCAGTGGAAAGCCCCGCACCCCCATACCAGAGTTTAGGTGGAAAGCGGGGATTTAGTATTATTTTGGGTAAGGACTTCATATATGGTACATTCAGTTATGGTGGTCCATAGTACATTGTCTATATACAATAATCCTTATTTTTAGGTACATTCTTAATGTTTTGCTTACTATATATGATCTTTTAAAATACGAAATGATAGAACGAGGCATACTATTACATAATAAAAATGTACCATATATGAAGGATTGACCGTATTTTGAGTCGTTGATTGGGCCGCGAGAGAATGAGTCGTTGATTGGGCCGCGAGAGAATGAGACGTTGATTGGGCCGCGAGAGAATGAGTCGTTGATTGGGCCGCGAGAGAATGAGTCGTTGATTGGGCCGCGAGAGAATGAGTCGTTGATTGGGCCGCGAGAGAATGAGTCGTTGATTGGGCCGCGAGAGAATGAGTCGTTGATTGGGCCGCGAGAGAATGAGTCGTTGATTGGGCCGCGAGAGAATGAGTCGTTGATTGGGCCGCGAGAGAATGAGTCGTTGATTGGGCCGCGAGAGAATGAGTCGTTGATTGGGCCGCGAGAGAACGGACGTCTCACTATCCTCACTCGTTTCGCTTCGTCTCATTAGGGAGTTTATTCTACGAGGCAACGTAAACCGGAAGTGTGAATAACTTCTGTGCGGGGTTTTGTACATTAGAAGCCTTTGTCTGTGAGGTTACTTTATCCACAGGGATTACCAACTATGAACGTTTGAAACCCCAAAGTGAAGTAATTTACAGCTCCGGTAGACGTCGCCGTCGTAGATTTTGCAAATCGCTAGCTCGCGGCCGAATCAACGACTCGATCAAACTTCAACTATGCTCAGCGCAGCTTAGCTCCAGGCTTTCGCCGACGATGGAGGTTCTGATGACGTCACCGGAAAGCTTACGCGCTCCTCAGTCTCGCGCTTCGCGGAGTTTCGCGAAAAAAGCAGAGGCTGTTTTGCATTATGTCTTATCTTTTGCTGACGTGATAACTGTGTTTTTTTTATTCCACAGAGGCATATTATATATCATTATTCTGTACCTGTACTTGGTCGTTCCTGATGATTTTGCATTTCTTGAAATGCCACAGGTACAAAATATATCAGTCAAGTTCAAGCACATCATTGATCATGCCATACGTTTACAATTATTATTATACATTTTATATATGTGTTTAGCTTTTTCAGAATTTTTTATATGAATTGATAGTTTGATAATTTATTTATTATAGTCATATACACTCAATTGCAGAAAGGTTGTAGTATACGTTTATACAAATGTCTAATGAGATACAAGATATCTAATGAGATACAAAGTGCGAAACATCGCTTATTTTCTTCATAATATATCAGAATCATCAATTTTAGATTAGTATCGCATCCAGCAAGGACAACACAATAATGTTCAGCACTATTTTGTGCATAAACAGTTGTATTTTAGCATGTCTAACATTTTGCATCTCATTAGATATTTGTATATTTGTATAAATGTATACTACAACGTTTCTGCAATTGAGTGTATATATATATATATATATTTATCCAGTTTATCCAGTTTAAATAAAGTATTTATTTTTATTATTATTATTATTATTATTATTATTATTATTATTGTTTTTATTTAACGATAAATAAGAATACGAGAAGTTGTGTCAACATTTTGTATTGATATTTCGACCGAAATCCATCGATCATCAATCATTGATCGTTAAATTATATGCCCAAAGAAACATATTTAATAATAATAATAATTTTACCACAACTAGTCAGTTTCTCGCTCTCTGATTGGCTTAGAGCCGTGGTAAATAAGAGTACATACCACGGCAATTGCGTGTTCGCTCGCGCACGGATCTAGCGCGCGCTTGAATCAGTTTTTCTTTCAAAATTTATCGGCGTTTTCGGATGTTTTCTCCCTCTGTTGTGGTAAAAAACAAACTTACGATAGTTTCTTGTGGTATGTCCTCTTATTTACCACGGTTGGCGCCATCTCATCGTCAAAATTGTTAAGTGGATGCACTCGGCTACGCCTCGTGAATCCACAACAATTTTGACGATTCGATGACGCCAACCGTGGTAAATAAGAGGACATACCACGCGAAACTATCGTAAATTTGTTAATAATAATAATAATAATAATAATAATAATAATAATTATTATTATTATTATTATTATTATTATTATTATTATTATTATCCAGTTAATTTGTGAAACCTTTTAAATTTCACTTTACAGGAGTCATGTTCTCAAGGTTTACAAAGCAAGATTCTTTCCAAATAGTCCCTCAAGACTTGTAGTAAGTTGCTAGATTTGAATTTGTGTATATTTCAAACGTGAGGAGAGTGGTATTAGTACAGTTGCATCTTTCTGTGCTGTGTGTATTCCTTCCTTCCTTCCTTCCTTCCTTTCTCTCTTTAATGTATTTCCTTACTTTCGTCCTTTTTTTACATGCCTGTTGAGTTTCCTTGTTTCTGACTTGTTTCTTGCTTGCTTCCGTCCTTTCCTTCTCTATTCACTTGCATTTATCTCAGGTACGAAGTCTCAGTTATCCTGGTTTCCAAATTGCTTATATTGGTTTGGGTATGTATCAGGGAGTCAGTGAGGCAATCAGTGAGTGAGTCAGTCAGTGAGTCAGTGCGAAAGTGAGACAGTGAGTGAGTGAGTGAGTGAGTGAGTGAGTGAGTGAGTGAGTGAGTGAGTCAGTCAGTCAGTCAGTCAGTCAGTCAGTCAGTCAGTCAGTCAGTCGTCTATGTGTCCCTCCATTTTCGTCTATGTGTTCCTCCATTTTCGTCTCTTGTTATTTCCCTTGTGTTTTCTTTATTTGTTCCTGCCATACTCCAAGTCATGTAGTACGTTTCTCTGTATCAGGTTTTATCATCATGCTGGAGATACTGTCCATGGTGTCGCTGATTGTCGTTGTGATCATAAAATATTGGAAAGAAATTC
Source organism: Actinostola sp. cb2023 (assembly GCA_033675265.1). Classification (NCBI taxonomy): domain Eukaryota; kingdom Metazoa; phylum Cnidaria; class Anthozoa; order Actiniaria; family Actinostolidae; genus Actinostola; species Actinostola sp. cb2023. Next base: position 230,947 of record JAUJYZ010000078.1, read on the forward strand.
AGATGTGGAAGATCGTTATTCACTATTTGTAAGTATCAATGGTTCATAATCAATATCTGGAGATTTAAAGTACAACAGTGCAGCGGAGGTCCAATTAATCAAGAGAAGCTAATGAGCAATGCTTTGTTATCGGGATCCAACATGGACGCCATGACGTCACGTGAAAACCAGCAATAAAGTCTGGAAAGCTAATATAATATCATCAGGGGAAAAGGGTTTCAAAAATCGCACGAAGAAACTGACCTTGAGAATGCTTTAAAGTTAATATTTGAAACAGGCTCTTATTATAAATACAAAAATGAAATAAAACGAGATTATCTGTCAATCAAACTGTATGAAATCTCTTGTAATCTCACAATAAAACTTGGATCAGTATACTCTACGCAAATATTTGCCTCTGCCTATATATAATAGATTTATATAGTTTCAGTGACCACACCGTATTGAACTAGTTAGTTGTTGGACCAGTAACAAGCATATTTTCCTCTACAAGTAGACACCAAATATATAAGAACCTTTCTATGCTAACCTGGAAATACCTAGGTTCTTATACCCAGGTTTCAGTGACCACACCCGTATTGAACTAGTTAGTTGTTGGACCAGTAACAAGCATATTTTCCTCTACAAGTAGACACCAAATATATAAGAACCTTTCTATGCTAACCTGGAAAAACCTAGGTTCTTATACCCAGGTTTCAGTGACCACACCCGTATTGAACTAGTTAGTTGTTGGACCAGTAACAAGCATATTTTCCTCTACAAGTAGACACCAAATATATAAGAACCTTTCTATGCTAACCTGGAAATACCTAGGTTCTTATACCCAGGTTTCAGTGACCACACCGTATTGAACTAGTTAGTTGTTGGACCAGTAACAAGCCTCTACAAGTAGACACCAAATATATAAGAACCTTTCTATGCTAACCTGGAAATACCTAGGTTCTTATACCCATAGTTTCAGTGACCACACCCGTATTGAACTAGTTAGTTGTTGGACCAGTAACAAGCATACTTTCCTCTACAAGTAGACACCAAATATATAAGAACCTTTCTATGCTAACCTGGAAATACCTAGGTTCTTATACCCAGGTTTCAGTGACCACACCCGTATTGAACTAGTTAGTTGTTGGACCAGTAACAAGCCTCTACAAGTAGACACCAAATATATAAGAGCCTTTCTATGCTAACCTGGAAAAACCTAGGTTCTTATACCCAGGTTTCAGTGACCACACCCGTATTGAACTAGTTAGTTGTTGGACCAGTAACAAGCATATTTTCCTCTACAAGTAGACACCAAATATATAAGAGCCTTTCTATGCTAACCTGGAAAAACCTAGGTTCTACCTATATATAATAGATTTATATAGTTTCAGTGACCACACCGTATTGAACTAGTTAGTTGTTGGACCAGTAACAAGCCTCTACAAGTAGACACCAAATATATAAGAACCTTTCTATGCTAACCTGGAAATACCTATGTTCTTATACCCAGGTTTCAGTGACCACACCCGTATTGAACTAGTTAGTTGTTGGACCAGTAACAAGCATACTTTCCTCTACAAGTAGACACCAAATATATAAGAACCTTTCTATGCTAACCTGGAAATACCTATGTTCTTATACCCAGGTTTCAGTGACCACACCCGTATTGAACTAGTTAGTTGTTGGACCAGTAACAAGCATATTTTCCTCTACAAGTAGACACCAAATATATAAGAGCCTTTCTATGCTAACCTGGAAAAACCTAGGTTCTACCTATATATAATAGATTTATATAGTTTCAGTGACCACACCGTATTGAACTAGTTAGTTGTTGGACCAGTAACAAGCCTCTACAAGTAGACACCAAATATATAAGAACCTTTCTATGCTAACCTGGAAATACCTATGTTCTTATACCCAGGTTTCAGTGACCACACCCGTATTGAACTAGTTAGTTGTTGGACCAGTAACAAGCATACTTTCCTCTACAAGTAGACACCAAATATATAAGAACCTTTCTATGCTAACCTGGAAATACCTATGTTCTTATACCCAGGTTTCAGTGACCACACCCGTATTGAACTAGTTAGTTGTTGGACCAGTAACAAGCATATTTTCCTCTACAAGTAGACACCAAATATATAAGAACCTTTCTATGCTAACCTGGAAATACCTATGTTCTTATACCCAGGTTTCAGTGACCACACCCGTATTGAACTAGTTAGTTGTTGGACCAGTAACAAGCATATTTTCCTCTACAAGTAGACACCAAATATATAAGAACCTTTCTATGCTAACCTGGAAATACCTAGGTTCTTATACCCAGGTTTCAGTGACCACACCGTATTGAACTAGTTAGTTGTTGGACCAGTAACAAGCATATTTTCCTCTACAAGTAGACACCAAATATATAAGAGCCTTTCTATGCTAACCTGGAAAAACCTAGGTTCTACCGACACGGCTCAAAAACCGCTGATTGGTTAATATTTTTTTGCTTTGAGAGTGCGCAGTAAAGGATACCGCTTAATTTAGCGCGGGCTCGTTGTTCAAAATGGCGGTCGAAGAAACACGTTCTTGACAAGAAAATTTCCCCACAAAAAGTTGTTTCAAGCACTGTTCTCTTACGAAAAACTCTCTTCTAATCAAAGGATATTGTAGAACTTGAGTTGATATGTTGAAATATGGGCTTCAATTCCAATATAGTAGCTTAACTGCCAAAGAAAACTATCACCACATCTGGAGGAAGTGTCAGGAATATCATAAACAACTACATCGGTATATCGGCATTCTCCCTTGTGTTCTTCAATAATCAGGTGATCATTTTCCTTGAGGATAATTTTTTTGAATAGGTTGTCTCTTTATGAGGCAATTCTGCAGTAATCGTCAATGAGACATCGATGCCAGTCATTAAAATCAGGCATAGCAAGACCTGGAATGCCATCCAATCCATTATTCAGGTGTTGGATGTTTGGACAACAAGCCTTCCGCTACTTCTTGCAATCTTGGTAAGTTTTTTAAACTTTCTTTTATATAGATATCAACTTTCTTGGATGGCCATTGTCAGGGAATGATTGAAAAATGCGAAATTGAGTGTTATAGGGGCGACTAAGCTTACTCAAGAACATGCAAGAAAATCGAATGTTTTCTTGCATCTTCTTTCCTAAAATAATAATAGTATGAATATTAGAGCCATCTATTCGGCTTCCCTTCCTCCTTTGCATCATTACAAGTTACATTTCATGGTAAAAATGTTGTATACTCACGAGGCATTATTCATGTCCATTTAGGAGTAACGTAACATGAATTAATAATTTTATTGATTAGACAATCATGACTCCCATTATGTACAGTACCCTCAGATTTATTCTTCAAATTGATTTCTGTTGTTGATTTGATTTCCTTATAATAATAATAATGATAATAATAATTGCTTGTATAGCGTCTTATGGTATTACCTATTCATTTCCCTTTTTCATGAAAGGATTTTCTTTTCTTATGGCATTGAGCTGTTATTAACTCATAGCATTTTGAGGTACATAGTAAATTGATCACAGTTTAATAATATAGTATGTAATAATAATAAAGATATATTAATTATGTCATTATTCTTGTAGGTTACAGCATGAGTATCTACTAATAACAGGAGTTCATTGTACATCAAGATTGATGACATACATTTTCTGCCTTTCTTTTGACTTTGTTGGTGCTTAATATTGTTTGCCATCAAGATACATGTAGTTTTTGAAAATGCACGGCTTGCAGGTTTACTTCAAACCAGGACCCAGTGACATACAAATCCTAGCTACTAATGTTGCCATAAGCTGATAAGGTTGAATTGATTCCCTTATTCTTTTGTGTGGCCAGTTGGCTTTTAAAATTGTTTGACCATGTCATTTTGTTCATTGTTTGGGGTATATTTACTGACCATATAATTAAAAAGTGAAAATTGAAGGCTACAGAGCAAGTCATTTTGAACATATGAGCCACAGTAGGGAATGGGCAAGATGTTGAACCAAATGCTATCAGCTACATGTACATGTAGTACAACACTACATACCAATAATTTATTACATATACATGTATAAATAATATCAACAGGTACACAGTCATTGTTTTATTTACCTCAGTTACGAATTGGTAGATGTTTTGTTTCACAATAAAAGTCAGTTTAATTCTTACTAATAAACATGTTCTTGCTTAATTACCATAACTACCTGAGACCATATACCAAATAAAATTCCAATATTTCCACTGACAAAATCAATACATTTTTTATCTCAAACCAATTTTCTTGTCTCTTGTGTATTCAAGATATCAATATAGTTATACCGTGTAGTTCATAAAACATTTTACAATGTAGATCAACCCTGATTTTTTGTGTACTGCATTACTTTTTGAAATAAAAATCTACATGTATTTCAAATGGACAAGGACTCACAAGTGGAATATTATAGAGTACATGCATGCATTTCACTCTGCATATTTAAAATATTTTTATCAAACAATTTCCTTGTGCTTCAGAGTAATTTTGTTGATAAAATTATTTGTAGATATAACACCATATCCTGTCATATTGTAAGGCAGTTTGGAAATTTAAACTGTGTCTTGCATTATATAGAATGTCACTTAGCCTCTTGTAGAGTTCTATCTGATGATCAACACTGTAAATTCCACAAACCAGTTGTATTCATTGTTTATTAAACCCGGCCATACAACCTGATTTAACGACTCTATGTCATATATACAACATATGTAATATATATACAAGAAAAATAGCAAACCCCTGTCCCCATAGCCACCTGAACAAACCTTTGTGCATTATCATTGACTCTTAGGGTATGCAAGAGAGGGACTGGCCGAACCAAACGCATGCTCTCCAGAATGAGGGGTGGCAAAATGGTCCTTGAGAATTGAAGGGGTCCCTGCAAGAACAGAGTAAGTGACTTGTGATCAAAACCCAAAATTCTCCTTTGAAATTCAAAGAACAAGTTAGGATAATTTAGGCTTTGATCCGAGGTCGCTTACGTTATTCTTGCACAGAGCCTTTCAATTGCATTATTTAACCAGATCTCAATATCTCAATTTTCTCCTGTCCATGTCTCACATTTTTAGAGTCTATAGTACAGGGTGAAGTCTTAAGGCTCTATTTTGTACTGTAGTATTCCAAAGTCGAGATTTTAAACCCCTAGAATGTCATACTATTGTCAAAATGTGACTCGTTGAACATAAACCAATTACTGAAGGTGTTCTAATGGTGTTTGCATGCCTTTGGCTTCCAGGAATCATTGATGCTGATTTTATATATCGTCCTAATAACATTTGGCAGTACTGTATACACCCTCAGCAAAGTTGTACCTTTTTGAGTACAAACCTGTTTTGTGTGGCATGGTTTACAGTGCGAATCGAAAAACCGTGGGCACCCAGAAATAATTCAAAAATCGTTTATTTTCCGTTGAACAATCAGAAAAACGACTCTCTAACTGCAAGAAATTTATCTGACTACAAATCAGTCGAACTTCTTGCAGTTAGAGAGTTGTTTCTGATTGTTTAACGAACGATAAACGATTTCTGAAATATTTCTGGGTGCCCACGGTTTTTCGATTCGCACTGTAATACCTACATCCTGAGTGTAATCAGGCCTAATCTTGTACAATTTAATAATATCCCTGGCATCTTTCAGAATCGTGGTGGCAATGATCATAGATATTTTCCACAAATAAAATGATTTGTACGAACTTTGTAAGGCCAAACAAAGTTTATTATGTCTTAAGACCATACACAATGATGTTGGGATCCCTGTGTGCGTCCAGTTTGAAGTAAACAATAGGTTTTTGAATCAATAATTTACAACTTTGGGCGCTAGGAATCACTTCTTTAAAACGACTGCACCACAAACTACTCGATTTGTTTACGTTTTGTCGACTGCATGAATAACCAAACTTCAAATGCAAATTACAAAAATGGGTCATCGATGAAAAAAAGTGGGTTTTTGATATGTTATAAGTAAAGGCCTTAAAAGTATTTTGAGCACATCAAAACCCTTATGTCTGCAAACCTGACCTTAAGTCTGGGTAAAATGTAAGGCGATGTCGAATTTCCAAGAACCGACTATGTCCGTGAAGATGGCTACGTTTACCGTCTTTGATTTTAAAAACTGCAAATCTCTTGGAACCTCGAGTACTTCAGACAGGTAGATAAGTTAATAACCTTTCCCTGGTTTGACTCTCTTCGTGAGAAGAGCTTAAATTATTGGGTTTATATCTCCATGAAGTTGAAGTTTAGAGACGCCGTCTTCGTCCGCCATTTTGTTTTCGAATTTTCATGATCCTAATGCGCATGCGTGCGGTTTTTAAGCCGTGTCGGTTCTACCTATATATAATAGATTTATATAGTTTCAGTGACCACACCCGTATTGAACTAGTTAGTTGTTGGACCAGTAACAAGCCTCTACAAGTAGACACCAAATATATAAGAACCTTTCTAGGCTAACCTGGAAATACCTAGGTTCTTATACGCAGGTTTTAACTTATCAAGCACGAGAAAGAGTTATTACTCCGATTCCAAACAAACAAAAAAACACACACAAAAAAAAAAAAAAAACCACAACAACAACAGCAAAACGAGACAAAAACACAATAATTAGTTGAAATATGAACCGGAAGTCGAGAGGGAATGGTAACAAAAATTCACTTATGCTTGTGCTTATGTCGCTAGTGAGGACCAGGCTTTAAGATCTGTTTTCATGTTTCTTTAGACCAATCATGGTAGTCCCCTTGGTTATCTGGCTGTTCCAGTACTTGCTTGGATGGTTGGTGTTTAGGGATCGTCGATTTCCAGACAGCACTGTTACCATTGACAACCAGTAAGTACTAATGTATCGGTTAAAACACTTTCAGTCTCGAGTGTAATCTGGCATATCTTAATTTCAACAAGTCTATTTTTAGAACATGCGAACCTCTGTGTAAGCAGACTTCCGTTGCAATGTCTCATCCGCTGATCGAGATGTGAACCTACTTCGCAATGTCATGTTACAACAAGACGCGCCCTACCCTGCGAGCAGAGGTTTTTTTCTACTCGCCCAGGAGAGCGACGAGAAAACAAACCTCTGCCGGCACCCGATTATTTACATCCACATTTCTGGATGTAAAAAATTATGGGTTATCGATTCTAGAGCGATTTGGGTAGATATTTTGTTGGATTATCGTGAATTTCTCGCTCGAATCGAGACTAACTCCCGACAAATTAGGTATGGATGGAAAGCAAATTTATCGATCTAAATGGCTTTGGGGATGATAGGTCTTCGGGTGAATTTTCTACGGAGTTGAAAGCATTTGAGTGAGAGGCACTCGCCATGAAAGTTTCCTGCCTTCGGTCATTTTTCACGGGGAGGATTCAGATGGCTAAAAATACCACAAAATGGCTCCGGAACTTCAAAAGACCACAAAATAAATGTAAATAAATGTGTCAATGTCAGTTTATTGAGCAATTTTTACATTTTGAGACAATTTTAAAAGTATACTGCTTGGGCTGCCTGTCTTGTTACGTCACGTTCACGCATGCTCAACAGAAATAGTCGCGGGTGCCGGCAGAGGTTTGTTTTCTCGTCGCTCTCCTGGGCGAGTAGAAAAAAAACCTCTGCTCGCAGGGTAGACGCGCCCGGATGCGCACCGCTATTTTACCGGAAGTCTGCTCACGCAGAGGTTCGCGTGTTCTAAAAATAGCCTTGTTTAATTAAATCCCAATGATTATAGTTAGTATAGTGTCCATCTCTGTCCCCTTACTTTCTCTTGGTGTGGCCTTTTCTACGAAAGTTAACAATATTATGGAGTTCCTTTGATTGGTAACTGCACACCACTGTTCGACTAAGGGTAGGGCACGACATTTCCGACGTGTGTGGTGTGGGTGCTGACCTGATAAGTCGCAGAGGGCCACAGGGTCATCGGCGAAAGCTGTTACGTGTTTACCTTCTTTAATAAAGTCACTACTTTACTACTGCTCTAATAGGTCTTGTTTTTATTTTTCCTTTCAGGCGACTGTATTGTATTATGTCCTTCTTCTTCTTCTTTTTCAACATCTTGATTGGATTTTACTCCTCTCTCTTTCGGACCCTGAAAAGCATGGCCCTGGGGGTCTTTTTCATATCTCGCATTGATCGCACACCTTTGATGACAGGCTTTCACAAGTGGGACAAAGGTAAACAACAACAAAACAACAACAACAATAACAATAATAATAACAATAATAGTTACAATAATAATAACAATAATAATAACAATAATAGTAACAATAATAATAACAATAATAATAACAATAACAGGGTTCACACGGTCATGGAAAGTCATGGAAAGTCATGGAATTTAGAAAATCATTTTCCAGGCCTGGAAAAGTCATGGAATTTCACAAAGATGTCAAAAGTCATGGAATTTCATTACTTTTACAAAAAATGTTCAGAAGATTATAAAGTTCTCAAGGCTAGATTTGTAAACTGTTCGTCAGAAATCAGCTGAACAATCTGAATAATTGAAAGCCTTAACAAAGGAACAAGATAGGCTATACAAAAAGCTAAAGGACATGTCACTCATTATCAATCAATGTTGCAGTTACATTGTATTTATGGTAATTCATGGCCTTATATCGTTATTACATGACGCACAATAATATTCTTATAATGCTATATCCAACTGTTGAAATGTTACAAAGTATTTTTTGATGATAGTTAATCACGTATTCTAACCGATTAGTTAAAGGAGCTCTGTCGCGGTTATAAATAAATATATGGGTTATTTATAATAACATCATATGATATTTTTATTATTATTATATTATTTTCGGCATTTCAATTCTTACTTTATATATTAAAGGGGTGAAAAAGGGGTACTGTCACAATTTCTTTCTGATACCGTATTCATTTCAGTTGATTTTGGATTGATTGAGAAGATTGATTGATAAGTTTTATTTATGACAGTTTTTCCAAATTAATTAGTGAGATGAGAGGTCACTGCTTCGGTGGTCTTTCAAGACTATAATATGTGTCTGTTAATGTCAGTAATTCTTAGAGTTAGGTCATGGATTTATGGGCCAGGTCATGGAAAAGCCATGGAATTTTATTGTGGACATTCTGTGTGAACCCTGAATAATAATAACAATAATAATGATGATGCTGATGATACTGATGATGATGATGATGATGATGATGATAATAATAATAACAATAATAAAAATAATAACAATAATAGTAATACAAATAAAAATAAAAAAAATAAATAAAAATATCATTAATTATAACAATAAAAATAAAAATAATAAGAATACTAAAAAAATAAGAATACAAATAATAACAATAATAATAATTTCAAGACAAGAACGACAGTTTTGAGCTTAGACATGTTTCGACGTTACAAACGTCATCATATTAATAATAATAATAATAACAATAATAATAAAAATAATAATAATGATCATGATCATGATGATGATCATGATGATCAAGATGATGATAATAATAATAATATTTAGTATTTACCACATAAGTGAATAGTGCTTTTCGTGCGCTGTGATTGGTTAATCAAACTAGGGATATCCTTGGCTATATTTACCTCCGAGCAACATGTATACATTTTGTCTGCGCATGCGTTAGGATTCAGATTTCAAAGTACCTATTTGCATAATCGATACTTCAGCTTTTGTCATTCAGTGATCAGAGATCGATTGGCTGGTGAAACAAAACGTGTGAAAAGTTTTTGTGGAAATGGTTGGCACATTTACATCACAATGTTAATATTTGTAAACATGAAGTATCGCTATTGTTTTGCCAAGTGCACTGCTGTGGAAGATTTAGTGAGCGATCTTCTTCTCTAGAATGAAGTTTAAGAAAATCATTGAAAGGAAATCAATAGTCCGCCTACTTTTGTGGTGCTGTGGATATATTTTTTCGTATAAAGGAACAATATCCGCCAAAACACGGCAGCATTCCTACGGAGAAGTCGGGTGAATGAGTGATACTTGGACACTTCAAATCCACCTCAAAGCAAGAGGGACAATTTTTCAACTCCAACAAACAAGACCTTACGAAACTAGCATGAGTGAATCAATAACTCACGGAAGAAAATTGCTGGGGGGTGAGCTACTAAGAAAGGTTTTCTTATAATTTAGTTTGACACGCCACCAATTCAGATAAACGATTCGCAAACACAATGCTGAATAAAATCTCAATGTGAATCAAACTTATATCAAACGGTTTACAGCTGATTCTAAGAAGTCCCAAAAAATGAAGAATTAAGCTATACTTTACAATAAACTTCAACACATAGAGTGTTTGTAATATGGTATACGCCAGCGATGAAAATCAGTCATAATCATAACAAATAGAGTGTACTGATACCATAGTACCTAAATAATACGATCTCACATTGAGGGTCAATTTTTCAGCTTAAAATAAGTTCTCGAATGCAAAGAATAAGCTTAGAAGAAGTCAATTTGTGCTATTTTCGGCTTGGGGACTAGTTAATAAGTATTGTGCTTTAGGTAGGAATGTTAGGAAAATACGTGCAAAAATGATAAATACCCAACTGAACCGAGCAATTAATACTTTGAGAATACTGAATGTACAGAACTCAAATTCACAGAATGTGACCTTCAATGTGTCAGTACTAACTCTTACTGTGAAGTATCTCTTGAAATCATCTTCGATGAGAATAAACCCAAGGACAATGTAGCTGGTTTTATGATAACTCCTTGTTTCGGCGGATTTTGTTCCTTGGTATTTTACCATCTACGACCCTTATACGGAAAAAGATCATCTACAGCAAAACAAAAGTAGGCAGACTATTGATTTCCTTTCAAATACTTTCTTGAACATCATTCTAGAGACGAAGATCGCTCACTAAATCTCCCACCGCAGTGCAATTTGCAAAGAAAATGGCGGCAAATCACTTTCAAATCTGAATTCTAACGCTTGCGCAGATAAAATGTATACATGTTCCTCCGAGCAAAACAAGATGGCGTCGCGTTTCGCGAGCGTGTCTTTTCTTCTTGAAAATAAATTGTACATATTTGGCTGGCTATTCACTTGTGTGGCATTTACTAAAACAATTATTCCCCTCAGTGTCGGTGAGTAGTGGTAGATATTTACCTCGCCGCGCGAAGACTCGCAGATCGGTAAATACAGTGTATCCACCACTACTCACCTCCGGGAATAATTGTTAAATATAATAATAACAATAACAATAATAATAATAATAATAATAATAATAATAATAATAATAATAATAATAATAATAATAATAATAATAATAACAACAACAACAACAACAACAACAACAACAACAACAACAACAACAACAACAACAACAACAACAACAACAACAACAACAACAACAACAACAACAACAACAACAATAATAACAATAATAACAATAATAATAATAATAACCACAACAACAAGAAATTTGTTAATCGTTAGGTTACTTGTCCTATATTGGGTTCTTGAACGTATTGAAGGCATCTAGTCATCCAGTTATGTTGGTGTTCTGTCATGTACTGATTCGTCTTCGGCATGATTACCTACTTCAGGCTCTTGGAGATGGTGAGTTGAACTGTTATGTTTGAGTAGGGATTCCTGATACAGATAGCCTAAGCTGGACACGTTTATATCAGTTAATATATGCTATGTTATATGTTTTATATCACTCAAATCGCATCCGTGAAAAACTGTTCTGGCATCTGCAAGATGCTTTGCTTTTTTGACATAATAGATCAAACACGAGAAAAAGTGTTTCATCTGATATCCAAACACCGAGGCGCAGCTGAGTTTTTTTAACCACTTTCGAGGTGTTTGGGTATGGGATAACACTTTTTCTCGTGTTTGATATAGCTTCTCAAACCATTAATAATTCTTGGAGTAATCCAAAGTTAAAGTTGACTAAATTGTATGCTATTTAAGACCACGTGTCCAAACCTCCTTCACGGTAGTGATTTCCTTTGTTTCGTCCTCATGAATTATTAATGAGCTTGATAACTCAGTACTGATAAAGAAAAGGTTTGAAGCTTTACCTCTGTGTTATGTGCTATACGCTCGTGATTCCACTTGAGTTTTGAACAGTTTATGACGTGAAATGTGTGTCAATAAGGGTACAGACAACTCTAAGCCATTTGCAATTTGTTAAATAGAACATAGAAAGCCATCTTCCATTTGTTAAATAAACTCACGAGAGAAAATATAAATAACTCGTTTAAAACAAGCGTAAGAGTGGCACGAGGCGCAGCCAATAGCGACTCTAGCTAGGAAAGAGTTTTTTCGAGTGCGTCTATTTTATTTTATTCATGTGCTTTAACTACAATTTCTTTCCATCGAAAAAATTATAATTCGTCTCTGTTTACTCCTTCACTGCTTCCTTTCTCTGTTAGATCACTTCATTGGGGATTCAAGAACTGATCTGACAAATTCCATCAGTTATCGTGCAGGTGAGGTAACAGAAAAGTCAATTGAATGAGCAGTATTCGAACTTGCCACGTGTCGCTATAACCTCTGGTTCAAATCACAAAATACTGAACAAAAATACCCCCCCCCCCCCCCCCCCCCCCCCCCCCCCCCCCCCCCCCCCCCCCCCCCCCCCCCCCCCCCCAACTATTCAGTTTATATTGAACCGAGTTTTATTAAAAACGCACACACGAGGTTGATAGGCACGTTGAATACGGACAGGAGGTCCAGACCGAACTGGTGCGTTTCGAAGGTAAATCGTCTGGCCGATGAAATGGAAAGTGCCCTTTGTGTTTTACCACAGGAAGCCCAAGCTGTGGTTTTGTGGAGAATATCGTAAAAATATTTTCTCCTGTAAATACTGTAATAAAAGACTTGAAACTGTGGTAGTGTCTTGTGGTCTTTATTTACTATCCCTGTGCAAATTTTCAGCGAATTTCAGCATTTTTTAGTGTCTCCCCTCACCCAGTAAAGAAAGAAGGCAAGGAAGGAGACGAAGCTCGAAAAATGGCTTCCAAAGCCGTTCAAATATTGCTCGTTTTTTTCGTGAAAATCACCTGGGATTCAAAAATTAACCCCCATCATCCAAGAGGGGATAAATCTACAATCCATCTATGCCAGTAATGTTAGCATACCTTCATAACTGAAGCTATCAGCCGCTGGTGACTCCATAATTCATCGCCATAAAAAGACCCGTTTATGCGTGACTCGGAATATCGACGACAACCAAACGGTCGCCACGGTCGAAGGACCTGGGCACTAGCAATAATCGAACCCGCGGGGGAATAGGGTTATGCTTGGTTGGCCCTGAAATTCACACCCGAATCTAGGGCCATCCAAGCATAACCCTATTCCCCCGCGGGTTCGATTATTGCTAGTGCCCAGGTCCTTCGACCGTGGCGACCGTTTGGTTGTCGTCGATATTCCGAGTCACGCATAAACGGGTCTTTTTATGGCGATGAATTATGGAGTCACCAGCGGCTGATAGCTTCAGTTATGAAGGTATGCTAACATTACTGGCATAGATGGATTGTAGATTTATCCCCTCTTGGATGATGGGGGTTAATTTTTGAATCCCAGGTGATTTTCACGAAAAAAACGAGCAATATTTGAACGGCTTTGGAAGCCATTTTTCGAGCTTCGTCTCCTTCCTTGCCTTCTTTCTTTACTGGGTGAGGGGAGACACTAAAAAATGCTGAAATTCGCTGAAAATTTGCACAGGGATAGTAAATAAAGACCACAAGACACTACCACAGTTTCAAGTCTTTTATTACAGTATTTACAGGAGAAAATATTTTTACGATATTCTCCACAAAACCACAGCTTGGGCTTCCTGTGGTTTTACAACACTACAAATGGGCGCTAGAAATAATATATGACTACGTTCCAAACTACTAGACGATTTGTTAATGGGAGTGCTCTCTCTTAAAAGCGCGTTACCATCGAAGAGCTAATTCGTTTTCTGGATACTTATCTACATCTACATGTGCACGACGGTCCCGTCTCTCTACACTCCATTACATTGGACCGGAGGGACGTAAAGCCCCTGTCAAACGTGAATGCAAGTCCATGCAAGTAGTTTCAAGCCAAACCGCCATTTTGTCAATATATTTACGCAAATCTGATTGGCTTATAAATGAACACTGATGCGTTCCTTTTTGCAGGACGTGGGCAAAGAAGAGGTTTCTCTTCCAGATCTGCATTCAATCGGTGGCTGGTGGCCTATACCTTATTGCGTAACCCAGATCTCATACCTCTGCGGAAAAAAAACCTAAGGTTGATATCCGTGGGTAGGTTGGTGGACAACGTGGATTTCACGCCATCGAGTTTTATCAATGCAGATGACGTATAAAGAGTTTGCCCGTCAGGATGACGTCACTACACACATGTTAATTTGCTGATTTTGTTTTGAGAGGCAGCATGAACAGTACTGACACGTTTGGACATGTTTTCCTTGAGATTTTTGGCCGTTTTATTTTATAGAACAGATGTATTTAATACTGACGCGCCCAAACGATGTTGGACAGATAGTTTTAGTGCGTCTAAGTTCGTCTCCTATAAAGACGAGAGAAGACGCATGATACGTTTAGATAAACCATTTCCAATAGTTCAAGATGCACTAAATCTGCCCGTCTTTATACGAGACGATCGAACTTAGGTCCTGTCCTCACTACTGTGGCTTTTACCGAAAACGGATAAAAAGCTATGTGTTCACACTAGCGTGGACGGGAAGGTTTGCGTTTTTACCGTTGTATTGGGCTGCGTCAATAGTTAAAACCAGGCGTTTTTTCTTTAATTAATATAATTGCCATTAGCAAAGCTAATCTGGCAATGAGTGTTCAGACACGCACGTGGAGGTGGGACAACGACGGTGAACTTCCACATGTACGTAGGTAGAAACTAGGCTGCTCGTCGTCGTTGCTGGGCTAGCCAGTTTGTGACGTCGGATTCAGGGCCGTAGATAACCCAAATTCCATGGGGGCAGTACTTAGCAAAATGTTTTCGGCAAACATTTTTTGTACTGTTCGATTCTCTTATTATTTCATTTGTATTTTTTCGCTTGGCTAGGGTGGCACCTGCCCCCTGTACTGTATACGGCCCTGCGGGTTGAAATTTAGCTACAAAGTTGAGTTTATTTTGTCCTAAGGTAAGGCATTCCAAGCTGGAACAAGCTTGACGAAAAACGAAAGAATATATCAGTGTGCATGCATTAGCGCAATTCTAGTAATTCGTCGCATGCATTATTATGGCATTTTATAAAATGCCATATAACAGAAGCAATAATAACAACACAACTTATATAGAGTCGTTTTTGTATGAGTGGGAAATCTACGAGTTACGGTCACTGTAACGCATATATTCGACCAATCACAGCGCGCAGCAGAAGCATTCACTCAACCAATCAGAATGCTTGGACACGGTCACCGCACGGCACGAACCGTTCCGTAACTACTTCCCACTCATACGAAACGATTATTTCGCAAAAGTTTCAATAGTCTTAGGGGAGTTTCTATTTGACCTCATTCAATTAATACTCCAGTTTCGAGTTGCTTAGACACCGCTGTACTCCTTCACAGAAGACGCATTTGCTCAGTCTTAGCATCAATCCAGAGAATAACCTGTGGAATTAAAGAAGATATATATATTGTCCAATGTCAACATTTTTTTACGTTCTCGTTTGTATTATGAATAAAGTATACACTGGGTCGAGACTAAGGCTGAACAAATGCGTATTTTATCAAGGACTACAGCGGTCTCTAATAATTTTAAATTGGAATCAGTAGGGCCGTGCACAGCACAGGGGCAGCACCACCTCCCTCCCCCCTAGCAAGGCGAAAAAAGATACCAAAGGGGATTGAGAACTGCACTTAGCCGATTTTCATTTTTGCTGTTAAATACGTATTGCCCTCCCTCCCCCCCCCCCCCCCCCCCCCCCCCCCCCTTGAATTTTGGGTTGTGTATGGTCAGTTATGAAATGTTGGACAGAGACACGATGTTGTAAAGACACGTCAAACTGGTCAAATGCATGTAATGCAAAGCAGTGGCAAGAAAAACCAGTTGTAATTAAAAACGGTACTAATTTGTTTTAAGATAAGTTGATATTGTGTTTTTAAAATATATCCAAGTTGTAAGTAGAAGCCTTGAGGTCAGTTCTTTTGAAGGAATTCAATAAAATAAAAGTATATAAGGGCTTCAGTTCCAATAGCGTCAATGTGTTGTTGCATTTGCAAGCATGTGTACAATTTAACTGCAATATAAAAACTCACGACATTACACTGAATAATCGCGCACGGTTCCTACTGATGAAATACTGCACTGAGGCCATGTTGTTTACACTTGCAATTGATCGCTTTACCAAGGTACAAATCAGAAAACTAAGGCCTAGTTCAGACGTCGTGCTAATCATGAGCCGTTCTCATTTCAAACAATTGATAATGAGCTTAACCGCTCAACACACAATAGTTTTCTAATTTCTCCCAATAGGGTTCGGTACTGTATTTTTGCAGGGCGGTAGAGTACAAACGCTAAAACCGTGCAACGTTTTGTACTAAATAGCACTAATTAAATGATTATAAAACAATATAGAGTGATTCCAATGAACCTGGGCATTACTGACTACACCAATATACACTATTAGACACTCACTCTTGTTTTCTTTTGTTTCTTTGCATCTAATAAACACTGACAGCCGAATTAGTAGTGCCCAGGTTTATCGGAATCACTCTAAGTAGCGATATTTAGTACTAAATATAGTACTATTTATGTACGTTGCAGGGTAGCTAGTAAGTGCATGTCTGTACTATACGAAAGTTGTACGTCTAACCGGTCTAAAGTTAAGCGCATGAATCGCCAGTGTAGTGTACGTTCATGCATATAGCGTCACTGGCGCCGTTTGTCATAATTTCCTAATATGTATTTCATCAAGAACCTCTAGTGCCTCCTGTGAGATTCTAATGCTGTGAAAGTTAAATTAAAATGGTACTGAAGTTGTGTTTTAAAGAATTTACAAATTCGTCGAGTCGATTCCATGTTCCTACATTTGAGTCCAAGTCCAGACCAAGTCCAGTCCAAGTCCAGACGAAGTCCAGTCCAAGTCCAGACGAAGTCCAGTCCAAGTCCAGTCCAAGTCCAGTCCAAGTCCAGTCCAAGTCCAGTCCAAGTCCAGTCCAAGTCCAGTCCAAGTCCAGTCCAAGTCCAGTCCAAGTCCAGTCCAAGTCCAGTCCAAGTCCAGTCCAAGTCCAGTCCAAGTCCAGTCCAAGTCCAAGTCCAGTCCAAGTCCAGTCCAAGTCCAGTCCAGTCCAAGTCCTTTCCAAGTCCAGTTCAAGTCCAGTTCAAGTCCAGTTCAAGTCCAGTCCAAGTCCTGTTCGATATCCAGTGGGACCCTTATTATCATAATCGCCATGTGATTGGCATTCTATTTGCATATTCTAAACAAGGCCCAGGTCTAATATCTTTGACAAGCGCTGTGCTCAGTCTGTATAAAAGGCGAGATTAATATCCAGTTATAATCGATTCTTCAACACCGTAAGAGTGCTTGTATTGCCATCAAACTTGCCTCAGTGTTGTAGTAAACTCGACGTTGCTATACCGTTTAGTTGCGTGTGGCGAGTGGCTTAGTATTTTATAGGCTTCAACAATGTCAACACAAAACTCAAGCCAGGAAAGGTTAGTAGTAAAATATGAAATATATCTATATTGAGATTTATACTGAGTTTATTTAGTCCAGTAAGCGAAGTAATGCCAAGTTTATCCTGTGGTATGGATTGCTTTGACGGCTACCAGCCTTGGTGGGCTTCCAAGTGTCGCTTGTAATATTTACAATGTCACATTTGTCGTTCTATTTATTCTCTTTAGTGTTGACCAAGTCAAATTCTCGCAGTACTAGATTTCTATGAGTCAAAGGACACTATAACCCTGAGCCTAAAGGTCTCGGTGTTAAGTTTCAAGTTGTTGCTTTGATATTTTAGTAAGAGTCACCGGTGCTTATCGCATTTGCCACCCATCGATCGTTATTCATTAATGCAAACATTATTTGAATGATACAAATCTTCAGGTTTTAAAACTATAGCAAGAAATGAAGCCCATAACGGCAGCAAAACTTGAGAAATTTGAGGCAGAAGACACCGGCATAAATCGATCGTACGTTGACACATTGGCACCGGTGTTGTACAATACTCTGCCGAGTATTAAACAAAGAAACAAAAATAAAATAAAACACGCTGGGCTGGCAGGCGCACGAAATCGGCGTTTTAAAAACGTGCCAAATTTTGCTCAATTTGTGTTGATTACGTTACCATGGCACGCTGACACGAATGTATCTCGACGTGGTCACGACGGCCGCTCGAAAAAAATAAATAAAACCATGATCTGTAATCCGATCGTCACAAAAACTCGGAGAATAAGCGAGTGTTTCCCGACCTTCCTAACTGTTATCATATTTGTACTGTAAAGCAAAATTCATGGCCGCTAAAAGGCCTTTTTCGATAGACAGTTGTGTTGACTTGCTGTATTGATCGCGAATTTTTTCAAATCCGCACGAGTGGTGTCTGTAAAAGAATAGCAGTTATTTTCCAAAATAAAGCGAATTGGTAAATTGTGAAACGAACAAATCCTTGTATTAGGGTCTAGGTATCTATGTTAATGGTTTGGTGAGCTTACATGCTTCTTTTTTGAAGTTATTAAGATTCTTCCGAGTGACTTCCGATTGACTTGAAACGACACCAACGAGAAACCGAACGAGAAACGGGCGCTCCGCGAAAAAATATTGATTTTGGTGTCTATTCGTGAAAGACTGTCGGTAATCTTTCGTCATTTGACCGAGTTGTCATCGATCTGCTTGTAGCTGGAGTCTCAGAACGAATACGCCATTTTTTGAAGAGAAAATGAGCTTCACGTTTGAAGCGTTTCGTGCGAGATCACTTGTGTTAATCGATCAGAGTTTGAGACACACGAGGCGATTTGGTTAAGTACACATTTCTCATTTATTTCAATGTCTATTTTAAATCTGTCAAGAACAAGTTCTTCTAAATGCATTAAAGTAAATGTTGTGTTCGTTTCACGAGTATTGTTTTCGTTTTCTTTGAGTTATTAAGTTTGATGTGTGCAGTTTTCATATTGACTCAGCGAAAATATAGTACAGCCGTTCACTTGTGTGATTGTAAACAGTGTTTTGTACACTTTAATTCAGCTTACTTGATTGTTTTTATGAAATACTTTCCAAAGTTAAGCTTTGTTTGTTTTTGGTTATGGAATACAGACAATGAAAAACATGTGAAAGCTAGCTATCAAGCTATAATACTAGTACGAAATTGTATACCGTACCATTGACTCAGTGCTGAATATATTACCTGTGAAATATATATTAAACTAATTAACTAGTAAACACTAATTCCATTGTTTTCTTTTGACTATTTAATACACATTAACTATTAGTTTTTATTTCACAGGTTTACTTTCTAGTAGGTAGTTGTAGTGTAGAGTTGGTACTGTGAGCTAGCTGGGGTAACCGATCAGTGGGGAGGACCCTAGTGGACAAGTTCAGGATTATTATATGAAATTAATATATCTCCAATCAGGATTATTATATGAAATTAATATATCTCCAATGTTATCTATCTTACAATACATGTACAGAGTAATAGACAAACACATTAGTAAATTATGATGTTTTTATGCAAGACCATTATTAACATGCACACTAATTATTATTAATAGTTTATGTTTCAAGTGAGTTTCATGAAAACCATTCTGTAGATAGATAATTAAAAATAGAGCGATCGATGCATATACACATGTATATTTAGATACATGTAAATACACAATTTAAAGTTCATTGTTATATATAATAATAACCCTGAACCTCTGTCCTACTTGTCATACCATAAATAAGGATGGGTTAACTACCGGTAAGTAAATATTCTGGATCTGTGGTAACAATTAGTCAATAATTATTCTAAATATATCTGTTTGTTCTGTGATGAAAAGGTGAGATAAAAGTATAATGATCAAAAATAACAAATACTTTATGGAACATGAAACTTGAATCACATAGGCATATATGTTTATTTGTTTCTCAGTAAATAGCATTTTACACATATATACATCAAAGTCATGAATTTAAAGAATAGCTGTTTTGCAAAGAGTTAAAAAAGCAACTGATATTATATAACTATTCAAATTGACTAGAGCTATTTTGAAATGCACACTGGAGGAAAATGATTGAAAGTATTTCCCAGCACAACTACAAGTAGGCCCACTCGAATACCTCAGCGTAATAACATATCACAGTCTTTAAGTAAAATCCCTGGAGAATAAACTTGGATAAGATAACTGTGGCTTCATTGGCCTGATTATAGTTCACTTGGTTGAGCATTTTGGACACCCAACTGAAATATCACCTAAAGCCATTCAAGAATAATTATAAGTCTAAACAATACTAACTAATCACTAAGTTCACATAAACTTTTTTGGCAAACTCCTCAGTGATTAGTTAGTATGTGAGGAATGCATTTGTATCAATAATCATGACTAATAATTTATTGTTTTCAAATTTGTTATCAGAAATTATTCCAATTAAGCTTATTTATACATACAATAATTTATACATACACAATAATATAAAGTTAGAGAAACGAATTGGTTAATAAAAGAATAGCTGATTGTAAATAGTCTCTCTGGCTTGATATTGGCGGCTTCAATTTTATTTTTATTCTTGAATAGCTTCGTGAAAACATTTGATGATTCTTCCTTAGCTTTCAATGTGGCGTGTGTCACTGAATCGGTCAGCATGCTTAAACCTTCAACAGAAGTGAACTCATCTTGTAACAGCATTTATATACTTCCATGGCGAAGTCCTTGTATAGTTTACACTCTTAAAACTGTAGTGTACGATTATATTACCAGTGCTTGAGCTCACAACACGAGTCACGTCTAACGAGTAACGAGTGAGTATTGTGCTGGGAAATACTTGGTTATTTCATTTTCCTCCAGCCTGTGCTTATTTACGAGGGCCCTGGTCAGCAGTAAAATATCTCCTCTGATCACAGTTGCCTTTTTTCCCTTCACACAACGGTATTATCATTCAAATTCCTCCAAAGCAATGTACACCTTCTCGTACGAAAGCCGCCATCTTGAATTTTTACGATACTTTGTTGCCGTTTACCGCTGATTTTACCACGGGCTCACATATATTCAAAGCGCCGATTTTGAATGGCTCCCAGCCCAGCGTGAAAATATTGGCCGTGTTTACACTTGAGCGCTTTACTAAGGTAAAAATCAGAAAACTATAAAGGTAACCGCTCAACAAACAATAGTTTTCTAATTTCTACCAAGGTTCGGTATTAAACTCGCTTACTTCACACAATAAAAACAGTTTTTTTACACGTATAAAGTCGAAGATGTTTGTTTCCCTTCACGTGACATTTTTCCTAAATAAAAACTAACTGTTTTCGTTCAATTGATAAGTGTACATGTTGCTAGATGTGAGCAATCGGGAACGGGCTATATAGACTATATGCCCGGCAATCATAAATGTTTGCGTGCATGTAGCATGCGAAGATCAACCGCTTTAGTGTGTATGGATAAATACGGCCACTAGTTTTGTTGATCCTTTAGCAGTTGTCTTATTTGCATTTTTTGTTTCAATTACAACTTGATTTATTAATGTTTACAGTGACGTGGAACTATGCAACTTGGCAGATACTGCCGGCACTGAGCTGTTCAACCAAGTATCCCTAGGTCCAGCGGTAAGAACACTTGTTTATTAATGGGCTAGTTATATTTCCTCTAACCCCCTCTCTTTCTTTCCTCTCTTTCCCTCCTAATTTCCCTCCTCTCTCTTTCCCTCATCTCTCTTTCCCTCCCCTAACTTTCCCTCCTCTATTTCCCTCCTCTCTTCCCTTTCCCTCTCTCTTTCCCTCCTCTCTCTTTCTCCTTCTCCTCCCCTAACTTTCTCTTTCCCTCCTAACTTTCCCTCCTCTCTCTTTCCCTTTCTCTCCTCTCTCTCTTTTCTCCTCCCTCCTCTCTCTTTCCCTCCTCTCTCTTTCCCTCCTCTCTCTTTCCCTCCTCTCTCTTTCCCTCCTCTCTCTTTCCCTCCTCTCTCTTTCCCTCCTCTCTCTTTCCCTCCTCTCTCTTTCTCCTCTCTCTTTCCCTCCTCTCTCTTTCCCTCCTCTCCTACCTCCTCTCTTCCCTCCTCTCTCTTTCCTCCTCTCTCTTTCCCTCCTCTCTCTTTCCCTCCTCTCTCTTTCACTCCTCTCTCTTTCCCTCCTCTCTCTTTCCCTCCTCTCTCTTTCCCTCCTCTCTCTTTCCCCTATTATCCTTCGCCTTGGATAGCATTGTGCACAAGCTATACACCGACTGAGATGCAGGGCATCATCAATTTTGGCATTCATATTTTTGTTTGGGGTTGGGGCGGGGGTGCATGGGTGGGAGTTTATGGGGGATGAGCAGGGAGGGGACGGAGGTGGGGTCTGTATACACTGATATAGTTACAGAGACGGTTATACTTTCTTTGCTCTAAATTATTAAAGCCATTTGTGAATCATTGTGTTTCTCAGGTGGTGATTATATTTATTCTCATGTTTATGAAGAAAAGGGTAAACCTTAAGAAAGACTGCTGCGATGGGAGGCCAGGAATACAAGTGTAAGTAACAACACACAATAGGTGTTGTTTTCATAGGCTTCCTGCATGTGTAGCACCTTTTTGTGGTGCTGGGTTGACCTGCGCATCCGGCCTTTAAAAAGGAAATGGGGTGGGGAGAGGCCAGGGAGAAGAAGAGAGGGGAGGATTTTTGTTGGGGGGGGGGGGGGGGGGGGGATTTGTCTGTCGAAGGAGTATTCCAGTTTCGAGTTGTTTAGACACCGCTGTATATGGAAGGCCAAATGGTGCAAAATTCAAGAACTTTAATTTGATCACATTCAAGGATCACGATCACATTCAACAACCACATTCACATTCAACATATATTTTATATGTAAATTAATCATATTCAACAGACATCTCGATCACATTCAAGGTCACAGATCACGTTCACGTTCAACGGATCGAGCAATCACATTCAAGAACGATTGTTAATGTCAACAAATCCCATAATGCTCTTTGCTACTGTCGACGTAGCCGGATCCCGAATGAAAAATCACAAATTAAAGATTTAAATGGAGGAAGAGAGGGTGTTAAAAAGGAAATAAATAAATATAAATAAATAAGTAAAAACAGGAGCCCATTGGTAAAGATAAAAATAAATAAATATAAATAAATAAATAAGTAAAAATAAATAAAAATAAATAAATAAGTAAAAATAAATATAAATAAATAAATAAGTAAAAATAAAAGTAAAAATAAAAAAATAAAAAATAAAATGAATAAAAAATAAATAAAAAAAACTTTTTATAGAAGGCAAATGCAATATAACCCATACTTATGGAAAGGAAGAGAGAACAGTGGCTGTATGAGAGGATGAAAAAGGATGACAAATGTAAAAAATGAAATGAAACACGTGGGTGAGAAAGAAAAAAAATATATATATATAAATAAATGAAATAAAATAATTAATAAATTAATAAATAGATAAATAAATAAATAAATAAATAAAGGGTACAGGAAGAAATTTAAATAAAAAGAAAAGAAAAAAATGAATGAATAAATAAATAAATGATAAATGATAAAAAATGATAAATAGATGAAGGAAGGTATAAAAATAGGTTGCAAGGGGATGGGAGGGTGGCAAAGTAGGGAGGGGATGGTGGACAGGGCAAAACAAAATATGACCATGGAGAAGGGATAGAACGTATAGAGTGAAGGAATAGATAACAAGCAAATAAAAAATAAATAACAGACAAAACCGAACGCAATGAACGATGCTAGCAACGTTGCGAACACGCGCGAAAGAACAAACAACGGCTACCGAGGGAAGGAACGGGAAGACCGTAACAGAAAATAAAACACCGTGGAGGGAGAAATGTCTTACGTGCTTGAAATCCCAAACGTACATGGTCCTCTTTAAGCTAAAGATCGTATTCCTATCGCGTCTAACAAAGCCAAAATCTCTATGTGTTATGAATGGAAGCTTTCTCTTATAAATAACTTTAATAACTCTGATCGTATGCCGTTTTCATTGGCATTACAATAAAGATCGCACTCTCCCTTCAAAATAATCATAGAATCCGTCAAGCTATAATTATCGTCGTCAGAGTCTGGTTCATCCAACACGCTTTTGGGAATTGATTCAGGAATTGCTGTCTTCGTTTTCTTTGAACCAAGTCTGTATGGTTGTCCTGGTAAGGGTCGCTTGCCTTTATCACTCGACTTTGAGTTTGAACTCTGACTCTGAGGCAAAGGTTGCACATTTCTACTCGCAAAAGGGGAAGTTGATAAGCTCCGTGCAGCAAAAGACTGAAAAGATGCCGATCCTCGAACTAAATTACGCGTTCTGTTGACAAGAGTTTGTGTTCCTGGCGAACTGCTGTGTAGTTCTTCGCGAATACAGGTTCGAACTTCCTCGCGGATCGACTCTGTCTATGTGGTCCGCCATTTTGATCGCACGTGCGAAATTTATTTCCCAGCTTCTACGTCGACAGTAGCAAAGAGCATTATGGGATTTGTTGACATTAACAATCGTTCTTGAATGTGATTGCTCGATGTGATCGAGATGTCTGTTGAATATGATTAATTTACATATGTTGAATGTGAATGTGGTCAGTGTTGAACGTGATCTGTGACCTTGAATGTGATCGATGTCTGTTGAATATGATTAATTTACATATGTTGAATGTGAATGTGGTTGTTGAATGTGATCGTGATCCTTGAATGTGATCAAATTAAAGTTCTTGAATTTTGCACCATTTGGCCTTCCATAGCTGTACTCCTTGACAGAATTAAGACGCAGTTGATCAGCCTCAGTAGCCTCAATTCACTCAGTGTAAAGTGAGTCAAGCTGGTTATGTGAACCGTTTTGTGTTTTTCAGCCCTGTTGACTTTCTAGGGGAGGAAGAAAACAGGTTTTCCTATGGATTTGCTTATGGAGCCATGGCTGTCAGTGTGACCAATATTTTTATAAACCCGAACGCCACAGGGGTGGTATTTACTCTGAGTGGATCTGTTTACATCAAAGGTAATATAATTGTAATACATAATCCACGAGTTATAGGGATCGCAGCCGGGATCACTCAATGGGATGTAAACTTCCATTATGTTGCCACTGAAGTAAATCGCAGGCTCACAACGTTGGGGAAGGAGTAGCAATCCACGAGTTGGCCGGCAACGGGTGCCATTGATACTTTGATAAGTTTATTTGTATGATATTTAACAAATATATCCCATTTTGCCGTGCGTCAGTACTCATATACAAATGTAGATGCACAGATGACGTCAAAATGTGGTGAGAACAAATAAGTATGACACGAAGTCGAGTGGCGTGTCGACTGTTGTTCTCTGTTGTAACTATCTATCTATCCATCTTCCAATACTCAGTCATCATTCAGCTCTATGTGTCCCTTAGTGTTTCAAGGTATTCTGACTGTCATTTGCATTGGTACCATATACATACCCATGTTCATGTGTCTGAGTGCTCGTGCAAAGATCCTTGGTTCTATCATGGGATTCGTGTATACTGTTGGCAGGTAGGGTATCAAATACAATACTTGTCTACGTCACATCCGGTCTGTGGCAATACAGACTGGGTACGAGTTTTATAACCATCGAGATAGCAGTTAAAGTTAAAGTGTTTTTGTAGGCTGGAATCATTATAAAGTAAATATGTTGTTTCATCAATGAACCATATGTTTTTAATGGTAATGACCTAGACCTAGGACACATTGTCCATCTTTATGATCTGAATGGCTTAGAATCACGTCATAAAAACAAACTGAACAGAAACAAAAATAGCGCGCGCAAAGGCTTACATTTTATCTCCAATTTAATAATAATGTATAGCCGATCCAATGTGTTGGAGAAAGAACGTTGAACCCATTCAGGCAAGTGATATTTCCACTAGTCGTACATCGAGGACAGGAAAGCAGGTGTAATATTCATCTAGGTCAATATAGAACCAATTCAATGGTGAATAATTCAATAAATAACGTCATTTCTCTTTATTTTTTTCCAGAACGGTCGGTTCTATGTTGATTTACTTCAAATGTCCATTTGACAACACATCTGTAAGTACAATTGCTTCGTTAATTGTGTTCGATATGTATTCATCGTTTTCCTTGTATCACGGTCAGTGCACCAATGCACCTTTTCGTAGTTTCCCAGAATGCTTCAGGATTCTGCACGCGCAAGCGAGGTCAGGGTACAAATATTGATCGTGTATTGAGGGAAATGTGACTACTGTAACTAATCAAGATCGGGGGGGATATTTCCTTTGCTTGAGAATTTGCATCTCTCTTTGTAATTCTTGATATATATTTTGTACCTTGACCTCGCTTGCGCGCGCAGAATCCTGAAGCATTCTGGGAAACTACGAAAAGGTGCATTGCATTTTTATTTTTTGTTTGTTTGAATATATAATAGGACATACGGTATAGCTAGACTTATTATGTTCATATTTCAGACCTTCAAACCTTGGCCATTGTTCTACGAACTCCCTACTTTCTTCTCGCACATCATTCTTCTTGTTCGTTTTCTGGTGATTTTTATCACGGAAGTCAAGGACAAGTGTCACGGGAAAAAGAGTTCGTGCGATGTACTACTTGGTGTAAGTAACTAAAAGCTTCCTTTGTAGCCATCTAGTGCCGTTGCCACGCAACGCGACGCTCCCAAACACACGTAATTACCATAATCACTGTTGATTTGAAACTCACAGCCATTGAAGCTCTGACCGCCAGGACGTCATGGAAACCAATAAATGAGCCGCATTTTTAATTGCGATTATCGAGGGGGAAAAGTTGTTGATTTTGCGATCTTTTTTTCAAGACTTACTTCGATCTGATTTGAACCATCCTTGACCAAATAACAATACTTTTGTAAAGTTTATATATTTTTAGCAGGTGTGTGTATACTAAACATAAAATCAAAACTCTTTCAAAATTATTTTGCCAAAGGTGGCTAATAAAGTTTATTATTATTATATAAAACATAATAATAATAATAATAATAATTTATTTCAAAACATTGGCGCGCAAGGCATCATGGGCTTGAAAACAGAGTCTTTAATCTGATTGATTGGTTTACATTATTTGCATCTGAAGCCAAGGAATGTGTATCTCGTTTCCTTTCATCCCCTTTTCATCCTTTTTGTTCTCCGTTTCTTCCTTGCTCTTGCTTGTATTCCCTTTCTTCAATCTAGAATCGGAGTTTTTCCTGACAAAATAGAAAACGAGGCAGCGTTCTTTATCGAAGTATAGAAGCACGCGGGAATTGGAAGAAGAAGAAGAGAGATGTGCTGGGAGAAGCACGAGGCGTAGCCGTAGTCTTCTTCCAATTCCCAAGTGTTTCTATAACTCGATAGAACACAGCTGCCAAGTTTTCTATTTAGTTTATAAAATACAATTATGCATATGATTTAAAGGTAAGTTTGCAATATTTAATTTTGTTCGTACGTTACAAATGCAAAAATATGTTTGAATATATGCGCGCGCGTGCTGTGTGCTTTCATAAAGCACGCGGAATACGCATCCTTTGGCCAATCAGAGCGCGCGTTATATCATAGCTATTTTATAATTCCCGATAATGCGTCTTCATTCACTGCTTTTAACTTCGCTCCTCATGACCTGACTGTTTTCTTTCTGCAGGAAGAGTGCGACTTCAAAATAGGACCACACTATATAGACCACGTGAAGACGCTCCTACAGGGGGTCCCTAAAAAGTAGGCGCATGCAGTTGTTCCACTAACATAATTACCGTATTTCTTCTTTTAAGCGCCGTCCCCGATTAAGCGCCGCAGTTTGAAGTTTGAACATTTAAACACGTTTATTTTGTTAACATTTGGCTAACGTATTTTAATACGTTAATGATTTATAAATTAATTTATACGTTAATGATTTAAAAATCATTTATAAATATGTTAATTATTTGTTAATAAACACCGCCCTCGAATTAACGCCGCCTCCGAATGAGCGCCGCATCCAAAATCCCAAAAATGTAATAGGCGTCGCGGCGCTTAAACGAGTAAATACAGTATGTACCTTTAATTTGGATAATATATATATATTTCACACACTCTACTACATGCTTCCGGATGCCCTTATCTGGCATAATCAGTCATGAATACATGATTGGGAATTCATACAATTGAACCTCGGGTTACGACGACCACTCTCGTAAGCGACCACCTCCTCTAAGCGACCAGTTTTTCAAAATACCAAAAGTTCAGTTCAAAGTCAAATCACTATAGTTGGAACCTCTCGTAAGCGACCGCCTCTCGTAAGCGACCACAAAGCTTGACATTTTGGATGGTCGCTTACGGGAGTTTCGTCTGTAGTTGCTAAAATATGAATTAGTTGCCAAAACAGAAAATACACTTGTATCACTTGTATGACATTTCATGTGTCTAGTGCAGTTGGTATTTTTTATCGATTTCAAGGTGTTTTCGCACCTTCCATTCCCCCTCTGTTTGGAATCGTGTTTGTATTCCAAATAATATATTCATATTTTAGCAACACATTTTTTTAATGGGATTGGGCTGCATGTGG
Organism: Actinostola sp. cb2023; assembly: GCA_033675265.1. Taxonomy (NCBI): domain Eukaryota; kingdom Metazoa; phylum Cnidaria; class Anthozoa; order Actiniaria; family Actinostolidae; genus Actinostola; species Actinostola sp. cb2023. The sequence continues at coordinate 259,535 of JAUJYZ010000078.1, forward strand.
CTGTACCGTAAGAAACTACCTTGATATATATGATGCATGAGACTTCAGTAAGGCGTATTATCATATTTTAGCAACTATGAATTGTGATGAATTTTAACGAGATTTGGCTGGCTATACCACATGCAACTAGCTAGATCTGTCGAGATTTCAGTAAAGCCGCATCTACACGAACAAATTTTCCTTGACAAGTTTTCCTCTACAAAGTAAAAATTAACAATTTTTGTCATCTACACGAGCAAGTTTTCCTTGACAAGTTTTCCTCTACAAAGTAAAAATTAACAATTTTTGTCATCTACACGAGCAATTTTTCCTTGACAAGGAAATATTGACAATTTTTTGTCATCTACACGAGCAAGTTTTCCTTGACAAGGAAACACTGGCGATATTTTTGTCATCTACACGAGCAAGTTTTCCTAATTTTTTCTCATCTACACGAGCAAATTTTCCTTGACAATGAAAAATTGACAATTCTTGTCATCAACACGAGCAAGTCTTCCTTGTCAAGGAAAACTTGTCAAGGAACATTTGCTCGTGTAGATTCGGCTTAAGAAGGCTCAATAAGGCGTATTACCATGCAAGATTTGTAGGGATATTCATTATCAAAGTGTACCGTTTGATCATGTTTCATGATGTCAACAGCTTTCAAACACTAGTTTGATCAAACACTGTCCTATAGCGATGTTCGCGGTGACGTAAGCCATTGTTAAGTAATGTGCCAGCCATAGATCGATTGGCTGATGATATAAAGCAACTTGTGAAGAGCTATTGTAATCATGGTTGGCAATTGAACATTACAAAGCAAATGTGACGTCAATGTTTACAAACAGTAAAGCCGCGTCTAGACGAGCAAATTTTCCTTGACAAGTTTTCCTTGACAAGGAAGACTTGCTCGTGTAGACGACAAAAACATCGAAAATTTTTCCTTGTCAAGGAAAACTTGTTCGTGTAGATGCGGCTTAAACATCGCTATAGTGTAAACAGACGTAACTCCAAACAATGACGTATATACTCTGATAAACAAACTTGTATATTACCAGCCTATGGCATGCATAATGTACCAACCATCCTTCTTTTTATTCCATCAAACAGTGTTAACAACAAGTGGTATGTTAAAGGACGTAACTTTGTCTACACACCCGAACCCCGTAAGTACAACTAACGATGATCAACTTTATTTTATTCAAAGAGAATGAACACACTTACAATTGAACCTCCGGTTGCGACCACTCGTAAGCGATCACCTCCCCTAAGCGACCAGTTTTCCAAAATACCACAGTTCATTTCCAAGTGAAATCACTATAGTTGGAACCTCTCGTATGCCACCGCCTCGTAAGCGACCACAAACGGCTTGAAATTTTGGGTGGTCGCTTACTGGAGGTTCGACTGTATTTAGGTTTCCCTGCCTGTCCACTGCCTGTCATCTAATAAGCGACCATGGGGCCATTTACTAATACAGGTTTGGTGTATTTGATCTTTTTCAAGATTTCAAGTACTCTGTTGCCATCCTCTCCACCGTGATTGTGGCTGCTATCATCATCTATGAGGTACATTCTCAATTAGCCATTTCGGGATTGATGTTTGCGGGGCATTGTGGGACTGTTACGGGACGCTTCATTTTCAATACGGTGACAAATAATTGAATAGTGATGTACCAAAGTTTGCAGTAAGTGAGTTTGGCTCACAACAATTATGTGACATGATCATTAGATTATGCTAATTAGACAGCAATGGCGTCCCCTAAAACTCCCACAATTCCTTTCGAACATCAACTCCGAACTCCCGTGGCTAATTATTAAATAGATTTGCAATGTAATTAAATGTTTTCATGTACTGATGTCTTGTTCTATACGAGGTCATTGCGATGATTCAGAATTATCTTTTCAGAATGATTTTTTTTTAATTTGATAAAGTAGAGAATTCCGATAGGAAGGTTTGGTGAATAGTAACACCCATGTTTCTCTAGGGTCAGATCTTTGTGCCACGTGGGTGACTAACTTAAATCAAAAGTTATTCACTACAACTACCGGAATGCATTGCTCATATTCTTCAACGAATGGGAGGTGAATTAAGGGAGGTCTACAAACGGGGAGGGATTGGGGAAGGGAGGTATAATATATACAAAGGGGGGAGGGGTGGTACTTTGTCTTTCTTTTGCTTCTATAATACTAAGTAGTAGTTATTCACGTTTCTCTTTAAATCAAGTTTACTATTGTCACCGTCGGCGTGCTTGTTGGATACCTAACGGCAATCAGGGATATTCTTGTGATGTATAAACCATATTACGTCATTCAATGGGGAGAGCAGACGTATGACCTCACCATTCAAATCTTCGACATATTTATTGGTGAGTGTTACATACAAGTGTACACTAGTGACGTAAATACATACGCGGACTCAGGGTACCATTTATGCAATAGGTGTCAGAAACGACATGACAAGCGCCTTTAATGAGCAATGCATTACTGAGTCTGCGTATACTCCAGTTTTGAGTTGTTTAGACACCGCTGTACTCCTTGACAAAAGATACATTTGCTCAGGCTTAGCCTCAATTCAGTGTAAATTATGCACAAATACCGACGAGAACGCGAAAAAGTGTTGACATTCAACAATAGAAACCATTTTTAATTAGTCATTACCAAAAGGAGCAGGGGACTGAGACCAAGTCCGTAAAACTAATTCAATAAGAAACTAGCAAAAGGAGGCATCATTTTCTGAGAGAGAAGATCAAACTTAGCTAGTCTGGAAAGTCTGGTGAACTTCGGCTTAATATTGACGATGCTAGAGGGCATCAAATATGTCTATTTTCCCATACAAACTCTGTAAATTTTTGACGTTGTCCAGCCAAACCATACATTCACTGTAAAATGTTTGCTGGACAACACAATTTCAAAAGTTTATAATTCCGACAGAATTCGCTCAAATCACATCACACTTTGCACAGATACTAATTTCAACATGCTGTTTCATGTCATAAACTTAGTTTCGTAATTGCATTAATTATAATAAACTCGTTCCCAGTCCCCTGCTCGTTTAGGTAATGGCTAATTGCACGGGTTATTCTCTGGATTGAGGCTTAGCCTGAGCAAACGCGTCTTTTGTCAAGGAGTACAACGGTGCGTAAACAACTCGAAACTGGAGTATTGTGCTAGCTAGTGTGATTTCATCCTCGGGAACCCAGGGGTATGTTATTTCGCTCGTTACGAGCGTGTAACGAGCGACAGAATATACCCCTGGGTTCCCGAGGATGGTGCACATATAGTTGTACACTACTTGTCCATATCTGTTGTCAGCGGTTTTCGTGCATGCGCAGTAGACGCTAGTTATCAAGCCCTCGCATAAAAGTATTCATTTCTTCCGTAGTGTCTTTTCTGATGTCCTGTATCGTGTCAGCTCTCTTTATGTATTTCCAAATGTACAGGATGCTCGTCTCTCACAGGTAAAAGCCTCGGGTTATTTTACTTTTCCTGGACAGTTGAGGGACAAAGCGAGAAGGCAAAAATTATATTACCCATGATGCTTTGAGTATTATCCATGATGCTTTGAGTATTACCCATGATGCTTTGAGTATTACCCATGATGCTTTGAGTATTACCCATGATGCTTTAGGTGTTACCATTGATGCTTTAGGTGTTACCCATAATACTTTGAGTGTTACCCATAATGCTTTGAGTGGTATTCATAATGCTTTGAGTGTTACCATAATGCTTTGAGTGTAACGTTACCATAATGCTTTGAGTGTAACGTTACCATAATGCTTTGAGTGTTACCCATGATGCTTTGAGTGTTACCATGGTGATTTGAGTCCCTCCGTTGCAATGTAATGGAGTGTGGAGAGACGGGACCACCATTTTACATGGTCATCCGAGCCATGCGAAGGTCTAACCATTTGTAGATGTAATTACAAAGGCAGCACCTTCTACTCAATTATTTTAAGACTGCAACGTTTGGTCTAGAACGTCTGTCTTGTCGACGTTTCTAAAATTGTTCGGTTTTGTTCTTTCAGAAATCACGTGATCAAGCTTATCAAATCAGACCGCAGGTTCCTTCCCAACACATTAAATACACCGGACGTCATGGTGGTATGTCGTTACTATGGTTACATACTTGTCAGTGTGTTTTGGCTTTTTTAATTACAATGAGAAAAAAGTACTGGCATGGTATTTGGGATTAAAACCGCAGAACTGCGCCTTCTGTTAATCGTTACAGCGGCTGCACAACTACAATTGGTCAATCCTCCATATGTGATACATTTTTATTATTCATGCTCGATCTCTCATATGGTACATTTTTACGGCTATATATATAATGACTATGGACCACCATAATGTACCATATATGAAGGACTTACCCTCCCCTACAATCTAAAGGCCTATGCAAACGCTTCCAATGTGGGATGAGGTGTTCTGACGGATCCAACGTTGTTGGTCTATGCTTCATTAATGATCACAAAACACAAGAAATGCTGAGACTTGTTGGCTCAAAGTTTGCAAAATCAACCAAGGGGGTGTTCAAAAGCTCCCAACATAGATACATGTTTTATGGAATTGTCTCTTACTATAATGATGTCATATTTTCCTTTAATACTCCCAGGGGATGAGTCTGCGGTTCTGTGGTTATCAGATCGCTTATTTTCTTTGGGGTAAGTAAATTATGTCAATCGAACAAGGTGCATGTGAAAACTGAAAAGCACGTCTGTTTGAGGGATATATCGAGTTTAAAGACCTATTGTTTTAAGATATGCACCACTGACCAACGCCTCAACTCCCTGGTACCCAGTCACTGAATATTTTAGACCCAATTTGTACTTTGTACAGCTTGAGAGTTCATTTGATTACACAGCTCCAACGTTAGAGTTTTCATTCGATGACGCAAATATTTCATGCAACTTTTTGCAAAACGTATTGAAATATTCTTCCACACACTTTCATATAATTTGAGTTGAGGTGCGTCTTATATGCGAGTACATATATAGGGTTCGGCTTTTCGAGTGTTCCAATACTGAAACACGGTAATAGATTTGGTACTTACACTGAAACAGGGTAACAAATGCGGCAATTTGAACTGAGAAAATGCTTTGAATTTCAACATGTTTCGCGCTGATGCGGTTAGGGTACAGAGGTCCCGAAGCACACCCCTACCACACCCCTACCCTAAGTGACGATGAGTACGATACCCCCCTCCCCCCTACACGTCATGTTATAATGTAAACAGGTACTTTGTATTTTTAGGTTTTATTATTTTGATGTTCGTGCTGCTAATACTCGTGGTTGGTATTGCTTCGATGATTCTCTTTCTTCCTATGGCGCTTGGTCCTGAGCTGAGTAAAATGGTGGTTCGAATTCTGATCGGCATTGTGTAAGTAAAGTTGCCATTATCATCATTATTGTCATCACCATCACCATCGGTATCAGCATTAATTACCACCACCACCACCTCCGATCATCATCACCACTACCACCACTATCATACGGTGGCCCAGAAGGGACAGCGTAAACAACAATATTATTGACTAAAATTAATCAATCTCACTGCAAACTATAAAAATGTCTCACTGCAAACTATAAAAATGTCGCGCTGCAAACTATAAAAATGTCGCGCTGCAAACTATAAAACTGTCGCGCTGCAAACTATAAAAATGTCGCGCTGCAAACTATAAAAATGTCGCGCTGCAAACTATACAAATGTCGCGCTGCAAACTATAAAAATGTCGCGCTGCAAACTAAAAAAATGTCGCGCTGCAAACAATAAAAATATCGCGCTGAAAACTATAAAAATGTCGCGCTGCAAACTAAAACTGTCGCGCTGCAAACTATAAAAATGTCGCGCTGCAAACTATAAAACTGTCGCGCTGCAAACTATACAAATGTCGCGCTGCAAACTATAAAAATAGGCAGTCAAGGACTGCATGTGGCTACTATAAATAAACAAAAACAGGTAGTCTATAACTACATGTAGGTACTGCGGTTTTGAAATATAGAAGCAATGTGTAGTTGGATTGATTCCTCTGTTGAACTGGTATGTTTGAACTATCTGCTGGAACTTGTTCTTTGGTTCTATATAATGCTAATTTACTGAATCAGAAATGTATTTTAATACAAAGTTTAATTGAAAACAATTGTGACAGCGTACAAATAATTGAACAATAACAGTTGTTATTAACAATCAATATGAACAGCATTGATATATCATTAGTGATTGAATATTAATATGAATTTAACAATGAATTGATAATGGCGTCATGACGACTCCGAAACGTCGCTCAATAAATCTTTTCCTTTCTTTGAGTTTTGCGATATTATGCTTTTCCAAAAATTTAACTGAAGTGGCGTTTATTTATTTATTTGACTTCACCTAAATATATGAAAACTTTGAGTATAATAAATAGAATATCTAATTTGAAGATAGGTTTACACTCTAATATACTATGATTTTATGCTATTTTGCACCAGAAACTAGACACATCTCTCGTGTGTAAAGATCTTTTCAGTTCACAGGCTCGCCAGTCACCACCCTCTGTTTGTGTATTGGGCTTCCTGTGTCTTATTTGATCGATCGGCAGTATATAATATGGCCGTAAATTCACTTCTAGAATCCTGTCCTTTTGATATCTTGTATTTCTAAAACTGCTTTCAAAATAAAGATGAATATGCACTTCACTCCTGTGTGTCATTTATTTAGCGATTACAACGGCTTTTAGCGAGTTTTTGGGATAAAGACTGAAAGAGTAACGAGAGCCGTGTTTGTTTTGTGTCTCGCATATAAAGACATTAAGTTATTTGTTCCTCGAAGAGAATTACTTGACACTTTAAATCGGTTATAGATCTGGCAGTTTACATGGAGCCACTACACAGACAAGAGTCGATCGTCATGGACTGATGGAGCTATTTTAAAGGCCGAACAAACACAAACACAATCGATATTCCACTGGAAAATAATCTCAACAAACCGTCACTGAAAAACTTGAAAACATCTTGATGATCAAACACTTGACACTTTGCACGAGAGATTGGTCCGGTTTCTGGTGCAAAATAGAATAGTAGAGAGTGTAAACTTACCCTTCTAAACAAAGCCGTGAAGCGAAAAGCACATGGAAATCCAACACGACGTATTTTGAACGCTATCGAATCGATAAAATGTCGACAACCACGAGAAGAATGAGTATCCGAATCGATAAAATGTCGACAACCAGACGAATAAACCATCGGGACCATCGGGTACATCGTCGCGACATCGTGGCTGATTTTCGATCACCTGACTAGTTCCGAACACTATCCGAAGATTAGGACACTTACGGACATCGGACATACTTACTTTCACACTCGATGACATAGTGGCTACTCTCTTCTAAGAAGAGGAGTAGCCACAAAAATGTCTCACTGCAAACTATAAAACTGTCGCGCTGCAAACTATACAAATGTCGCGCTGCAAACTATAAAAATGTCTCACTGCAAACTATAAAAATGTCTCACTGCAAACTATAAAACTGTCGCGCTGCAAACTATACAAATGTCGCGCTGCAAACTATAAAAATGTCGCGCTGCAAACTATAAAAATGTCGCGCTGCAAACTATAAAACTGTCGCGCTGCAAACTATAAAAATGTCGCGCTGCAAACTATAAAAATGTCGCGCTGCAAACTATAAAACTGTCGCGCTGCAAACTATAAAAATGTCGCGCTGCAAACTATAAAACTGTCGCGCTGCAAACTATAAAAATGTCGCGCTGCAAACTATAAAAATGTCGCGCTGCAAACTATAAAAATGCAAATACATTTATTGAAGTAAAAGGTTTTGAACATGCCATAGTGTTCTTGTGAAGGTAGTAAGTAGTAGACCGTAATTATCTGCATCCTTTGACCATGCAAAACAACCATTCTGACCTACCTAATGGTTCAGAAAGGCAATTGATTGAACATTACTTCAACAAAGGATTTCAGTACAAGGAAATAGTACTAATGCTGGAAAAACATCATGATATAAACATCAACTTGAGGACTCTCAAACGAAGACTTGGAGACTATGGCCTGAAACGTCGGAATAAACTTGACGGGATCGATCTCCAGTTAATTAAAGAACTTATTACACGGGAAATATCTAATGGTCCTGATAGACTCAATGGTTATCGAACAATTAATGTGGCACATTTTGCGCATTAGGTATCACATTCATGTTCCTAGGCGCACAGTAGAAACGATTTTGAGAGAGGTGGATCCACATGGCGTAGAAGAGAGAAAACATCGTTGTTTTCATCGCCGTACTTATAGATCACCTGGGCCTAACTTCGCCTGGCACATGGACGACTATGATAAACTAAAGCCATATGGCTTTTGAATTCACGGATGCGTGGACGGGTTTAGTCGAAGAATCCTATGGCTTGAGTTACAGCGATCAAACAAAAACCCAAGGTTCATTGCACGCTATTTTATAAATTGCGTCAAAGCTTCTGGTGGCTGCCCAGTGCGTCTAATGACTGATCTTGGCACAGAGAACGGAATTGCCGCTGTACAGTGTTACTTTCGTGCCCAAGGTTCAGATGACTGTGCTGGTTCTAAAGCTCACAAGTATGTGCCTAGCACAGCTAACCAGAGGATTGAATGTTACTGGTCTTCTTTCAGAAGACAGCGATCAAGCTGGTGGATTGACTTTTTTCAATATCTTATTGAATGTGACCTTCTAGATCTTACCAGCGAAATTCACAAAGAAGCGATATGGTTTTGTTTTGCTGATCTACTACAAGAAGATCTTGATAACACAAAAGAGTACTGGAATTCCCATCGGATCAGAAAATCTAAGCATGCTGCAGTTTCTGGTGTTCCTGATGTAATGTATTTTCTACCTGAAGAATATGGGCAAACAGATTGTTTGACTCAAGTTTCTATACAAAAACTAAACGAAATTGATGACAGGATTCAAGATCTTAACCAGGAAGATCCAATTTGGGAAGACTATTTTATTTATGTTATGGAGAACACTAACCTTTTGCAACCAACAACTATTCAAGAAGCTGGCACTCTTTTCCAGAAACTTGTCACATATGCCAAGCCTATCTAACTTTCAAGGTGTAAGCTTTTGTTACATGGTCTAATGCCCCCTACACACGGTACTAATACCGGCCGAATTTTTAACCGTTCAAAAAGTTGTACGTTCACACGGACCTGTGCTATCCGGCGCCTGGACACAAATTATATACATTTTTTTACAATAAAGATAATTTTTCGTGTAAACGGTATGTACTGGTGGGATGGGATGGGTGTGAAATTGGGGGGGGGGGGGGGGGGGGGGGGGGGGGGGGGAGGACCTGAATATTGTTTTTCTATTAAGCTATTTCTAACCAGCAGCACCCCCACCCCCCCCCCCCCCCCCCCAACCCCCCCCCCCCCCCCCCCCCCCCCCCCCCCCCCCCCCCCCCGACCCCCCCCCCCCCCGCCCCCCTAGCTCCCGTAACCCCTAGCTCCCGTAAATAATAAACGGTATCTAAATTAAATAACAGCCACAGGAAAATCTGTCTAATAACATTTTAAAATAATATACACCGACATGGTTGGTGACAAACTTTATTTTTGTTTCAAATGTGCTTACAACTTAAAAACATCAAACTCAACACCCACAATGATTGAAGTAGTGGGGAGCATTTACTTTTCGATGTTCTGAAAGAAGACATCAACAAATGGCTAGTTTAAATCAACCAAAGTTGTTGGCCATTATTTCTGTAGGTCTTGAAGTCTAGTCTTAATTTACTTTTACAATTGGAAAATTGTGAAACATTGAAAAAAAACTTGAAACGTTAATAAATACTCCTTATTAAACGGGTGCATGAACAGTCAGTATAAACTAGAAGAGTATGAATAAACAAATAAATCTCCAAATGAGAACTTTTAAATTAAAATTTACTCTATCTATCTGTAGTACTTAGAGTGCAATTTAGAAAAGCGTGAAATAGTACTAAATTTTAAATAGTACTAAATAGTGTTATTTCTATTGTTTTCTATTGTTTCATTAGACAGTGCTATTTAGTGCTACTTAGTTATTTAGTTTTCAAGCTTTTCTAGATTGCACTCTATAGTTAATTTAAGCCTACATGTAAGCTAAACCGAAGCCAAAGGCCTCAAACGTATCTTCCTTAACATGATTCAGTCTCCAGTATCAAAACAATATCTGGAGCTAGTTAACAGTCAGTATAAACTACATGTAAAAGAGCATAAATAGACATATGGAATGGAATATAATTGCTTATGTTATTCAGGCAAAACCAAAACCAAATGATTCAAATATGTCTTGCATGAAATGCTCAGAAAAACATTTTGAACTGCAACAATATCGTGCATTCACAGGAATGGTGATTGTGAAAGAACATGTGTTAGCCTTAATTCTCCTTCCAAGGCCCAAACTTTCATGATCAAATAAAAGATTACCCTTGAAATTAGGGTACCTTGACCCACTCCCAAACTGAAGTACATCATTTAATGATAGTACCCTTGGTTGAGGGTCTGATGTATCATCTATGTCGGCACTGAATTGGTCACAATAAAGTCTACCTTTGTTAGTTGTTTTTAGAAACTGATTCCAATTAAAAACTATTTCTGTTTCTTTCTCTCTTTCCTGAGAACCAGACACAGAAAATGAAGGTTCAAAACAACTCTTTGCCTCTTCTACAAACTGAGATGTCATTGTACACAAAATGACTTACAGCTTCATTTTGAAATTGACACATTGTGTCATAAACACCAAAACTGTTGAGACCCTTTCTAAAGCTTACTATTTCCTCAGCAACACTACTTACGGCAATGTGTCTGACACACGTGTCAACAACATCTAGCTTATCTTTCAAATGCAAAATAGCTTTTGTATAGCCCATGTCAAATCTCTCAGGAAATTCCATGATAGCTTGAGAAAATGGCACTTCTTCCATGCATTCATAAATTTTCTGTAGCTGTGGTATGTAATCACACTCTTGAGGTACATCACTTAAACTTAATGATACTGTTGGTGTAATATTGAAAAGGGAATTTGCAAACAGAGGAGAGAAACAATGGGGCCCAGGACAACCATTTAGCATTGCAATGGCTACAAGTTTGCCCAGCAATTCAAACTTCCCCTCCTTTACAGCTGTTAAATTGTGACGGAAAGTAAAGTTGGGGAAGGTACCTCGAACTAATTCACTGGCAGTTGAGATACCTCTAAAGAACTCTGAAAAAAACTCCCTCATAACCCCACCCGTGTCCACACCATCCTCCCCAATAAATCTAACTATCATGCGTGCCTTGATTTCTTCATCTCCTAGAGACTCAAATGTCTTCGAGAAAATGTTTTTTCTGGTAATTTCAAAAGAGGTATAGTCATCAGAGTTATACCCATCCAATATTTTCTGTAATGCTTCAAGTAATGATTTTGGTACCACTTTGGTAGCATCATCTTTGCTTTGTTGTATTGCATATTCCAGCAGAGCAACATCGTCATCATTGATTCCACCTGATAAATAAATAATGTAAATTTAATTACAGTTAACTCCTGTTCGAGTTACCTCAAGATTCGTAAAGAAAACGAAAACTTGTCGAATAAAATGTTAGCGATATTTGCTAAATTCGCTAAATTATGTAAAAAAAACACGAAGGCGCGCTGTAAAAGGGCATTGCTCCACCCACTTATTTTTGAATAATAATGATCCAACTTGTTGAAATTTACAACTTAAGACCGTCAGTTATACCTGCAGTACTTAGTGCAATCTATTTTGTCCACAATCATTAACAACACAACCATTCTTCTGTAATTTTCTGACAGAAAATAGCATTCTTCAAAACGTTCTTTCGTGAGATTTGATTGGATGATGGACGATTAATGACGCTTTTCAGGAGAATTTCAAATTTGCCGATCAATAACTGAAAACTCGCGTAAATAAAGGATTAAAAAAAGAAATCCTTGTAGCTAGTTATTCTATAAAAGCTTTATACAACGATTTTCCATGTTTTATGCTCTTTAAATATCAACACGCGAGATGTTGGAAGAATGACGAGAAAACGGCTTAAAAAAACATTGAAAATCGTTTTATAAAGCTTAGAAAAACAAACTAATACCAAATAATGTCAATGGTCAGTTACCTGAGGTTGATTGGTTGTTAAAATCACTGATATCCCAACCAGCTTCCCAGCAGTCTATGATGGCATCCATATCATCCACTGACTGACTGACTTGATTAGTGGCTTGAGCGGCGCTGACTACTTGAGGGTTTGCATCGGCATCGTCTTGCACTTCATAAAACTCATCAAAAGGCATTAGATAAAATGCTAACCGTCTGTAGTCCCTTCCTGATGCTTCTTTGAAAGCCGATAAGTTAAATGTGTCATTAGTTCCTGGTATGATGTTAACCTCATTGAAATCAGGATACAATAGCACATAGGCGACAGAATCATCAAATGTTTGATCGAAAAGAGCATGTTTAGCAACAGCTTTTCCAATGATTTCCGTCCTGGTGGAAGTACCTTTAACACGGATAACTTGCGATTTCCCACGCCTAGGTTTAATGCTACCATTACTTTGATAGGCAAGGCTGACTTTAATTTCTACATCTTTGTTGGTCGTTTCTTTTGAAGAGAATAACTTCTTTTGTTTCTTTTTTGACTTTGGATTAAAATCTTCCTGCCTAGATCTTTCTCTTTTCTTATAAAAATCTTCGAAACTCATTGTGGTATTGCCGGAACACGAGGCCGTGGAGGTGGAAGCAGTCGCTGTGCATGATGGTGATGGTTGGGTTTGTCGCCGGGTTTGGCGGTTTGTCGTTCCTGTACTTCCAGATGAATTAGAGAGTGCATTAACTGAATCCACTGTTGAAGAACTTCTTCTCTCACTGCTTTCCGAATTTCGGTCATGAAGTCACTCGACCTGTTCGCCATGTTGGACGTACACGTGAGAAAGAAGAACACAATCCACGCATGCGCATATGCAATTTTGTTCGCCGCTGACTTTTTCGCTTTGCCGGCTCCCCGATGTAGAATCCTTTTCCCCGGTCTTTTTACCACAAGTGAAAAGAAACGTTACATTTCTGATTTATCGTTAAAAAGAGTCTTGAAAATGTTGTCTTCCTAATTAGACGCTTTTTGGAATAATTTCTCAATTAAATTGTCTGTCGAAGAAAATGCTGTAGGCGTTCCTCGCTTTACACACAGGTAGCCCATTTCAGTCAAGCGCCAAATACGGTCATCAAGATCGTAGTTTGTAGCGCGACATTTTTATAGTTTGCAGCGCGACATTTTTATAGTTTGCAGCGCGACATTTTTATAGTTTGCAGCGCGACATTTTTATAGTTTGCAGCGCGACATTTTTATAGTTTGCAGCGCGATATTTTTATAGTTTGCAGCGCGACATTTTTATAGTTTGCAGTGCGACATTTTTATAGTTTGCAGCGCGACATTTTTATAGTTTGCAGCGCGACATTTTTATAGTTTGCAGCGCGACATTTTTATAGTTTGCAGCGCGACATTTTTATAGTTTGCAGCGCGACATTTTTATAGTTTGCAGCGCGACATTTTTATAGTTTGCAGCGCGACATTTTTATAGTTTGCAGTGAGATTGATTAATTTTAGTCAATAATATTGTTGTTTACGCTGTCCCTTCTGGGCCACCGTACTATCATCATCATGCATGATCATTATTGTCATCATCATCACCACCACCGATCATCACCACTAGAAGGGCCATAAGTTTTTCAGCTGAAGCTGTAATATGTATTCCCTTGTAAAATAAAGTTTATTATTATTATTATTATTATTACTACCACCACTACTATCATCATCATGATGATCATTATTGTCATCATCACCACCACCACCATCATCATCATCATGATGATCATTATTGTAATCATCATCACCACCACCGATCATCACTACCACCATCATCATCATCATGATCATTATTTTCATCATCATCACCACCGCCGATCATCACCACCACCACCATCATCATCATGATGATCATTATTGTCATCATCATCACCACCACCGTCAGCATTACCATTTGTATTAGCATTAATTACTACCACCACCACCTCCGATCATCATCACCACCACCACCACCACCACCACCGTCATCATCATCATATTTATCATCATCGTTTGTGTTATTCTATATCTTATATTTACAGTCCAACAGTGGGAATGGCAGTGTTTATCTGGTTAACGCAGCAGATTCTCGCCCGATTTGTGTTTAAAGACCGGTCATTTGACAGTAAAGTTGTCAACATTGATAATAGGTAACACGTAAATGCATTAAAATTAAATGTTCGCTTTTTATGTATTTAAAAAAATGTGTCGTAGTTCTTGCAGTACTATGTCGCAATGCTTTCACTGCAATCTTAACCAAAGTACTATGTGGTATTTTTGTTTATAGTTTTTTATGGCGCGCGAACTTTTTCTGTCGCGCGCACTAGCTGCAGTCCTAACTCTGCATGTACCAAGATTCGTGGAATTTTTGTTCAGGGTTTTTATATGGTCAGGGAATTCTAAACGAGGTCACGAACCTCGCGCGAACATTGGCTGTCGCGCGCACTAGCTACAGTCCTAACTGCATGTACCAAGATTCGTGGGTTTTTTGTTCAGGTTTTTTTATGGTCGGGGAATTCTAAACGAGGTCACGAACCTCGCGCGAACATTTGCTGTCGCGCGCACTAGCTACAGTCCTAACTGCATGTACGAAGATTCGTGGAATTTTTGTTCAGGTATTTTCATGGTCAGGGAATTATAATCAAATGTCAACGTCAACGTCACAACCCTCGCGCGAACATTTGCTGTGGCTCGCACTAGCTACAGTCCTTACTGCATGTACCAAAATCCGTGTTTTTACAATAACAGAGCGAAATCTCGCAATCTGATTGGCTCTCAGCCATTGTCAATAAGAGTACAGACACATAGAAGGACGAATCGCTCGCGCACGGATCCAGCGCGCGAACATGTGCTGTGGCGCGCGCACTAGCTACAGTCCTTCTTGCATGTACCAAAATCCGTTTTTTTTAGGAGTTCCCATGTCAGGGAATTCTGAAAACAATTCAAGTTCAAGGTCACGAACCTCGCGCGAACCTTTGCTCTCGCACGCACTGATTTCGAGAATGGCTTGCAGGCTCTCAGCCAATGAGAAGAGATAAGTAGGTTACCATGGAAACTAATGACAACATTCCAATTGATCATTTTAGGAGATGTTTTCTTCTGGTTTCGTTTTTCTTTTTCTTCTTCAATATCTTGGTTGGTTTAATGTCGTGTATGCTGCGGATTCTCAAGGGAATGGTGCTGGGCATTCTATTTATTGGCCGAATTGACAGGCCCTTAATCATGAAAGGATTTACTAATCTTGACACAGGTAATTTGAAATACTTGATTCCAATGTACGCCATTTCCGGTCTTAATTTCCGTGTAAGTCATTTCCGGTTTTGATGTCAAAGTACGTCATTTCCGGTCTTCATTTCAATAGACGATCAGATCCGGTCTTCGATTTCAACATGCGCCATTTCCGGTCTTGTGAGGAATTTAAATCAGCAGTATATAAAATGACTTAATTGGATTGAAATACTGTTGAAGAAATGCGTTACAACAGGAGGGAACTTTATAATACCCATCATTAAGTTGTACGCCAATGTAAAATAGACGTGTTAAGTACCAAAACGAGGTTCTCTGACATATTTATTTGTAGCTTGCCATGTCTTACGTCGAGAGAAAATGAGGAAAGTCACCTCAGTTTCTCTTGCTTGTATCCATTCGTCATCTTGGTCAGGTGCTGACGATGTGGTCTCCGCGCGCTTTAATGGACAAAGAGCTTCTTTGTTATTGTTTTCGATAGCAGTATTCATTCTCATCTACAACCTTTGCCTCTTTCAGCTTACGTTGCATACATTGGATTTCTTCATCTCCAAGTTGCTCATAAGCATCCTGTAGTTCTTGTGTTCAGTCATCTTTTGTGGACGGGCATGCGCAGAAAACAGGCTCAACGTTTGCAATTGCAAACAACAACGAGTAAGTGATGCTGTGTATACGTATGTCTTCCATCTCGCAATGTGCAATTATGTTCTCTTCCTTTCTCTTCTGTTCTGTTCTCTGCTGTTATGTTCTGCTTTCTTCTGTTCTCTTCCTTTCTCTTCTGTTCTGTTCTCTGCTGTTCTGTTCTGTTCTCTTCCTTTCTCTTCTGTTATGTTCGCTGCTGTTATGTTCTGTTCTCTTCTGTTCTCTTCCTTTCTCTTCTGTTCTGTTCTCTGCTGTTATATTCTGTTCTCTGCTGTTCTCTTCCTTTCTCTTCTGTTCTGTTCTCTGCTGTTATGTTCTGTTCTCTTCTCTTCTCTTCCTTTCTGTTCTGTTCTCTGCTGTTATGTTCCATGTTCTCTACTGTTCTCTTCATTTCTCTTCTCTTCTGTTCTCTGCTGTTCTGTTCTGTTCTCTGCTGTTATGTTCTGTTCTGTTCTGTTCTCAGTCTTCCTTTCTCCTCCGTTCTGTTCTCTGCTGTTATGTTCTGTTTTCTTCTGTTCTCTTCCTTTCTCTTCTGTTCTGTTCTCTGCTGTTATGTTCTGTTCTCTTCTGTTCTCTTATTTTCTCTTCTGTTCTGTTCTATGCTGTTATGTTCTGTTCTCTTCTGTTCTCTTATTTTCTCTTCTGTTCTGTTCTCTGCTGTTATGTTCTGTTCTCTTCTGTTCTCTTTCTCTTCTGTTCTGTTCTCTGCTGTTATGTTCTGTTCTCTTCTGTTCTCTTCCTTTCTCTTCTGTTCTGTTCTCTGCTGTTATGTTCTGTTCTCTTCTGTTCTCTTATTTTCTCTTCTGTTCTGTTCTATGCTGTTATGTTCTGTTCTCTTCTGTTCTCTTATTTTCTCTTCTGTTCTGTTCTCTGCTGTTATGTTCTGTTCTCTTCTGTTCTCTTCCTTTCTCTTCTGTTCTGTTCTCTGCTGTTATGTTCTGTTCTCTTCTGTTCTCTTCCTTTCTCTTCTGTTCTGTTCTCTGCTGTTATGTTCTGTTTTCTTCTGTTCTCTTCCTTTCTCTTCTGTTCTGTTCTCTGCTGTTATGTTCTGTTTTTTTCTGTTCTCTTTTTTCTCTTCTGTTCTGTTCTCTGCTGTTCTCTGCTGTTATGTTCTGTTTTCTTCTGTTCTCTTCCTTTCTCTTCTGTTCTGTTCTCTGCTGTTATGTTCTGTTCTCTTCTGTTCTCTTATTTTCTCTTCTGTTCTGTTCTATGCTGTTCTGTTCTGTTCTCTGCTGTTATGTTCTGTTCTCTTCTCTTCTCAGTCTTCCTTTCTCCTCCGTTCTGTTCTCTGCTGTTATGTTCTGTTTTCTTCTGTTCTCTTCTCTTCTCTTTCTGTTCTCTTCTGTTATGTTGTTCTCTCTGTTCTGTTCTTTTCTCTTCTGTTCTGTTCTATGCTGTTATGTTCTGTTCTCTTCTGTTCTTCTTTTCTCTTCTGTTCTGTTTCTGCTGTTCTGTTCTGTTCTCTTCTGTCTTCTTTTTTCTTCTGTTCTGTTCTCTCTGTTATGTTCTGTTCTCTTCTGTTCTCTTCCTTTCTCTTCTGTTCTGTTCTCTGCTGTTATGTTCTGTTCTCTTCTGTTCTCTTCTTTCTCTTCTGTTCTGTTCTCTGCTGTTATGTTCTGTTTTCTTCTGTTCTCTTCTTTCTCTTCTGTTCTGTTCTCTGCTGTTATGTTCTGTTCTCTTCTTCTTCTCTTATTTTCTCTTCTGTTCTGTTCTCTGCTGTTATGTTCTGTTCTCTTCTGTTCTCTTATTTTCTCTTCTGTTCTGTTCTCTGCTGTTATGTTCTGTTCTCTTCTGTTCTCTTCCTTTCTCTTCTGTTCTGTTCTCTGCTGTTCTGTTTTTCTTCTGTTCTCTTCCTTTCTCTTCTGTTCTGTTCTCTGCTGTTATGTTCTGTTCTCTTCTGTTCTCTTCCTTTCTCTTCTGTTCTGTTCTCTGCTGTTATGTTCTGTTTCTTCTGTTCTCTGTTCTCTTCCTTTCTCTTCTCTTCTGTTCTCTGCTGTTATGTTCTGTTTTCTTCTGTTCTCTTCCTTTCTCTTCTGTTCTGTTTCTGTTATGTTCTGTTCTCTCTGTTCTCTTTATTTTCTCTCTGTTCTGTTCTATGCTGTTATGTTCTGTTCTCTTCTGTTCTCTTATTTTCTCTTCTGTTCTGTTCTCTCTGTTATGTTCTGTTCTCTTCTGTTCTCTCCTTTCTCTTCTGTTCTGTTCTCTGCTGTTATGTTCTGTTCTCTTCTGTTCTCTTCCTTTCTCTTCTGGTCTGTTCTCTGCTGTTATGTTCTGTTTTCTTCTGTTCTCTTCCTGTTCTGTTCTGTTCTCTGCTGTTATGTTCTGTTTTCTTCTGTTCTCTTCCTTTCTCTTCTGTTCTGTTCTCTGCTGTTCTCTGCTGTTATGTTCTGTTTTCTGCTGTTATGTTCTGTTTTCTTCTGTTCTCTTCCTTTCTCTTCTGTTCTGTTCTCTGCTGTTTGTTCTGTGTTGTTCTGTTTCTGTTTTCTTCTGTTCTTCTCCTCTGTTCTTGCTGTTATGTTCTGTTTTCTTCTGTTCTCTTCTTGTTCTTCTGTTCTGTTCTCTGCTGTTATGTTCTGTTTTCTTCTGTTCTCTTCCTTTTTATTCTGTTCTGTTCTCTGCTGTTATGTTCTGTTTTCTTCTGTTCTCTTCCTTTCTCTTCTGTTCTGTTCTCTGCCTGTTTTCTTCTGTTCTCTGCCTTTTCTGTTCTGTTCTCTTCTGTTCTCTTCCTTTCTCTTCTCTTCTGTTCTCTGCTGTAATGTTCTGTTTTCTTCTGTTCTCTTCCTTTCTCTTCTGTTTTCTACTGTTTTGTTCTGTTCTCTTCTCTTCTCTTCCTTTCAGCTCTTCAGTTCTCTTATCTGCTTGTATGTTCTCTTTTCTTCTCTTCTGTTATCTTAAGTTCTCGTTTTCTTTCTTTCCTTTCTTTCACTTCCTTTCTTTCTTTTGATAGCAAGAAAATAGTGATAAAATCTACTCCTTTAATCCTAATAAAATTTGCGGAAATAATAGTTATTACAATTTACACTTGTTTTATATCTTCACAGTAGATGTCGACGGAATCGATAACAACGTTCCAACCAATGGATGGACAGGTAAGAGATTGGCTAGAATAGTCACGTGATCACGTACCATTATCCACGTAATTTCTAAAGTTTCCATAGTTAACATGTTACATATTCGTACGTAGTAGTACTAATAACTGTAAACGACTGTGAAAAGCCTGGCTCACCTTGGAAAATTTGTACTCAAATAATTATATATAATCGGGCAATTTTGGTTCGATTCGGCGAAATATCAGGACGAGTTAGGTCGAACCATGGTACGTCGAGCCAAAATACCCATGGCAAGACCTAACGAGTCCTGATGTTTCGCAGAATCGAACCAAAATTGACCGATTATTTATTTGTCATTCCTCTCTTTTCGCCGAAATGAAAGAATATTACTGAAAAAACATGCAATTTCATCGCTGTCAGCCATGTTTCGGACGAGGATCGACGATTGCATGTTTCAAAACACAAACTATAATGAGCATTTTTTTTTCGGCACGCGTCCTTGAGTTTGAGAAGTGGCGGGAAAAATTCATGCGTTCGCAGTTTTGTTCAAAACGTTTATAAAAATACAATGCCGGGTACTTATTTAGAAGCTCATTTTAACCAATTGTCCGTGATATCGTGGGATATCAAGACACTCCTGATATTTATATATAATCGGGCAATTTTGGCATGGTTCGATTCGGCGAAATATCAGGGCGAGTTAGGTCGAGCCATGGTTCGTATTTTGGCGAGACTAGTCGAGCCAAAATACCCATGGCAAGACCTAACGAGTCCTGATATTTCGCCGAATCGAACCAAAATTGACCGATTATTTATTTATTCCCACTCTTTTCGCCGAAATGAAATAATTTCAATAAAAACATCGAGGTCTATCTTTTCAAAATACAAACTTATTAGCATATTAATTGTCGGCACGCGTCCGTGAGTTTGAGAAGTGGCGGGAAAAGTTCAATCGTTCGCAGTTTTGTTCAAAACGTTTATTTATCTTTTGAATGAAACATATTTTCCCTTAAAATGACCAGAAGTAATATAAAAATACAATGGTTTCTTATTAGAACCACCTTTTAACCAACTGTCCGTGATATATGATATCGATCAGGACAGTAGAGTGTCCTGATACCGTAGAATATCAGGACAGTAGAGTGTCTTGATACGGGAGAATTCTCGATTCTGATTGGTTGAAACAAATATTGGGAATGATAACATGGGATATCAGACAGTAGATCGCGCTTCTGATTGGCTAACTGATTTGTGTGGGCGATAATACCGAGAAGTGTGTTGAAATAAACCCGAGGCGCATCTGATATTTTTTTCCGACTTTGAAGAGTTTGATATCGGATTAAATACTCAGTTCGAATGTTTGAAACAGCTTCTCAAACCATTAATAATTCTTGGAGAAATTCTAACCAAAAGTTGGCCAAATTTTATGCTAATTATATTTTCTTCGTACGCAGAACTTAAAGAACAGCACAACAGTCGACCGCGCGTCTCAGCCTCAGCGCTGAATAAATGGTTCATTGCTGTAACAGTCATAAGGAATCCTACTTTGATATATAATCGTAAGGGATTCCTAAAGCATATTTTACTGGGGATACCAAATAGCCCTAGTTCTAGCACTACTGATCGCCAGGACCACCAACCAGCACTAGAACCAGGTCCAGGAACAAGTGGACATACAGAAGAAAGTACTGGGTACAAGGAAGACGACGGCGTAATTATTGTATGACGATATGACAACACGTTGTCGTGTTTCAAACATATCCTGTCATGTTATGCATTTTCCAGTATTGCAATGCATTAATGTGTACCTCGGTCTTCTTATTATTATTAACGTTACCTGTTTTACTTGAATCTAAACGTAACTAATACCCAATAGACTTTGCCATGTGCTACTTTATACAGATACAGATGATGGATCTCATACTAACTATACAGCTAGTATCCCAATAGTCGGGTGCTGCTTCATACAGATACAGCAGGGGCGTAGCGTGCATATACGCACGCACGTACGCACGTGCGTACAATTTAAAATCCTTAAAATATAAATATTATAAGAAACACAAAAATAAAAAAATAAAAAAGAAATCTAAGACCAAATCTTAACAGCTGACTCAGTGTAAACTTCCTGGAAACTACTCTCAGAAGGCAGGAAATGCTATTTCAGAGACCCTGTATTTCAAAAATTTTCGGCGGGGAGCATGCCCCCGCACTCCCTATCAGCTCTCGCGTTCGCCGCTCGTCAAAGTTATCTGCAGTGACGTAGTCGTCTCTCGACCAGTGAAAATCCCGGAGAAAACATGTAGCAGCCCCAGTGAACAGTCTCTCAAACAAAATAAATACCAAAAAAACCGGCTTCGCCTATCGGGTTGTTATATCGCTAATAGACCTCGGTAACAGTATATAAGCTTTATATAAATCCTTTACATAAATCCCCAAAAAACTGAGTGATAGATGCATTTTACTATGTATTTATGTAGCGAGAAAGTCCGCTGGAAAACAAAGAAAATGGTATTTCCAAGACTCTAGATTTCTAAATTTTCAGGGGGGGCATGCCCCTCACCCCCCTACAAACTCACGCCTTCGGCGCTCGTTGCTCTGTGCGTATATTGGAAAAAAGCACGCTACGCCCCTGTACAGATAAGGGACCTCGTACTAACTCGGCTATACAGCTAGTAACCCAATAGAGTTTGCCGAGTGCTGGACCAACTATACAGCTAATAACCCAATAGAGTTTGCCGAGTGCTGGACCAACAACTATACAGCTAGTAACCCAATAGACTTTGCCGAGTGCTGGACCAACTATACAGCTAGTAACCCAATAGACTTTGCCGAGTGCTCATCATCATCGTCATCTTTATTTTAAGTGGGTGTACAAATACAGCAATACAACAATACTGGTTTCCAATTTGGCCCACTAGATACAATAACTACTGATTACAATAATTACAGAAACAAATACTAGTGACAATTGAAAACACTGGCATAATGAAATAATAATTTACAATAAATAGAAATGATAAATAAACTACAATAATATTTAAATTTGTTAATTAAAAATGTGACACTTGATTAAGTTTATTAAATACATAATGCAGTGAATATGTATTTATAGTAATCAGAGTTATCAGTACTGGCGTTTGATATTAAAAGAATCAAGATTAGACTGTGACTGAAGGTAAAGTTTAGTAAGATGGGTACGGAAGGATTTAGTAGAGGAAAAAGATTTAGACGAGATAGACAGATTATATTCCAGAGAACAGGCCCACTGTATTCAAAAGTACGTCTGCCGCTGTCATTCTATGGAGGGGGATTATGGACAAAAATGCCATTGGATAATATATTTCATTCCATTGGATAATACTTCATTCCATTGGATAATATATTTCATTCCATTGGATAATACTTCATTCCATTGGATAATATATTTCATGCCATTGGATAATACTTCATTCCATTGGATAATACTTCATTCCATTGGATAATATATTTCATGTCATTGGATAATACTTCATTCCATTGGATAATATATTTCATGCCATTGGATCATGCTTCATTCCATTGGATTTCATTCCATTGGATAATATATTTCATGCCATTGGATCATGCTTCATTCCATTGGATTTCATTCCATTGGATTGGGTGTGTCAGCCTCGATTTCACTCGATTTTGGGTGTTTGTGGTCAGCGGTTGTTCAAGTACGATCGGTAGGTACTTCATATATGGTACAATATAGTGGACCCTGTCTATATATCTTATATATCTTCTTCTTGTTCTTTTTATCCTAATACATTATAATGGTCGTATCCTTCATATATTAAAGTTGCTTACTTTAATTACCTTACTTCGCTTTTCTTACCTTACTTGGCTTACTTGCCTTGCTTCCCTTACTTGCCTTAATTACTTGGTTCACTTGGCGTATTTCAACTACTTCCCTTACTTCTCTTACTTGGCTTACTTCTATTACTTGGCTTATTTGTCTTACTTGGCTTACTTCCCTTACTTGCCTTTTTTGGGGTACTTCTCCTACTTGGCTTACTTGGCTTACTTGGCTTACTTCTCTTAGCTATCCATAGGTATCCTTAGCTAGCCTTAGGTATCCTTAGCTATCCTTAGCTATCCCTAGGTAAACTTAGCTATCCCTAGATATCCTTAGCTATCCCTAGGTAACCTTAGCTATCCCTAGGTATCCTTAGCTATCCCTAGGTAACCTTAGCTATCCCTAGGTAACCTTAGCTATCCCTAGGTAACCTTACGTATACATAGGTATCCCTAGGTATCCTTAGCTGCCCTTCGGTACACGATGACAGAGCCAAATCATTTCCAGAAATTATATTCCTTTTGATAAAGCAAGTAAGGGAAGTAAGCCAAGTAAGGCAAGTAAGGGAAGCAAGGCAAGTAAGAAAAGCGAAGTATGGTAATTAAAGTAAGCAACCAAAATATATATGAAGGATATGACCATTAGAGTGCAAACCATATGTCCGTGAAATAGTACTATTACTAAATATAACTAAATAGTGTTATTTCTATTGTTTTCTATTGTTTCATCAGTTCTATTTAGTACTAATTAGTTAGTACTGTTTCACGGACATATGGTTTGCACTCTATAATGAATTAGGATAAGAAGAACAAGAAGAAGATATAAGATATAGACAGGGTCCACTATATTGTACCATATATGAAGTACCTACCGGGCATGATCAAGATGGCGATGGATGGTCAGCAACAAACTCCGCAAGGTCTCACCAGTGAATAGTATGCGAAATGTGCTACTTGATGTCATACATTTACTTGAAACATATACAGGGTATGATTTTGCCGTTTATAAAATAGAATAGCTTTCCACTTTTATTGAGATGCTTTTATTTTGATACTCGGAGGAGAATACGAAGCGTCGTAGCTTCCCAAGCTGTTTCAAGCTCGATCGTGAGTTACTACTTTCAGTAGTTACCGGCAGTGATACCTCTGCTTCTAAGCAAGTAGCAATTACACTCACAGGAAATAAAGGAAAGTAGTAACTCGCAAGCTTGAAACAGCCGTTGCCGTTGGGAAGCAACGACGCTTCGTATTCTCCTCCGAGTATCAAAATAAAAGTGGAATGCCATTGTATTTTATAAACGGCAAAATCATACCCTGTATATGTTTCAAGTAAATGTATGACATCAAGTAGCACATTTCGCATACTATTCACTGGTGAGACCTTGCGGAGTTTGTTGCTGACCATCCATCGCCATCTTGATCGTAGATCGTACTTGAACAATCGCTGACCACAAACACCCAAAATCGAGTGAAATCGAGGCTGACACACCCAATCCAATGGAATGAAATCCAATGGAATGAAGCATTATCCAATGGCATGAAATATATTATCCAATGGCATGAAATATATTATCCAATGGAATGAAATATATTGTTATATACCAACTGTCAAAGTTCATTTTTCTCGTGCTCTGATTGGGCGAGCGGGTATCACGTGAACGTGAACAAGTTTTCATGTTTCCCCGGCAACGGCTCTCAGCGGGCAACAATATGTTGTGGACCGGCAATAACAAAACCGGAAGTTGATTGAGCTTTGTAACCTTGATTGGCGTTGGTAAACGCGCTTGAAAAGCGGGAAACCCATCTTTTTGTTGTTCTTTGACAGTTGGTATATACAAAACACTTATTGACTGGGACCTCGGGAAAGCAGTATGTTTGGCATGAAATATATTATCCAATGGAATGAAATATATTATCCAATGGAATGAAGTATTATCCAATGGAATGAAATATATTATCCAATGGAATGAAGTATGATCCAATGGAATGAAATATATTATCCAATGGAATGAAGTATTATCCAATGGAATGAAATATATTATCCAATGGAATGAAGTATTATCCAATGGAATGAAATATATTATCCAATGGAATGAAATATATTATCCAATGGAATGAAGTATTATCCAACGGCATGAAGTATGATCCAATGGAATGAAATATATTATCCAATGGAATGAAGTATGATCCAATGGAATGAAATATATTATCCAATGGAATGAAATATATTATCCAATGGAATGAAGTATTATCCAACGGCATGAAGTATGATCCAATGGAATGAAATATATTATCCAATGGAATGAAGTATATTATCCAATGGAATGAAGTATTATCCAATGGCATGAAATATATTATCCAATGGAATGAAGTATGATCCAATGGCATGAAATATATATTATCCAATGGAATGAAGTATTATCCAATGGCATGAAATATATTATCCAATGGAATGAAGTATGATCCAATGGCATGAAATATATATTATCCAATGGAATGAAATATATATTATCCAATGGAATGAAGTATGATCCAATGGCATGAAATATATATATCCAATGGAATGAAATATATTATCCAATGGCATTTTTGTCCAGAATCCCCCTCCATATCATTCTTACATAAACTTGTGTTAAGATATAATTTGTCAAGAGTAGATGAACGAGTAGAGTAATTGTGAATGTTACTGATTTGAGTAAATGGGTCAATAAGGTAGGGAGGGATTTGATTATTAAAGCATTTAAACAGAAGACATAATTTAGAGATAGAGATTATTGAGTCGAGAGGTAACCAGTTGAGTTTATCGAAAAGAGGAACAGATCTGGAAAGGTGATCAACATCAAGTAAAGCTGGACCAACTATACAGCTAGTAACCCAATAGACTTTGCCGAGTGCTGGGCCAACTATACAGCTAGTAACCCAATAGACTTTGCCGAGTGCTGGGCCAACTATACAGCTAGCTAGTAACCCAATAGACTTTGCCGAGTGCTGGGCCAACTATACAGCTAGTAACCCAATAGACTTTGCCGAGTGCTGGGACAACTATACAGCTAGTAACCCAATAGACTTTGCCGAGTGCTGGACCAACTATACAGCTAGTAACCCAATAGACTTTGCCGAGTGCTGGGCCAACTATACAGCTAGTTATAACCCAATAGACTTTGCCGAGTGCTGTTTCATACGGATACTGATAAGGTATCTCACACTAACTATACAGCTAGTAACCCAATAGACTTTGCCGAGTGCTGGACCAACTATACAGCTAGTAACCCAATAGACTTTGCCGAGTGCTGGACCAACTATACAGCTAGCTAGTTATAACCCAATAGACTTTGCCGAGTGCTGTTTCATACGGATACTGATAAGGTATCTCATACTAACTATACAGCTAGTAACCCAATAGACTTTGCCGAGTGCTGGACCAACTATACAGCTAGTAACCCAATAGACTTTGCCGAGTGCTGGGCCAACTATACAGCTAGTTATAACCCAATAGACTTTGCCGAGTGCTGTTTCATACGGATACTGATAAGGTATCTCATACTAACTATACAGCTAGTAACCCAATAGACTTTGCCGAGTGCTGGACCAACTATACAGCTAGTAACCCAATAGACTTTGCCGAGTGCTGGGCCAACTATACAGCTAGTTATAACCCAATAGACTTTACGAGTGCTGCTGTTTCATACGGATACTGATAAGGTATCTCATACTAACTATACATTTTAGTAACCCAATAGACTTTGCCGAGTGCTGGACCAACTATACAGCTAGTTATAAACCCATTTATAGACTTTGCCGAGTGCTGTTTCATACGGATACTGCCTCGTATCTCATACTAACTATACAGCTAGTAACCCAATAGACATTTGCCGAGTGCTGGACCAACTATACAGCTAGTAACCCAATAGACTTTGCCGAGTGCTGGGCCAAAGTGTTACAGCTAGTTATAACCCAATAGACTTTGCCGAGTGCTGTTTCATACGGATACTGATAAGGTATCTCATACTAACTATACAGCTAGTAACCCAATAGACTTTGCCGAGTGCTGGACCAACTATACAGCTAGTAACCCAATACACCTTATTCACAAGTGCTGGTTTTCAAGATCAGAATACTAGGATCTTTCACATACAAATAACCACTGCCATCTGAAAAAGCAATAATTCATCAATATTTTTGGAAAATTTCAATAGTATTGGATAAAATCCCGAGAAGATATCGTAAATGACATTTATAGAGTGAAGATATCGTAAATGACATTTCATACGGATACTGATAAGGTACCCCATACTAACTATACAGCTAGTAACCCAATAGACTTGGCTGAGTGCTGCAAAGGTCGCTGATATGTATATTTTTTTATGGCCCAAAGTCTATTTGGTTACTAGCTATATAGTTTGTACGAGATGTAACCTTTTTACAGACATCATCTCCAAGCCGACCTCATTGCAGGTCAGACCACACACACCGGGAACTCCGTGCCCTGCTCTTAGTCGAACAGTGGTGTGGGTTCTTTAATTTACGTCCCTCCGGTTCAATGTACTGGAGTGTAGAGGGACGATAAAGCAATTTTACGTGGTCATCCGAGCCATGTGAAGATCTAAGAAATTAAATAGTAATATAGGCAGCACTTTCTCCGTAATAAAGCCTTGAGTACTGGTCCGGCCAGTGACTAAACTGGCCCGCCCCGACCTCCCGCACAATATATATTAATATTGAAATATTGAAAATACGAGAACGTAGACTGATAGAAGCTGGTCTTCTAACACGATTATCTCTTATAATATAAACTGACGTGAAGCCATTATTTGAGCAGTAGTTGCTTAGAGGCCTCGTAAGCTATGGAACCGCGGCTTCCATCCAGTTAATTCATGCATGGTAGTGGGTTGTTCATTTATGAAAGAAAGCTATATTTTTATTGAGTGGTTCTGATTGAGCCTTTCATACCTCTTTCATAGCACCTCCTCAGATGTTGCTATACCGTAGAGTATTCTAATATATCGTTTGAACTTTCACTTATCTCCATAATTCATTTAAGTTAGTCACCCTTGACTCACAAAGGTGCGATCCCGGAGATTCATGGGAGATACTGTTTATCAAGTCTTTCTACCCAAATTCCCATCCTCGGGAATCCAGGAGTATATTCTGTCGCTCGTTACTCGCTCCCAGAGAAATACCCCTGGGAACGAAGTCTGTTGGAACTTGTTCCGGAAGTCAAAATTACTCTCGTTTCTGATTGGTCGACCTAGGAATATAATAATAATAATAATAATAATGTATGTATATAGCGCTATTAGCATTAATTGAAGGAAGGTCGACCAACCAGTATCAAGTATATTCTGGTTTGAATAGCACAGCCGCCATTTTGAAATTTGACTTCCGGAACAAGTTCCAACAGACTTCGTTCCCAGGGGTATTTCTCTGGGAGCGAGTAACGAGCGACAGAATATACCCCTGGGTTCCCGAGGATGCCCAAATTCCCTGATATTTCGATAAAAAAATTCGGCCATCTCATTTTTAATGTCACTTGAATATGTTTCACCGCAATGTTTTTGTTTAGTACAAGGCGTTCATGAAGAACATGGCTGCAAATAGAAACCCCCATGATCCTTCAGGGTCACAACTTTCATCCTCTTCGGGGGACCAACATAATTAAAGTAGGTGTGTACGAATAGTTTATGTAGATAACCGCTATATGGCAAATGTGGGAAGAATTTTTGAATGGCTAGCTGAATTAGTTAAGGTTTCTGAGGTGTTTGCCCTCGATGAAAGACTAGTGGAAATATCACTTGAATGGATTCAACGTTCTTAAAAACTGCATAGCTTATCCAATATGCTGGAGAAAAAAATACTATTCTTTCTCCATCATATTGGATAGGCTATGCAGTTTTTAAATTCAAGATAATGTCAAAATTGATATTTCATTGGTCATAACACTCGTACCCAGTCTTCCAATGCATTTGCCACATATGTTCGACAACCACACCCTGAGGGAGTATGGGTAATTGTTGATCGTTTACTTGTTTTCTATACAAAAAGGCGTGTTTATGCTGACTTCATTGCAAACACACAGCCATTTTAGCAGAGTCATCAAGTTAGGTCGCTATATCGTTGAAACAAAATTAAATGAACTTTGTAAGTATTTCAAATAGTATTTCCCATGCTTCCTTTCGGCCCAGAATGAGTGATTTTCATCGCGACAGTAGTCTCCTTCACAGTTCCCTGCGCCATCTTGACAGGTAGCCGTGCCTTTGCATCGAAGCGAGACCAGCTGGACTGTTCTAATATATAACTAATGTAGCTTTGCTGCTGTAGCACAATATAAACTGCAATCCAATAGACCTTATGCATAAATGGTAGAATCGTAAAATCTGATTTCCTTTGTTATTGGGAATATATTACAGCAATATCTGACAATCTCTTTGAATATAGGGTTTTCAATAATGAACATACCAAATTTTAGGGCTGTACTATGCAATCTTGAAAAGTTATAGTGATTTGAAATTACAAAGATTTGTACCAGAAACCGGACTTTGGCCCTAAATGCCTCGTTTCCATGTATTTTGCACCTTTCAAACGCTGATTGCTTTATGATGGTTTTAGTAAGGGTTAGAGAATAACGCGAGTGCTTTATGGGATTTAGAGCTCCGAGCAGCAGATAGAAGGCCACGAGGCGCGTAGCGCCGAGTGGCCCTTCTATCAAGCGAGGCGCTCTAAATTCCATAAAGCACGAGTGTTTATTCTCTAACCGTTTTTGCAAATATAGTCATACTCACGAGAGTATTCTTTGGCTGCATGTCTGTTGCTTTCCCAAAGGAATACTGATTTCAAATGCACATACGCTTATGCAAATCTGTTCAGTTGTGTGTGACTTCAGTGGAGTGAAGATGAAATCCGAAGCTTGAGGCTTTTAAATACGAAGCTTGCAACGCTAGAAAATTTACCGATATTTGTTGTGGAAATGAAGAGCAGAATTTCAAAGTTTTTGCCAAAATATTAGAACGGACGAAATTGAAAAACGAGAGAAATAATGAACACCAAAGGTTTGAAAAGCACGCGATGTGGACATTTAATATATCGCAATAATCATATACGAAGAACTTGGATGACTGATGAATATCCGTACATCTACACTTTCTTGTTGAACATGGAGAAACTCGTTTGTGATTTCATTTGAAGAGGTCGCCTCCCTAATTAATCTTATCTTTTTTTCTAGGTACTAATAAATCTGTATTTCTGTATCCGCAGTATTCATGTATTGATCTAGCTGCTTAACGAATCCAAAAACTGTGATTTATTGGATTATGATATAATATTTTGAATAGTATTTGAAGAAAACTAAGATTGTATTATAATATTTCTTGTATATAACTTAGTTTAGTACACGTTTTTCATGTAGAGTGCAAATATTATATCCGTGAAATAATAATTTCTTAGTACCAATTAACATTTTACAAGTGACAACAATGATAAAGCATTTGGTGCTATTTATTAGTACTATTTAGTTAACGATTTCACGGATATAATATTTGCGCTCTAGTATTCTCTAAGTTAGTCATTAGTATTCCCTATATAGAGAATACTAATAAGGCTTTGAAACAAAAGAAAACAAAGCTTTATTAGTATTCTCTATATAGAGAATACTAATGAATCCATTGATAAAGCTCTTTTATGAGATATAGAGCGCACAAATGCTGGGCGCTGATTGGTCGAGTGAGTATGACTATATTCTAATTTTTATTAATGCACTTTTGGGATAATTACTAAACTGTCGATGGTCTTTCAATCTATATATTTATACTTTATCTGCAGACAGTACTCAGTTTTTCGCAAATTTATGCAAAGTACAGAAATCGAGTATTGCATAGGGTGTATGTAGTCAGAGTTAACATATTTTTGATGTATTTTTGACTTAAAAGTCCAACTTGAAAAGCGTATTTGGGCATTTTGAAGAAAGGGTCTAAAGTTAGAGTGCCTCTCTGTTCCCTTATTTTCTCACTTGCCAAAATATTGGAAATTAAATGCTTTGGAATTCTGATATCAACGAATTGTCAAGGTTTGAAAAGCGCGCGATTTGTCCAGGTAATATCAGTATGACATTCACTTTTTTTTTTTTTTAATGCCGTAATCATAATTATTGTCATCACGGCAACAGAGGTTCGTTAATCTAGGGGTCGCCTCCCTAATTAATCTAATCTTCTTTTCTAGGGCACTAAAAATAATTCATGAGCGTATTCACCTATTGCTCAAAAAACGTCGGGTTCAAAGCGTCAGACCTATTTTCTATGGAAACAGGAAGTGTGATAAGCAAACAAGCACGTGAAAATGTTCACAACAAAATAAAAGTTAAAGCTAATAATAATACTTAAAAACGCATTAACCGAAGTCTCAATGTTTTTTACAATGTTAATAAAATATGTATACACTCAATTGCAGAAAGGTTGTAGTATACATTTATACAAATATCTAATGAGATACAAAGTGCAGAACATCGGTTTATTTTCTTATATATATATCAGAATCATCAATTTTAGATTAGTATCACATCCAACAAGGACAACACAATATTTTCCAGCACTATTTTGTGCACAGTTGGGTATTTTAACATGTCCCCTAATTAACATTTTACATCTCATTAGATGATTAGTCTAGATCTGTATAAATGTTTTCGTACTACAACGTTTCTGCAATTGAGTATATATATATATATATATACTCAATCTGCAGACAGTACTGTTTCGCTCTTTGTGAGCTCATCAGTGCAGAACAGAGGTTTCAGACTGAACCCTAGCTATGAAGCAAGCATTTTTGCAACAAGGCAGTTTAAAAGGTTCACTGTACCATGCCAAAGTGCTCAAACTACAGAGTAGTGGGCCAGCATTAATGCAAACAGCAATGGTACAATCTAAAGAATTGTCAGCACAAAACCAAAGTTAAGGAGCATAATCACTCAATCTGCAGACAGTACTGTTTCGCTCTTTGTGAGCTCATCAGTGCAGAACAGAACAGAGGTTTCAGACTGAACCCTAGCTATGAAGCAAGCAAGCTTGCAATAAGGCAGTTTTAAAAGGTTCACTGTACCATGCCAAAGTGCTCAAACTACAGAGTAGTGGGCCAGCATTAATGCAAACAGCAATGGTACAATCTGAAGAAGAGTGCTCAACAATACCAAAGTTAAGGAGCATATCTCTCAATCTGCAGACAGTACTGTTTCGCTCTTTGTGAGCTCATCAGTGCAGAACAGGGGTTTCAGACTGTATATATATATATACAGCCGATTGCAAATATTCTGTAAATCAAGTATATCAGTATATCCATATATCGGGTGCATTATGGGTAATTGAAAAAGTCCCCTAAATGATATGTTTCACGCAAGCAACATTGGTGAAACTCTAGAATGTTATCAGTGTTTTCGTCTCTACTTCGTTGTTTGTAATTCTTTGCTGCATATTTTTTTTTGGAAAAACTCTAAAATAGTATTACCCATAATGCACCCGATATATGGATATACTAATATACTTGATTTACAGAATTTTTGCAATCGGCTGTATAAACAAATAATAACAATAATAATTAGTCCTTATAGAAACAATTGTGATTTAAATAATTGTCAGCACAATATATAAGCAGCATTCACTTCGGTCTTGGCTTGACGCCTGTTGCTTTGAACGCGACGATTTTTGAAATAGGTGTATAACTACTACTATAAGAATTATATACTTGTGTTTTATAACTAAGCGTTACGCTTTCCTACAATCACAGTAACTTCACACTGGGAATAAATATTGGATGGTTATTGTTAATTCTGCATTCTCTAATGAGCCACTTCACGCTTTCGTCCGACATTTTGAATTGGGGCAAACGCGCGAAAATTTATAGAAATCTGGATCTTTTTGACTTCCCATAATTTTGTTGGCATGCCAATTGTTGGACTGAAAATAAGACCAATGTAGTTATATGGTCATATTCCTCTAAGGAATTCGCCATTCTGATTGGACGAATTGTACATTAATTATATGCATGAGATTTTGAAGAGTTGAATTAAGTATTGTTTATATTTGGTTTACATTGTACCACAATGCTTTACGCGCTAAAAACGTTACACCTTGTAGATATATCGAGTTTGAGAACATCAGACATTGTATGTATGTGGTGGTGTTGATTTTGTTTCGCAAAGGATTGTGGTCAAATGTACAGCCGCCATTTTGTATATGCAGTGGAGTGCAAAGGAGTGGAGTGCAAAGGCTACAATCAGCTGTAGTGTAAATATAACATGCACCGAATAGGCGACTTGCATGATGACATGTTTTACTACAAGTACCAGAATGCTTTGGGAATTTTCTTTCTTATTCAGATTTATTTTTATTCCCTCATGAGAATAGTAAGACAATTGGTGCTAATTATCTAACAAAAGAAAATGGGCAAAGCAATCTGGTACTTGTAGTTATATAACGCCATCATGCAAAGTCGCCCATTGCAATAATGCTGTCATATAAACATTAAACAGGACAAATAGTTATTAACTAGACATGCATATGCAAACTGCATTATCGTATTTAAATCATTCTTTTAAGCTTTAAAAAGCAGTCGCGTACCATGGTGTAATTACAGGCTTTGGACTTTTTCTTAACATAGCACAATTCTGCACAATTGTGGTATACGTTTAAGTACTATCGTGCTAAAACTGATAAAAGTTAATGTATTGTATTGCATCACTTCTCGGAGAACAATGCGGCAATCTACGATGATTAAGCTAATTAATTCCTAATTGCCTTTTTTACATTTTCCTTTTTGTATGACGATGTTATTGCAATCAGGTGTATATGCAAGACCTCTAAACACCTGAAAGGAAAAAAAATACAATTAGCAGTCAATAAAGTTCAATACTCCCGTTTCGAGTTTGTTTAGACACCGCTGTACTACGCGTTTGCTCAGGCTTAGCCTCAATCCAGAGAATAACCCGTGCAATTAAACATGGTTTCTATTGTTGAATGTCAATTGTCGAATGTCAACACTTTTTCGCGTTCTCGTTGGTATTTGTGAATAATTTACACTGAATTGAGGCTTGCTATATAAGCCTGAACAAATGCGTCTTTTGTCAAGAACAGCGGTCATCGCTTAACAACTCGAAACTGGAGTATTATATACGTGACGTTTCACACACACAAAAAAGAAAAATCCACACACAGGCTGGACAAAATGAATGCGCTTTCATATCACAAAAGGTAAGACTGTGTTACTGATGTCTGGTGATATACCGACATAAATATTTACTGAAAATCACAACACATTGTCTCGTAATATTATGCGGTTAGAAATTGAAGGTCCTCTAGTAATAGTTTAGTAATACACCAAAAGCGCCCGTTTATTTAAATTAAACCATCGCAAATTAACTGCTGACCATTTTAAATTAACATTTAAATTGCAAAGGGAAAGTTCGTAGCTTGGTGGCTTTAAAAATGTTTGCATTGTTTTGTTTTTTTGTTGTTTAAAGAGACGACTGTGAATTAAGGATGATTTCTTATTCCGTTATGTTTGCATAAGGTCAATACAATCTTACTTTCAAAAGGTGGAGATTCCAATTGCCCATTACAAAAAAGAGCAGGGGACTGGGAGCGAGTTTATTAGAATTAATGTAATTACGAAATTAAGTCTATGACATGAAACAACATGTTGAAATTATCATATATGCAAAGTTTGATGTGATTTGAGTGAATTCTGTCGGAATTATAAACTTTTGAAATTTTGAAATTTTACAGTGAATGTATGGTTTGGGTAGACAACGTAAAAAAATACAGAGTTTGTATGGGAAAATTAAATGTACATATTTGATGCCCTGTAGCATCGTCAATATTAAGCCAAAGTTCACCAAACTTTCCAGATTAGCTAAGTTTGGTCTGCTCTATCAGAAAATGATGCCCACTTTTGCTAGTATCTTATTGAATTAGTTTTACGGACTTGGTCCCAGTCCCCTGCTCTTTTTTGTAATGGCCAATACAAGACCTCTTGGAAACGAAACCAAATGAAATCGTATGTATCATTATGTACACAACTTATAAACCGTGCTTGGTAGTTTAACCTACAAACAGGGAAAACAAAATGTAAAAACTATATAAAGTTATACCTTGATATGTTGCAGAAAACCCAGTGAATTGTTCTGACTCATCCGAAGTAAAAGCAACGAAAAGCTGGTTTGATGAGCTGGTGATATTTGGAGGCAGACTGGATCCACTGAACGCACCAAGAGATGGATACGAACTTGAGACACCGTCGTACACTCGCACGTAATCTTTGTTTGTCTCGGTGACGAAGCTTTGGAATGAAAGAGAAAGCCTCGGCGTGCTGTACGCTGTAATTGACCATGTGCAGGTTTGATGAACTCTGTATTTTCCAGGGTAACCAGGTGACGTAATCCTACCACTATAGCCATTTATAGTTGAGTAATTGCAGCTTGATTGAACTGACACATCAGATGTAAAAAGAAATGACATCATGTTAATATTTTTTTTTTCTGGACATCACATAATTGGGTAATTGGGTGACGTAATCCCACCACTAGAGCTATTTATAGTTGAGTAATTGCAGCTTGATTGAACTGACACATCAGATGTAAAAAGAAATGACAACATGTTAATATGTTTTTTTAGTCTGGACATCACAACAAAATCGGCAATGATTTTGAACGTCAGTACAAATTGTCTTTTATTGATTATTTTTAGTGATTATTAGCAAGTTTCTATCCAGTAGAGTGCAAACCATATGTCCGTGAAACAGTACTAACTAATTAGTACTAAATAGAACTGATGAAACAATAGAAAACAATGGAGATAACACTATTTAGAACTATTTAGTAATAGTACTATTTCACGGACATATGGTTTGCAGTCTATATATATCTTATTAGACAGTTTGATGTGAAGTATGGCTGGATATTTTACGAGTCACGCCAAAATGAGGCTCATATATTTACGACCGAAAAATTATCGTAAAATCTGTTATTATTAGAAGAATGCGTGACCATTGTCATGACATGGGCGTGTGACGTCAATTAAGCGGCTGTTGATTGGTTTGTGGCAAAATCAAGTCAAACTGGTTTTCTGTGGCTTCGAGCGAAGTATTGTGAAAAACAACGAATTTAATACGTCTTAAACTTGCTCAAATATTGTATGTTTTCGTCTCAAAGTTAATTCATCAAAACTGAGTACTAATCTATCAAGCTATGGACAATACAAGTGACAAGTGTCTCTCCACGCCGAGAATTTTCATCATTTAGGACGAGATTCAGGTTTGTAATTCGGAGAAATCGTTGACATGTAAAAACGTATTGTGAAAAACAACGAATTGTACTTTTGTTTTTGTTTTCTTGGTTACCAAAATGCGAATAAAATATTTGAAAAAGACTGAAAGATAAAACTGTAGTCTAATTAAGTCAAATTCTCAAGTTTTCAAGATATTTACACATTTCCAGGTGCAAAAGATATCCAAACAACTGTTTATTCTTCTTCATCATCTGATTCAATAAGATAACGACATAACGACGTGTTGGCCATTTTGATTCCGAAAGTGTGCACCTCTAAGAAATTTCACTTTTCACACAGGGCTGTAGCAAGGGAAAAATCATTGCGGGGCCACAATCAGATGAGCGGCTAAGACGCGAGCTCCTAGGGGATGCGGGGTCATGCTCCCACGAAAAAAAAATACTGGGTCTGGGTTTTGATAGGGGTATCCCGCTGGGGTCCGTATATCCTGACCCTATCTAAGACAGCGGCATCTTGAAAATTCATACCCTGTTCAAGACAGATCGATAAAAAGTGGACCCTATCTAAGACTCGAGGGAAATTATATACCGTATTTTAGACAGTTATTGAAAATTTAGTAGTAATCCTGTATAGTAAGGCGCTTTTTTTTTTCAAAAATTAAAACTTAATACTCTATCTAATACCCCATTCACACCAAGGTTTAAACATGGTTTAAGGCTAGGTGGTTTAACTAAACCGATTTAGAAAATTATCTACAAACGCCACGCAACATTTGGCACAAAACTGCTGGTAAGCTGTCCTTTGATGCCCTCAAATTATAGAAGCGAGAACAAACTCAGTTTAACTAAACAAGGTTTGGTGTCATGAATGAGTATAAGATTCTAAAAAGTGAAAATTACGATCCTTGTCAGAATTACAGACCCTATTCAAGACAATTTAGTGTGAAATGTATACCCAAGACCAAAACTTCAAAAACCATACTGACCCTATCCAGCGGCACATACCCGTATAGCAAATATATGGGAGTACCACTACCCCCCCTCCCCCGGATAATTATAGTTGGTGTTAATTAGATTAATTAGCATTTGTGCACATTGTTATTTCCACATTGTAATTACATCACTAAATATATATTTTAGCAGCTTTAAGACAACTTTGACATTTCTATTTTCATTTTTCATTTCAGTTAAAGCGAATAAGAAAAACTAATTATTAATTATTAATTACATGTGTATTGGCTATACATATTTGAAATTGGTTAGTTGTTTTACGTTCAAACTGAACCGAATAAGTTATATATTTTGTCACGACCGAACATTGTATTTGAACATTGTTGTTAATATTGTACATGGGTTCCCTGTGTGTCTATCACCGGGCGTGCATCGGGTGTTGTTCGGAGAGCGCTCGGAGGTAGGCAAGCACATGTTTGTTGGACTGAGTTTTGTAAATCAGAGTTAAAATAAAGTTCGTTTGAAAATATGTGGTTTCGTCGACAGGCCTCGGCATCTTTAATGGTGTTCCTAAAATACTTTTGGCAATAAAAAATCCATAATTCACTTCTTTTATATTCATTGTTATCAATAAAAATTATAACTGAAACAGATATAAACCTTTATGCCAAAGATATTTTACAACTGTTTACATACCCCCTATAGCTACTGTTTCACAGTGATATCCATACACGTTCTTCGGACATTTGCAGGTGTAGGTGTCTTTGGTGTAGACTGGAATGCAAACTCCGTTGTTCTTGCATGGTTTGGACAAACATTTGGTCTGGGATTTTTAATAAAACAAAAATGTGAAAAGAATGTATGATTACCAGACGAGTTGCTGCACTTGTAATCAGGAAAAGACAATGAATGAACAAGTAATTTCAAAGTGAACAACTCTAAACAAACCTGGATGGCAAAGTGGTGGAAGTTGTTATTGCTTGTTTGTTTACTTGGCGTGTCGAGCACTGTTGTGTTAAGCAATTCACACTTGTACTGTCCATTAGAATCAGGAAGCTTTGCCACATTTAAAGACAGGCAATTGAGATCTGCAATACAACGTAACAGGCAAGCTTCTTTCTTTTTGAGCTGCAGGACTTTGAACGGTGTGGCGCTTAAATACTTATTCTGAAGTTTGACAAAATTGGCCAAATTCAGTCCCGTTTTTGTATCGCGCACGAGTGAAGTGTTGGCTGCACTGTATTTGATGACATCAAGATTATCACATTTGGTTTGAATGGAATAACATGAAAGTATCCAAACCAAAGAAGCGAAGGCTGGGAAGAGATCCATCCCCAAGCAGCTGCGGCAAAGTATCCAGGCGGCTTAGTTCTATTGATCACTTGACAATGTTTAAATTAAACAGTAAATTAAATTAAAAACAGTAAATGGCATACGCAATACACCACTTCGTTAAGTTCATTTCTGAAACCATGAACGATGGTTGTAATTAGCGGATAGTAAATAAACATAACAAATATAATAAAACATACTGAATTGTCATTAAACAAGCCTGTGTTCATATGATTATTTTATATAATAATAAAATATTTGTGTCTACTGTTGCGTTACCACTGACTTTATATAAATGTTTGCTCTTAAAACACTAGGAATTATGTGTATATGTCCAAAACCTTGGATGTTCACGAGTATGGAACATTCCTGGCGAAATGACCGAAATCCTTGGTGAAATGTGTGAAATATGTGAAGCAAGGGCGGCCGAGTGGCGAGAGCACTCGCCTCTCGCCTCTGAGGTGCCTGGTTCAAATAACGGATCGGGCGTTTCATTTAAGTTGAGTTCTATTCATGAGCCGTTCTCATTTCAAACAAGGCGGCTTCTTTTGAAGTAATTTTAATTATTAAGGCATCAGGGTACCCAAACGACCATCGTGTACGCAACACGCTCTAGCACGTACTCGTTACGTTAAAACCTCTATAAAGTATACATTTTCTGAAAGCTGGATAAATGCAGAATTCAATAAAACAATTAAGTTTTAGAACAAAAACAGTATATTTGAAATCGGTAAAAAAGTTCAGATTTTCACATCACTATAATCGCCGAGGTCCCATACATCCGCAATTTATCTGAAATCCTCGACTAATACCTTTATAAGCTCATGAGATATAGCTTACACAAAAACTGTCTCCGTTTATTGATAAATTAACCCGTTGCGTTTTTATACGGTCCTAAACTTCGAGCTCTGCAAAAATTGGAAAACACTTTACAAAACAAGTTATAACTTTCGAAGGAAATTGAATATTAGAATTCGGAGATAGGTTTTTGAAGATTATTTATCTGAAAAATTGTCTTCCAAATTTCAGCTAAATTGTATAAAATCCCTTTGACCGGGAACTCAAAATGTGCGCTTGATTCATGGCTACTTTGTTTCCGAAATAAAAGGCAAAAGAGTTTTCAAGTTAAGTGGCGCCTTTGTTTACACAAGCGTAGATAATCCACCACAAATATGTGATCCAATACCTGATGACATATGAATGACATTCATAAGAAGATCGCCTTACAGTACGTAGCGTTCGTAACACAACAAGGCAGGAAAACAAAGTTACTGTTGGCGGAAAATGCGAGCACTTTGACCGTGTGTGGTTTAGCATCGTTATTCAAGGATGTTTTGAGTGAGCAGTTACGATTTTTGGATACTTTCTCCGCATCTGAATCTTTGTGGAAAGTCTGTTGCGTGAGTGCTGTTGACAGCTTGCTTGTCAACATCTTTTTGCATCAAATGAAATCCAAAATTCGTTTTTTGATTCTAACTTTATAGGGAAAAAATATTTTTAGATTCTGTTTTTTGGAGATGGTAGATAATATTCAATTTGATATGATTATCAAAAAAATTCAAAACCGGTGGTTTGAAAGTTTTTTTGGGGTACCCTGATACCTTAAAAGAACGGCCCTTGGAAAGTATACGGCGTTTGAAGTAGGCCTTGTGCCGTGTTTACACTTGAGCGCGTATAACGGTATAACGGTATAACGGCTATAAATACATCCGAAGGCCAGTGAACAGCAGGACCCCGCTGTGCCCGTTGACCCGAAGACGAATCTGTCATCGCGTCGGGG
Organism: Actinostola sp. cb2023; assembly: GCA_033675265.1. Lineage (NCBI taxonomy): Eukaryota > Metazoa > Cnidaria > Anthozoa > Actiniaria > Actinostolidae > Actinostola > Actinostola sp. cb2023. The sequence goes on from JAUJYZ010000078.1 coordinate 299,706, forward strand.
TCGTATTTCGGGCTACGAAGGCCTACTTCGGGTTTCGGTAAGCCATACGACCAAGTCAAATCTGTCATCGCTGTGTACACAAAGTGCCCTAGGCCTGCCAACGTAATCCAATTATACGGGCAGACGAGAGGACAAAGGAATCGACGGTTGTTTCCTACCCCCTTCCCTTTCTCCTCTGAAGGTCCTATTGGATTAACTTATTTGTGACTAGTAATCGCTAACCGGAGCGACGGCTTCGCCTGGTACGGTCGGTACAGCGGTGTACGTTCATAGCGTACAGTCATTTGAAATAACCGAACGATCGTAGGAAAGCGTAGAAGAGCAACAAGACGTTTATAAGTTGGAGAATAGAACCGGAATTCGTACCAGAGATAAGTTAAGTTGTACTTTATTTACCGTTTACAAATTACAAATAACCGACTGAAAATATCGACAAAAACCGTCGGTTCTAGCGCCCTTGCTCCACCAAGGTACAAATAGAGCGCTCAAGTGTAAACACGGCATTAGTTCGTTCTCTCCCTTGCTTAATTCGAGGGTTTTTCTCCGGGTACTTCGGTTTTCCTCCCTCAATAAAGACGAACAATATTTCGATCTGAGCTGTGCTCCGTGGTCAGACATTGGTCGTATGGTGGCAGCATAGTGCGCCTTTATATGCCTTCGACTCGACCACGTTGAGCTGCGTCCTTCGTAATTCAGCTACCGGCTGCTAGGAAGGATTATTATTATTATTATTATTATTATTAAATTCATATAATTTCCCACTATATTCCAATCCTTCGAAATTAATTGAAAATTCGTACAAATTCCCAAACCTTGGAAATACTTTGGAAATGTGCAAAACCTTTTCTTTGGAAATTATTTGGAAATGTCCAAACCTTGGCAATATTTTTCGTTGCCAGTTCATTTGAAATGCATACAATGAAGGTTTGAAAAGAGTGACTGCTTGTAGTTTATGTTGGCTGTTGAATTGCTGTGTATAATTACAACACTAAATTAAAAATACATATTTAGCAGCTTTAAGACAATCTTGACACTTCCAATATAATTTTCTATAAGCTATGGACAGATTGAATAATATCATGTAGGCTTAATATGATTGATAAATAATAATGAATTAGTATAATTGTGTGTGTTCTATATACATGTCTGAAATTGATTAGCTGTTTTAAGATCGAAAATCACCTATTCTTCGTGTGCAACCAAATTTCGAAATATTATTTCCTTTGCCAAATAAAATAAAATGCTTATGAGCTTGTAGAGCTATCAAAATAACAACTATGGGAGCACTAGAGTATTTCTTTACCGAGCTATGAGCGAATTAAGTTTCCAAATATTTGGTTTAATTGTATGGCGGTGCCATGTTGGATGATAAGCTGATGTCCTCCAACATGGCGGACAAGATTTCAAAAATTAAATTCAAGCTTAGAGTTGATAAACATCACTTAATTTCACTATAAATAGAACTTCTAAATATGTAGAAAACTAAAAACATTTAATTTGGTACAAATTTGTTGTTTTCCACGACTTTACAGAGACGTGGCTAGCGTTTTGTAAGAGTTGCGTGACACAATTCAAACTTCGAAAACTCGGACACAAAACATCGAGCCTATCTGAAAATTTCTACAATAATTCATATCACAATTCTCTAAAACACTGCAAAGAATCAAGTTGATAGGATTCCTAACTAAATTTTAGTTTTAATTTTTGTGGTATGTGACGTCACTTGCACACGAAGAATACTACTTATGACTTTAGTTGTGTCCCTATAAAAGCTATATAAAAGTGGATACGGTCACTATTCAGACATTGGCAATCAAAACTACATACTTCACTTACTTGTATATTCATTTTTACCACTGAATAGAAATTATTGCTGCGAGCGTAGCGAGCAGCGAAATAGTCTTGACAACACTCGATCTTTTGGTATCTGGATTTCTGTCACGTGTACATGTTAAACTTTGGGCTGCCTGTGGTCTGGATGCCAGCTAGATTTTAGATCTTTTAGTATCCGGATTTCTGTCACGTTGGGCTGCCTGTGGTGTGGATGCCAGCTAGATTTTCGACCTTTCTGGCACGTGTCACACGTCGGGCTACCTGTGGTCTGCATAATTTCGTGGATACAACAACAGTGTGATTTTTCGAATATTTATCATGTTAAACACCAGTTTATTTACTGCTCGAACTATTCATCAAGGTGACAAACGCTTCAGTGACATTTCGAGAAGACGCCAGTCCGCCAGTGTTTATTTGCTCAGAATTTGCCTATCGATCGCTCGGTGGACTTCTGAAACGATCGATGAGATCCTAACCGAAGGTGATCGGTGGCAGGCTTTACCTTCATTCTCTAAATAGAGGAGTTATCCCAGATACGGATCGGAAACATTGTCCCTTAACGACCTTAACTATTTACCCATTGTAGTTAATATTTTACAGTTAATAATTCTCACTAGCTTTGTCTACAGTTCTCAATCTTGACTGTCAGGACACACAGTAATGACTAAACATGTTTCCGGTTTCAGTAATGTGTTGTTGGCGTGGCTCAGCAGCACTTCCTTTGCATTATGCAACTTCTAGTTTAAAAAAATATTATATTTATTAACTTTTATGCCAAAGGTTTCAAAACTGTTTACATACCCGATACCATCTCACAGTGATCTGTACAGGACCCGAAATGATCCCTGGCTCCGAAATGATCCCTGGCCCCGAAATGATCCCCAAAGTGTCTAGACTGGCTCCGAAATGATACCGGACCCGAAATGATCCCCCGACTGGCTCCGAAATGATCCCCAGTGGAATTCGAGAATGGTTGTATTCAGTCCCGTTCCTTTCTTTTCAGTTCTCTTTTTCTTTCTTCTGTTTCTCTGGGGATTTTTTCTTCCTTCCTTTCATCTTTCTCTCTCTATCTTTCTTTCTTTCTTTCTTTCTCTAACATCAGTATCAAATCATGAAATGTTACGAATCTATTGTGAACGTCCAGATGTTTCTTTGGATAATTTATTAGTTATATTCTTACATGATCACAGTGCTATTGCAGTTGTTATTGTTGCAAAAATATACGACGGTTCTTTACTTGGTTGAACCAATGACTAGTTTATGAATGATATTATTACAATATCTCGGACCAGCTTGTAATATTGTGAAATCACTGTTACATGATTTGTATCCGAGATACAATTTTAAAGCTTAAAAGAAAATGTGGTGTAGAGTCAAACTATTATACATTCATTAATAACGATATGTAATATACGTGCCTTATACGTTGTCATCTGTCATCACGGCGGGCGTAAATGGCCCTAAAATCGGTCATTTGAAATTTTTGGAAAATGGCAAAATTGATATTACTTTGTTCTTCTCGTGATAACTAACCTAAAATCGAAAACCGTTTTGAAATTGGACGAAGACAACCAGAGTTATGAATATTTTTAACTCGATTTTTTTTCCCGGGAAAAATTGGCGGGAAATAATTCATACAAAACCATCGGTAAAATAAACCTCTTGGTAAAACTTTTTTGTTTGAAAACATTTTAGCGCCATACTTAGAGTATTGGAAGAACTATGACATGCGGAAAACTTGTTGATTTTAGAATTTTGATTTTTTGAGTGTAAGTAGTTCAAATAATATTTTAAAAACTAATAAAAAAGCCAAACGTCATTATGACGTCACACATATTTTAAAATATCTCTAATAGAGTTAATAAACATCAAAATCCTGCATTGTGTAGACTAAGATACCTCTATAACAACAATAAATATCGATAAAGTCATTTTACTGATTTTTGTCCCTTCAAACTGCTTTTTTCTTTAGCTGATGACGTCATATATAATGACGTCATAAAAAACTAAATCCTTTATAACTCGGGTTTTAATAATCGGAACATTATGCAAATTTCACTGAAGAGCACAATATGTTATTCTCTTTCAAAATATACACTTTATTTTATCATTGTGTTTAAACTAAATTTTCACAGCAATTGTAACTTTTTATTATGACGTCATCATTGCGTTACATTTTGCCATCGAGTAGTTTGAAATACTACACTACCATTAATAAAGAAACTCTGAAATTTTTATTTCATTTCATGGAATAAATTTGAAAATATGAATGTTTTGAGAAAAATACGACGTTTCACCGTTCCGATTTTAGGGTCATTTGCGCCCGCCGTGCATGGTACGAGTACATGGGATGTATAATATGATGTGATATACCTGACGTGACAGAGATGTGCCAGTACATGTGATATTATCCGCGCGCTGTCATCTGCAATGTCTACGTGAATTGTTTCTCTTCTCAAGTAAACTGCGACCCCGGACTGCGACACTCTTGAGATTTCTGTTCATAGCTTCTGAGATATACACGTGATAGAGATTCTGATTCTTGAATTTTATTCACTCAGTGGTTTGATAATCTTCCATGTAAAAATGTTTTGATTTCGCGACCGTATCTTGTTCATTTCAGGCGTGGGAACGGTCCATTCTGATTGGTTGATTTGGGTTTAATGTGACAGAGATACGATTTTAGAAATATATTGGACCAGAAGAGTAAGCCATCTACGCTTCGCTCCGATAAATCAAGGCATTTTCCCCGACTGATGGATAAGCCGTTAGAGGAGCTCTGTCACTGTTTGTTTACTCTTGAAAAATAAATTTAGCCACCTATAACATGCTATAATTTGTTTATAATAAATCCATGTAAATCTTCTCCACCCTCAATCATCTTCGTTCCTTTTTGGTTTATTATTATCCCTAGCTAGCTCTGTGTTTACTTAGCAAACTGTTATTCTAGTTACCCTCATAAAGTGTATTTATTTATTTATTTGATTGATTGATTGATTGATTGATTGATTGATTGATTGATGGATTGATTGATTGATATATTGATTTCGTGACAGGGCTTCTTTGAATATCAGTTACAATTCAATTGAAATACAGTTGATAAAAAGTATAAATGAATTATCGTTGAGTTGTTCAGTTAATAAAATAAATAAACGCTATAATAATTTTAATTGAGAATTTGTTGGCCAAGGAATGAATCTACGGGACTGAATTCAACCATTCCTGAATTTCAATCATTCAATCATTTCAGAGCCAGTCTGGGGATCATTTCGGGTCCGGTATCATTTCGGAGCCAGTCTAGACACTTTGGGGATCATTTCGGGTCCAGGGATCATTTCGGAGCCAGTCTAGACACTTTGGGGATCATTTCGGGTCCGGTATCATTTCGGAGCCAGTCTAGACACTTTGGCCGGGATCATTTCGGGGCCAGGGATCATTTCGGAGCCAGGGATCATTTCGGGTACTGCACAGATCTCCAATAAAGTGCAGTGTACATTTACAGGTTTAGGTTTCGTTGGTGTAGTCGACTGGAATACAAAGTCCATTGTTCTTGCATGGTTTGGAGAAACATTTGGTCTGGGAATTTAAGAAAACAATAAATGTGAAAAGAAGGTTCGATTACAAGGCGAGTTGTTGCACTTGTAATCAACAGGAGGGACTTTTGTGTGCGCATGCGTCGCCACAGTCAATGAATACAAGATGTACTCGACACAAGTTGTTTGGTTCCAATGTTTACAGTTTTTGCGGACGTATTACGAGAATTGTATGTACTCAACACGCAGAAATGAATTCTTAATGCTATCTTTGTGCCTTAAAGTTATTTCATTGATCGAAATATTAGAATATTATGCCTTTATTTGATATCAAATTCCTGTTCTATTGCTGTGCTAAATACTCTATTTTGGACAACATGGCGGCCAGCTGACATGGAGTAAACAGTTTGTCGACGTTGCAAGCTCAGTCGCGAAGAAGATGTAAGGGAAAGTAAATACATTTAGTCAATTCTTATACATATGGAATGTATATTATTATATTTTAGCTTTCATCAACACCAAATCAACTTCAAATAAACGAAGATAAACTTGGGTATGATGTCTGGAATACTCAATTATCCCAATCTTTAAAGTTAGTTATCTCGAAATTGAGCCGAAATCTCCACAATCTCCACAACATAATTCATTAAAGTCATGTTTTCTGTTTTGAAAAATTCCAGTAACTTCTCTGTGAAAAATCGCTCGGTCGAAGATTTTCGATAATATCTTCGTCATAATTTGTAGAACGTGAATTAATCGTCAACACATTTATTATGGTATTCGTTTTATGGCAGGGCGTCTTCTGTCAGTGTTCCAATGTTCTTGTAATATTCCCATCCAAGGTCATGTTTTTAGATATTATGCTGAGATCGGTCAAAGTGTAAACATTTTATTGAAGTGTAAAGTTTGCATAAATTTCATTACTCAAAAATATACATTTTTTGCTTATTGCTTGAAATCCAGCCCAAAACTCCACAAAAAAATTACCATTTCATAGAACTATGTACCATATGCTTTCAGTATATGTTATTGAGATTGTTGGAAAAAATCGCCAGAAGAGATAAAATTACAGTTTTTCATAATAACAACAAAAATATCTTCATGGAAAGGTCGGGGAAGACATCTAAATTGTTTTCAAATTCGACGAAACTTTGTACAGATATAGTAAATAAATACCACAAGACACCAGGACAGTTTCAAGACTGTTGTTACAGTATTTATAGAAAAACAAATTAAGTTATAATCCACAAAATTCCAGCTTGGGCTTCCTGTGCCGTTCAATATCAAACAACATACGAATTTTGTGAATAGCCAGTGTGCAGTGAAAAGCCAGAATTAAATTAACATTTGACTATATTAAGCCTTTTTGTCGAACTCTGATGATCAAAATAGCAACATAATAAAATATAGCGTTATTATTACTATAATCGGTTTTTGTGCTTCCGAAATTACGCTTTTATGGTCCAGCGGTTAAGCGCATGCTCATGCAAATTTCCCTCCTGTTCTTGTAATCAGGAAAAGACAATGATCGAACAAGTAATTTCAAAGTGAACAACTGTAAACAAACCTGGAAGGCAAAGTGGTGGAAGCAAGGGAGCACGGCAGAAACTTGGCTGCCTGTGGTGATGTAGCGTTTTGCGGTTTTTGGTTAATGCGCGCGCGGGCTCATCAGTAAATTGGGATTCCTGTGGTTCACGGTGACGTTTTTGCGGTTATCCACAATATGATAGCACGGGCTCATAAACAAAGAAAACGTAACGTCACTAATAAAATGACGGGGAGTGAAACTAAGATCATGTGATCGATTCTCAGCCAATCAGTGAAGAGAATCATGGAAATCCTTTGTAACATGCTCGTAACGTTACTTTTGGTTAGCAGTTAATCGCTGACAGATATCAAAACATTACTCTCCCTCCCCTCCCTTGAGAGTCTTTTCAGCAAAACATTGAAAATTTCTGACATAAATTTTCCGTACGCGACATTAGTTTCACTTTGTTTGTTTTGAATCATGTTGTCTTTTGAACAATTAAATGTACTTTCAGCAGTTACAGAAGGGTACAGCATTGTCATTTTGAGAAAGAAAGGACTAGGAAAAACATTTTTATTAAGGCAAATCTAGCCTGCGTTACATCCGAACTGGTAAATCATAAACGAGAAAACTGGAGAGAAAGGTCGAAAGTGTTTCCTGACAGCATCAACTGGACTTGCATGCGGCGATCGCGGCGACCGGTGTCACACTGTACAAAAAAAAAAAAAAGTGCAATTAAATACATGAAGGATACTTGAGCTTTCACTACGAGGCGTCCAAAGATATTCACTTTCGATTTTATTCAAACTGAATTTTTACCAATTGATTATAGCGTTCAAAAGACGTCATACCTGTACGTGGCGCATCGTGCACTGTTGTTATTTTTATTAACTCTTATGCCTAAGGTTTCAAAACTGTTCACATACCCGCTACCATTTCACAGTGATCTCCAATAAAGTTCTGCGGACATTTGCAGGTGTAGGTGTCGTAATTGGTGGAGACTGGAATGCAAAATCCGTTGTTCTTGCATGGTTTGGACAAACATTTGGTCTGGATGAATAAAAAAAGCAAAAAAGTGAAAAGAATGTACGATTACAAGGCGAGTTGCTGCACTTATAATCAGGACAAGACAATGAATGAACAAGGATTTTCAAAGTGAACGACTGTAAATAAACCTGGATGGCAAAGTGGTGGAAGTTGTCATTGCTTGTTTGTTTACTTGGCACATTGTGCAGTGTTAAGCAATTCACACTTGTACTTTCCATTAGAATCAGGGAACCAGTTTACCACATTTAAAGACCCGCAATTGAGATCTGCAATACAACGTAACAGGCAAGCTTCTTTCTTTTTGAGCTGCAGGACTTTGATCGGAGTGAAGCTTAAATACTTATTTTGAAGTTCAATGACAAAATTGGCCAAATTAAGTCGCGTTTTTGTATTGTGCACGAGTGAAGTGTTGGCTGCACTGTATTGGATGACATCAAGATTATCACATTTGGTTTGAATAGAATAACATGAAAGTATCCAAACCAAAGAAGCCAAAGCTGGTGTGAGATCCATCCCCAAGCAGCTGTGACAGAGTATCCAGGCTTAGTTCTATTGACATGACAATTTAAACACATTTTATAAAGATGTATAATTAAAAACAGTAAATGACATGCGCAAAACACCACTTCGTAGTTGTGTTCTGTAACCATGAACAATGGTTCCAAGTCGCAGATTGTATTCATAAATATTGTAAATGTAACAAAACATCATTGTCAAACTCGACTTAGAACATTGAAATTCACGATGATTGATTTTGCATCCAACAAGTTGGTTTTAATATACTTTAAGCAAGCAAGCTAGCCTTAAAAGAAACGCATGCTCTTTAAACCTTGGGAATTCTTTGAAAATGTTCAAAACCTTGGTGAAAGTGCTTCGTAGCAAATTAATTGGAAATTCATACCATTTCCAACAAATTTCCAAACCCAAATTATTTGGAAATATGCAAAACGGCCTTTTATTATTATTTGTTAGTGAGATTTGGAAATTCCTTTAATATCCAAAATATTTGCGAATTAGTTGGAAATTCCGAAAATTCATACATTTTCCAAGTAATTGTCACACCTTGGAAATTCATTCGAAATATCCAAAACCTTGCCGGGACATTCGTTTGGAAATTCCTACAACTTTCAACGGTCCTCTTTTTTGATGAAGTTAAAAAAGATAAATTATCGAAGGGGAAAATAAGTAGCTGGAGTGGCATTTTGATCAAAGCTACTGTATTATCCATCCGTGCTATGTAGAGTGATTCGTTCATTAAACCTGAGCACTACAAATGAATCAGTGTTTATTAGATACAAAGAAACAAAATAAAAAAACAAGAGTGAGTGTCTAATAGTGTGTATTGGTGGAGTTAGTAATGCCCAGGTTAATTGGAATCACTATAAACCTGGGCACTACTAATTAGCTGTCAGTGTTTCTTAGATGCAAAGAAAACAAAATAAAAAAACAAGAGCGAGTGCCTAATAGTGTGTATTGGTGGAGTTAGTAATGCCCAGGTTAATTGGAATCACTCTAAACCTGGGCACTACTAATTAGCTGTCAATGTTTCTTAGATGCAAAGAAACAAAATAAAAAAACAAGAGCGAGTGCCTAATAGTGTGTATTGGTGGAGTTAGTAATGCCCAGGTTTATTGGAATCACTCTAATGCCGACCATGTATTTGCTTTGCTCCGGTAAAGAGTTCCATTCCCTTACACGGCGTGGGAAATATCAGTACATATGGTAATCGGTTTTTGAGTAAAGTACTTGGTAAGCTTGAGAATTCCTATGCCTGCTCGCCTGCTCGCCAGCTGCATTGATGTTAATTGATCGTTTCATTCTACAAATTTATAACTATTGATTAGGGCTCCTATTGATAACAGTGTATTATATACACTGAAAGGACAACCATGTTTAAATAAAGGTTTATTCATTCATACAAATATTTTCTTGCAACATGGTTTTAATTGCATTCTCTAATTGACCTTACATGTGTTTCGTACGAAGGCTATATTGTTGTACAAGTGCCACTTAGTGCAGTACGAGGTACTGTGATGAATGCATGACTTGTCACGCATTGTGATTTCGCATTGTGACTGCTTAGTTAGTGACTTGTATGATCTTAGAGAAGGATTACATTTCTGTGGTATCCAGTATGAAAGACTGGATTATATAAACAGAATCATTACAATATTCGTATTATTCAATCTCATGCAACTGCTAAAAATCGATTTCCAAGAAATCTACCTGAGTATAAATATTCGTCAGGTTATGATATCAATATTTCGATTACTTTTCAGTTGTTTTCAATTACTTCGGTTACTTTACACTTCTAATTTGTTCCACAATAGCGAACAGTACAAAAACTTGGCTGAAACTCATATACATAAAAAGGTCCACAATTGCGGACCCTTATGGTCACTACGGAATATTTGCAATTAGAATTGAAGCTGTAATACACTGGCCTTGCAGATATTCCATTCATAATAATAATTATTATTATTATTAGGTAGGGTGTGGTTCTGGCATCCATCCAGAAGCGCGTGTCCCACAGCTGTACCCTGGGACACATGTTGCCGCCATATGGACGTTGTTGTCGGCATGATGGCGTTGCTTTACTACAACTACCAGAATGCTTTAGGAATTTTCTTTCTTATTCAGATTTGTATTCCCTCATGAGAATAGTAAGGCAATTGGTGCTAATTATCTAACAAAAGAAAATGGGCAAAGCATTGTGGTACTTGTAGTCATATGAAGCCATCATGCAAAGTCGCCTATTGCAATAATGCTGTCATATATACACCTATTCCAAATATCGTTGTCCGGTCCGAAAGCAACATGCAAGAAGCTGACGACCGCAAAGAACTTTGGGAATTTCCTAATTAATTAATTTATCCGTGGTACTTGAGAAGTTATTTCTACGAGCGTTGGATAGCAATATTTGGAACTATTCGGCCATTTGAAAATGCATGCATGTTGTCAAAATGTATACAGATGAATAAATTAATAAGGAGAAAGTCCCAATGCCTTTTGCGGTCGTCAGCTTCTTGCTTGTTGCTTTCGGCGTGCAAAACTGCATTATCGTATATTTAAATCATCATTAAAGCAGTCACGTAAGTATAATTACAGGCTTTGGACTTAACATAGCACAATTCTGCACAATTTTAGAATACTTGGAGCTACGATGATTAAGCAAATTAATTCCTAATTGCCTTTTTATACATTTTCCTTTTTGTATGACGATGTTATTGCAATCAGGCGGCCATATGTAAGACCTCTAAACACCTGAAAGGAAAGAGAAAACAATACAATTGGCAGTCAATAAAAGTTCAATTATATACGTGACGCTTCACAAAAAAAGGAACATCCACACAGGCTGGACAAAATAAATGCGCTTTCATATGCACAGTCGACATCACAAAAAGTAAGACTGTCTTACTGATGTCTGGTGGATGATCACACAACATCTCGTTATATCATATTATTTAATATAAAGTGAAGGTTCTAATAGTTTAGTAATACACCAAAAGAACTATGATAAGTATAGAAATGAAAACTAATGAGGACTAGACAGAACAAATGTTCGGGGAAAAAATCAGACGTCTCGAGCGGGATTCGAACCCACGATACCCCGATTTCATGACAGGTGCTCTACCCACCGAGCTACCGAGGCAACAACAATGGCGTGGAGTTCAAATTAGCTCAAAGACGCTGATTTTAGCCGAATACACCAAAAGCCCGTTTATTTAAATGAAATTCAAACCATCGCAAACTGCTCAGCATTTAAAATAACAAATTGCATATAAATGAGGCTGGAAGGACCCAAGTCCAATTTCTTATACAAATATTTGCTATTGCAAAAGTACGCCATATAACATATAACGAACGTCACGTTCGTAGCTTGATGGCTTATTTGTTTTTTTTATTGGTTATTTTTTAAAGAGACGACTGAATAAATGAGAATTTCTTATTCCGCTATGTTTGCATAAGGTCAATACAATATTACGTTCAAAAGGTGGAGAGACCTCTTATAGGAAACAAAATGAAATTGTATGTATAAATGAGCTAATTCAAAAAACGTTGTCCTAGGTCCCAGCACTGATATTATTGCATATTGCATTCCCAGGCCAAAGTGCATTATGGACTGATCAATACATGTATTTATTTGCGTTGATTGCCGAAACTCAAATCATGGTTGACTGTCAGAGCTTCCCTAATATTTGTTTGTGGGTTTTGGAACCCCAAAATAGCATCGCACAGAAATTTGTGTCACATCCGGGATTTTATCCTAATTATATGCTAGACCCATTCCCATTACGGCACTCGGCCACTCGATCTTCGTAAAATTTACAGTAAAATTCAAGAAAGTCAATGTTTAGGCTGTCATTTACAAATGAACCAGTGATCTACGATAGAAAACAACAACGGAATTATAAAAATACTTGCGACTAAAGTTTACTTGCCAAGTTATCGATTGTAAATATCCTTTCGTCCTCTAGCGATTTTTCAGGGTGAATGTCAGGTCTCCGTAGTGTTCGTATGTATGGGATTTCATCATGCCAGCAGTTCGATCGATTCCTGTTGCTCAGCCTTGCGAAATATAGTAAAAACAACACTTGAATTTTGGTGCCCCGACATAGCTCGATTGCTTCCAATATCAATCTTTCTTCCATACCAATGTTCTCTAGTGATTTTTCTTGAAGTTCTGTTTCATACCAACGAATCGAAGCAGTCGAAAATGTCAAATTACGAGACGATTTTTAGCTTCAAAACAATTCCATCGGCTGCCATTTTCCTCTGACCTTGCAGCCTAGCCTCCATTGCTATAGCTACATCAATTTAAGCACCAGATTTTTTTTTTCAATTTTTTTACCACGGACAAAATAAGCCGCGAAGTAAGGGGAATTTATAACAATGGATCGAGCGTTTGGCCGGGCGGGAACTGGGTTCCATTTTTAAGAGCTATAAACCCGCGAATTTCACTATATTAGCCCGAGAAAAAAGCTTTTCCCACCAAATTTTCGATACATTTTCTACTTTAAATCGTTAAAAACTCTGAGATTTAAATAAGAATAGTTTATCGCTCCTTCTTTAAAATATAGCGTATTTTAAGGATATGACCGATTTGTATGGGTAATTCTGTGCGATGGAAGAAAACACATAATTTTTAATTTGTAGCGACCACAATGCACTTTGGTCTGAGAATGTAATATGTTCTTTGGACCGAGAAAAAAGGTTTTTCATTACAACTTCCGGTTGCTACCACATTTGGCTATAGCATCTAGCGCGAAAACGAAACCCCTCTTTTTATTGTACAGTTTTAAATGTCCATTACATAATTACCGAATGCAATGCTATACATAATGAATTCCAATTTCAACTGCCATTGTTGTGGACTAACTAGCCTCGTGTTCATGTGGAAACACAAAAGCATTTCATAAAAAACTAATATTTTTATTTGTATAGCGTTATTTCTACGAAAAAAAAACAATAGCGCTTAACAATATTACTAATTTTCACCTGTACGAGAGGCTCGGTCAGTCCAGAACAATGGCAATTGAAATTGGACGCCATTATTACATTCGGTCTATATGCAACAAAACCAACTCTATTTTTTTGAATTAGCTGTATACACTAATTGCATAACTTATAAACTCGCTTACTAAGCGATAATTTTATCATTTCAAAATTGTGCTGAAATAATTGTCATTTCTCTACCCGATTACAGTAAGATTGGTTGACTTTTCAGCTCACTGCTCCCAGTCATAGCCCCTAAAAAAGCTTTTCCCACCAAATTTTTAGCGTATTTTAAGGATATGACCGATTTGTATGGGTAATTCTGTGCGATGGAAGAAAACACATAATTTTTAATTTGTAGCGACCACAATGCACTTTGGTCTGAGAATGTAATATGCAATAGACCGAATGCAATAATGAATTCCAATTTCAACTGCCATTGTTGTGGACTTAGCCTGGTGTTCATGTGAAACACAAAAGAATTTATTTGTATAGCGTTATTTCTACTAAAAAAACAATAGCGCTTAACAATATTACTAATTTTCACCTGTACGAGAGGCTCGGTCAGTCCAGAACAATGGCAATTGAAATTGGACGCCATTATTACATTCGGTCTATATGCAACAAAACCAACGTTTTTTGAATTAGCTGTATACACAACTTATAAACTCGTGGTTGGTTGTTTAACCTACAAAGAAAACACAATGTAAAAGCTTTATAAAAGTATACCTTGATATGTTGCAGAAAATCCAGCGAATCGTTGTGACTCATCCGAATTAAAAGTAACGTAAAGCTGGTTTGATGAGCTGGTGATCTTTGGAGGGAGACTGGATCCACTGAATTCACCAAGAGATGGAGACGAACTTGATCCACCGTCGTACACTCGCACGTAATCACGTTTTGGCTCGGTGACGAAGCTTTGGAATGACAGAGAAAGCCTCGGCGTGCTGGTTGTAATTGTCCATGTACAGGTTTGACGATCTCTGTATTTTCCAGGGTAATTGGGTGACGTAATCCCACCACTAGAGCTATTTATAGTTGAGTAGTTGCAGCTTGATTGAACTGACACATCAGATATAAAAAGAAATGACATCATGTTAATATGTTTTTTTTTCTGGACATCACAACAAAATCAGCAATGATTTTAAACGTCGGTACAAATTGTCTTTTAGTGATTATTTTTAGTGATCAGTAGCAAGTTTCTATCCAGTATATTAAGAGATCGTTCTCGTCCTAAATAGGTTGCCCGGAGATTCGATTTATACATCCTCGAAAACATACCGTCAAAATGTATGTGACTTATTTAAGAGCAGGTCTCTGTAAAAATCAAACAAAGTTGGAAATGACAATTCCTCCTATCCCCTTGACAAGATCAGTATTTTGTGTGCAAGTATATAGGCCAACCAGAGGGATGCACAAAAGCACCCCATGTTGATGTAATCAAATCAATGTATTGTGGCCATGGAAACGGCAATTGTTTCCATTGGCCCATGCCCCACAAATTCCATCCAAAATTATCTCCAGTAAATTAATTGCATTCAAATTCGTTCCATACCACTGACGAGCAGATGAACTATTCAAATGTTAAAAATCACTATAATTCGCTTTGAATATATATACGCTCAGAAGATCAGCCGACTTAACGAGGGCCAGTGTTTGCCATTTTCATTCCGAAAGTATGCATGCACCTCTAAGAAAGTTCACTCTTCACAGAGGGCTGAAGTAAGGGGGAAATTATTGCAGGGCACAATCAGATGAGCGGCGAAGGTGCAAGCTCTAAGCCGCATCTTCACGAACAATTTTCCTAGCTTGACAAGTTTTCCTTGACGAGGAAAAATTGGCGTTGTTTTTTTTGTCGTCTACACGAGCAAGTTTTCCTTGTCAAGGAAAACTTGGCAAGGAAAATTTGCTCGTGTTGATTCGGCTTTAGGGGGTGCGGGGTCATGCTCCCACGCAAAAAAAAATAGGTATGAAGTTTCTAAAATAGCATTTCCTGCCTTCTGAGTGTAGTTTCCAGGAAGTTTAAACTGACAGAAAATTGTTTTCGATCTTGTGGCCGAATCGTTGGTCATTTGATGGGCTGCAGATATGTAGATTATCAGTACAATTATGTGTACATAATGATGTGTGTTTTGTAGCTATTCAAACGAGATCTAGTGTTCAATTCAACTTCATAACAAAGGCAAAACCATGGATATGAAAATACATGCTGTACTCTTTTAATCATGCAACTTGTCAGTTTGCACAGTAGCTAACTCTAGTATACACCTATTTCAAAAAAACGTTGGCATCTGAAATCTGAATCTGAATCTGAATTCGAAATCTGAATCTGAAAACTTATTATTATTGTGGGTATGAGGGTATTATCTTGTAATTACTGGAATATGCCTACACGACCTTTAGGCGAAGACCTGCGTTGGCGAATAGTGTGGATACGAGTGTTTTTAGGTCACAGATTCAGATTTCAGATTCAGATTTCAGATGCCAACTTTTTTTGAAATAGGTGTATACCTATTTCAAAAAACCAAAAAACGTTGACAACGCGGGCGATCTGAAATGGATGATCTGAGATGAAGATGAATTATGGGAAACTGAGAGTCTTTCGTTAGTAACATGCGAAATTCATTCATTCGACTTTATGTTTGGAATCACGCTTGGTGTTAGAACGATATGGCGGAGGTTAACGTGAATTTTCAGAATTTTCAAAAGTTTCAGATCATCCAATCGTTGTCAACGTTTTTTGAAATAGGTGTATCAATGAAGCTACGTACGCTACAAGTTCTCGAGCTGGCATATATATTGCTAGCTTTTCCTTGACAAGGAAAACTTGTCAAGTCCGAAATTTACTCGTGTAAAGGACAACAAGGAAAATGTGGCAATGAATGTTCCCGGTCTTTACAGACGCCATTTTTTTTTGCATGACAGCTAGGAGACTGGATTCCAATTTTTGTTGCTCCGCGCTGATTGAAAGGCATTGCGGGCACAACCGAAACTTGTCAAGGAAAACTTATTTATCATCTACACGAGCAAGGAAATCTTGTCAATAGAAAATTGTCAAAGAAAACTCCTTGTCCGAAACTTGAACTTGAAACTTGAATGTATTGTTATGTACAACAATAAGAATGTAGGCCAAAGCTAAGGTTCAAACTTCAATCACTTTATTGATTGACTCACAATGATCGTATTATGCGTTCGGGATGAAACTTGAAAATACTTGAATGAAACTGGTCAAGGATACAGATCAAGGAAAACTTGCCCGCGGCTTTAGCTATATAGTTGGTGTTAATTAGATTAATTAGCATTTTTGCACATTGTTTTTTACACATTGTTATTACAGCACTAAATATATATTTAAGCAGCTTTAGGAAAACTTTGACATTTCTATTATCATTTTTAATTTTTAAAATGATTAAGAAAAACTAATTATTAATTTATTAATTGCATGCGTATTGGCTATACATATTTGAAGTTGATTAGCTGTTTTACGTTCAAAAATCAAATAAGTTATATCTTTTGTCACGACCGAACATTGTATTTGAACATTATTGTAATATTGTATATGGGTTCGCTGTGTGTCTATCTCCAGGCGTGCATCGGGTGTTGTTCGAAGAGCGCTCGGAGGTAGGCAAGCACATGTTTTTTTGGACTCAGTTGTTGTAAATCAGAGTTAAAATAAAGTTCGTTTGAAAAATTAATGTGTGGTTTCGTCGACTGGCCTCGACATCTTTAGTGGTGTCCCGAAAATATTTTTGGCAATACAAAACCCATACTTAATCACTTACTTTTATATTCATCAGTTTCAATAAAAATAATAAAAGTAATAATAACCTTTATGCCAAATATTATACAACTGTTTACATACCCGCTACTATTTCACAGTGATATCCATACAAGTTCTTCGGACATTTGCAGTTGTATGTGTCTTTGGTGTAGACTGGAATACAAACACCGTTGTTCTTGCATGGTTTTGACAAACATTTGGTCTGTATTTTTAAGAAAACAAAAATATAAAAAGAAGGTACGATTACCAGACGAGTTGTTGCACTTGTAATCAGGAAAAGACAATGATCGAACAAGTAATTTCAAAGTGGACAACTGTAAACAAACCTGGAAGGCAAAGTGTTGGAAGTTGTCATTGCTTGTTTGTTTACTGGGCGCATCGTGCACTGTTGTGTTAAGCAACTCACACTTGTACTGTCCATTGGAATCAGGAAGCTTTGCTACATTTAAAGACAGGCAATTGAGATCTGCAATACAACGTAACAGGCAAGCTTCTTTCTTTTTGAGCAGCAGGACTTTGAACGGTGTGACGCTTAAATACTTATTCTGCAGTTTGACAAAATTGGCCAAATTAAGTCCCATTTTCGTATCGCGCACGAGTGAAGTGTTGGCTGCACTGTATTTGATGACATCAAGATTATTACATTTGATATGAATGGAATAACATGAAAGTATCCAAACCAAAGAAGCCAAGGCTGGTATGAGATCCATCCCCAAGCAGCTGTGACAAAGTCTTCAGGCTTAGTTCTATAGACTTGACAATTTTAACACATTTTATTAAGATGTATTAATTGAAAACAGTTAATGACATGCGCAATACACCACTTCATAGTTGTGTTCTGTATCCATGAACAATGGTTCCAAGTCGCAGATTGTAAAAAAAAAAAAGAAAAAAAGAAAAAAAGAAGAAAAAAAAAGAAGATTGTATTCATAAATAATATATGTCAATGCTGTAACACGACATCATTGTCAAGCTCGACTTAGAATATTGAAATTCACGAAGAAGAAGAAAAATACTTTATTTTCACGATTATTGATTTTGCATCCAACCATGCCAGTTGGTTTTAATATATTTTAAGCAAGCAAGCTAGCCTTAAAAGAAGCGCATGATCTTCAAAGCTTGGGAATTCTTTGAAAATGTTCAAAACCTTGGTGAAACTGCTTCGTTGGAAATTAATTGGAAATTCATACGATTTCCAACAAATTTCCAAACCCAAATTATTTGGAAATATTCAAAACCGGCTTTTATTATTATTTGTTAGACAGATTTGGAAATTCTTTATAAATATCCAAAATATTTGGCCGGAATTCGTTGGAAATTCCCATAACCTTGACAAGTCGTTGAACGAATTGAAAATTAATACATTTTTACACCTTGGAAATTCATTCGAAATACCCAAAACCGTGCCGTGAAGTTCGATGGACATTCGTTTGGAAATTCCTACAACTTCCAACGGTCCTCTTTTCTGATGAAGTTAAAAAAGAGAAATTATCGAATGGGAAAAGAAGTAGCTTGAGTGGCGGAGAGAAGCCGTTTACATCAAAGCTACTGCATTATCCAGCCGTGTTATGTAGAGTGTGATTCGTTCATTAAACCTGAGCACTACAAATGAGTCAGTGTTTATTAGATGCAAAGAAACGAAAGAAAACAAAAGAGTGAGTGTTGGCTAATAGTGTGTATTGGTGGAGTTAGTAATGTCCAGGCTTATTGGAATCACTCTAAACCGGTACACTACTAATCAGATGTCAGTGTTTCTTAGATGAAAAGAAACAAAAGAAAAACAAAGGAGTGAGTGTCTAATAGTGTACATTGGTGGAGTCAGTAATGCCCAGGAAAATTGGAATCACTCTAATGTCGACCATGTATTTGCCCTAGGACCGGTAAAGATACGATCGAGTTAAAGAGTTCCATTCCCTTGTACATCTCAATATGGGCTTTTACTACAGTACTTGGTATAAGCTTGATAATTCCTATCCCTGCTCGCCAGCTGCATTGATGTTAATTGGTCGTTTCATTCTACGAATATTTTCTTGCAACATGGTTTTAATTGCATTCTCTAATTGACTCTACATGTGTTTCGTACGAAGGCTATATTGTTGTACAAGTGCCACTTAGTGCAGTGCGAGGTACTGTGATGAATGCATGACTTGTCACGCATTGTGATTTCGCATTGTGACTGCTTAGTTAGTGACTTGTATGATCTTAGAGAAGGATTACATTGCTGTGGTATCCAGTATGAAAGACTGGATTATATAAACATAATCATTAAATTCGTATTATTCAGTCTCATGCAACGGCTATCAACCGAATTCCAAGAAATATACCTAAGTATAAATATTCGTCAGGTTATGATATAAACATTTCGATTACTTTTCAGTTGTTTTCAATTAATTCGATTACTTTACACTTCTAATTTGTTCCACAATAGCGAGCAATACAAAAACTTGGCTGAAACTCATAGACATAAAAAGGTCCACAGTTGCGGACCCTTATGGCCACTGCGGAATATTTGCAATTAGAATTGAAGCTGTAATACACTGTTACTGCAGAGATTCCATTCGCTACGGTAGGGTGTGGTTCTGACATCCATCCTGATGCCTGTGTCCCACAGCTGTACCCTGGGACACATGTTGTTGGCATACGAACACCTGCTGCGCCGGCCAGACGGTACCACTTCGTGGCGATCTTGTCATCGCATTGGTAATTGCCGCTGTTAACATAATTGACGTTTCGAGTTTCATCGTTAATGATGGTGTATGAAGAGCACTCGTCAGCTAAACAAAGATATGGAACAATAATAAACAAACACATGCTACGTGTTACTGTCTATAGTACTATACATGTACCAGATTATATGTACCAACATAAGACGATACAATGTCAGACAAAGGAATTTTAGGCCTAGGACAAGCGTCGTACTAAGTCATGGCGAACAATTTCATACACCATGACCGCGCGCATGCGTAATGCTCACTCGTATCCAATTACTGACGAGTCTCTTCAAAATTACAGAGAAAACAGTGCAATTTGATTTAAATTTTGCCGTACCTCTTGAACTATTACGGTTCCTCAATCTCCACAAGTCCCAAACCATTCTTACATACTTCGTCTCGCCCATGGTTCGTGTTTCTCTCATGTGGAATATGCCTAACAGTGTTCCCAAGTCCGTTGAAAATTAGGTAAAATTAGCTAAACATCCGCCATACTTGTCTTTGTAACTGATCCGAGATGCCGGTACAGTTATTGTAGTTCAGAACATTTTTCACGAGTTCGAGCTGATTTCCACAAGTCTAACTCGAAAGTTCAACTATCCATTTCAAATAATGATCTAATAAAACCGCTTAAAATGTCCTCTTTGATTGTTCCAAAATCATTTACAACTTGGTAGTTTATCGGTGATTATCCCATTGTTGGCCAGCTCCGGTTCCGTTTTGGTGCTACACTTCATTTTATAAAATAGTTTGAATTCGCCATCTTTGCTTCGTTTTAAGCTTAGAAACCACCCCTTTTGACAATACATGCAGGCAAACTAATCCAAAAAAGTATTTATTTTATATTTTATTTCTAATTTACGCGCCAGCAATGTCATCTGCTGACTGTATGAAATTGTTCGCCATGAAACCATGATCTTAATTCAGTCGAACCTATTAATTTTGAAAGAGTTTCAGGCCAAGTCTGTTATTACGACTCTGGAGCGACTTTGCCACAATGCACAAACGCCTTTTCAAAAAACAAAATGTCGTTCTAACCATGAGCCAATTTCAAAATTAATAGGTTCGATACCATTGAATTAAGCTCATGGTTAGTTCGACATTTGCCCTATATTATGCGTTATATATTTTGTTCATTAACCATAGTTTTGAAATGTTATACAAGCGAAGCATATAAGTTGCCGATAGAAGTCACATTAGAGATTTCAAACTCTAATTAATGTGGTTAATATCGGCAACTTATATTAAAAAGTCTATGAATAATACGTCGATATAGTTTATTTCCAATGGCTCAAGAAATCAGCGAATCGAGATCAAACATAGAACTGAAGAAAACAGAAACAACTGACCGATGTCAAAGCGATTTCGCGGCCGAATTCAGAACTGATCACCGTTGTTCTGCCAGCTGAACTACTCACTACATTCAAACTACTCCCTACATTTATTCGGGTGTTTGTGTTGTCACAATTCAATAAAGAAATTCGTACATTTTGCCAGGTGGTCCATACTTAGTATAATAGGATTATTATTATTTTTTGAACATTGTTATTACATTGTTATCACATTGTTATTGAAACTTCTAATTATATTATTTATCATGTTTAACTCGTTTTAAACAAATACGATTATTAATTATTAATTGCGTGTGTATTCCATACATATTTCTAATTATCTGTTTTACCAGTTCAGATATATACTCAGTTAAAACTTTACTTTAGTCCCTATAAAAACTAAATCATTGTGACTATGGTCACTATTCAGATTTTTGTCAATCAAAAAGACACACATACTTTTATATTAATTGTTATCAATAGAAAAACATGATGTTTATTAACTTTTATGCCTAAGGTTTCAAAACTGTTCACATACCTGCTACAATCTCACAGTGATCTCCAATAGAGTTCTGCGGACATTTGCAGGTGTAGGTGTCGTTGGTGTAGACTGGAATACAAACACCGTTGTTCTTGCATGGTTTGGAGAAACATTTGGTCTGGAATTTAAGAAAACAATAATGTGAAAAGAAGGTACGATTTCCAGACGAGTTTTTGCACTTGTAATCAGGAAAAGACAATGCATGATCGAACAAGTAATTTCAAAGTGAACAACTGTAAACAAACCTGGATGGCAAAGTGGTGGAAGTTGTCATTGCTTGTTTGTTTATTGGGCACATCGTGCACTGTTGTGTTAAGCAATTTACACTGGTACTGTCCATTGGAATCAGCGAACTTTGCCACATTTAAAGACAAGCAATTGAGATCTGCAACACAACGTAACAGACAAGCTTCTTTCTTTTTCAGCTGCAGGACTTTGAACGGTGTGACGCTTAAATACGTATTCTGAAGTTTGACAAAATTGGCCAAATTAAGTCCCGTTTTTGTATCGCGCACGAGTGAAGTGATGGCTGCACTGTATTTGATGACATCAAGATTGTCACATTTGGTTTGGATGGAATAACATGAAAGTAACCAAACCAAAGAAGCCACGGCTAATGTGAGATCCATCCCCAAGCAGCTGTGGCAGAGTCTCCAGGCTTAGTTCTATTGACTTGACAATTTAAACACGTTATAAAGATGTATAATTAAAAACAGTAAATGACATGCGCAATACACCACTTCATTCTTCTGTTATTTAACCATGAACAATGATTCCAACTGAGTCGCGGATAGTATTCATAAATATTGATTCATTTTGTATCCAACAAGTTTATTTTATTAGGATTAATTTCAGCAATATTGTGTTTTATAACTAAACATTACGCATGCCTACAACTACAATAACTTCACACTGGAAATACATGTTGGAAGATTATTTTTAATTCTGCATTCTCTACTTGATTCTACATGTGTTGTAAACAATTGCAAGTTCATATATTGATAAAAAAATGTTGTACAAGTGCCACTTAGTGGAGTGCGAGGTAATGTGATGAATACCTGACTTGTCACGCATTGTGATTTCGCTATGTGACTGCTTAGTTAGTGACTTGTATGATCTTAGAGAAGGATTACATTTCTGTGGTATCCAGTATGAAAGACTGGATTATGGCACCTATTCTAAAAAATCGTTGTCCGGGCCGAAAGCAACAAGCAAGAAGCTGACAACGCAAAGGGCATTGGGACTTTCACCTTACTTATTTATTCATCCGTAGACGTTTTAAAGATGCATTTTCAAACTAGCCGAATAGTTCCAAATGATTATAATGATAATAATAATAATAATACTTAATCTTTAAGGAGGAAGTGCCCATCACATAACGTGGTTTTCAGGGAGGTCCTCAAATAATATACAATAGAAATGAAAATAAAATAATTATAAAATACAATGTGAAAATGGATTGATTGCTATTTAACGCTCGTAGGAATAACCGTCTCAAGTAGAACGGATAAATTAATTAATTAGGAGATTCCCAAAGTTTTTTTGCCGTCGTGAGCTTGTTGCTTGTTGCTTTCGACCCGGACAACGTTATTTGTAATCGGTGTATAAACAGAATCATTACAGTATTCATATTCTTCAGTCTCAACGACTAACAACCGATTTCCAAGAAATCTACCTGAGTATAAATATTCGTCAGGTTATTCTTTAAACATGATTTCGATTACTTTTCAATTTGTTATCGATTCCTTCGATTTCTTCACACTTCTAGTTTGTTCCACAATAGCGAGCACTACACCGAGTTGAATGCAACTTATAGACATAAAAAGGTCCACAGTTGCGCACCTTTATGTTCGCTCTGAAAGAGCGACAATTAGCTTTATAGCTGAAAAACACAGTCCTTGAAGAGATTCCATCCCCTACGCTAGGGTGTAGTTCTTTCATCCATCCAGCAGCGTGTGTCCCACAGCTGTACCCTGGGACACATGATGTCGGCATACGAACACCTGCTGCGCCTGTCAGACGGTACCACTTATTGATGAACTTGTCATCGCATTGGTAATTGCTGCTGGTAACATACTTGACGTTTCGAGTTTCGTCGTTAAGGATGGTGTACGAAGAGCACTCGTCAGCTAAACAAATATATGAAACAACAATAAACAAACACATGCTACTTGTATGTCTCTATAGTACATATACCAGAATATATGTACTAATTGTAAAACGAGAAAATGTAAAAAATAAAAAATTATATCAATTTTTTTGGTTCATTAACCATAGTTTTGAAATATTATATAAGCGAAGCACAAGTTGATTGTGAAATGAATACAGCAATTTAAAAAAATGTTGAAAACTGAATACTGCATACTGAATAGTGCATTCCTAGTGTGGGCCTCGTTATTTTGAAATAAAAAGTAAATATACAGTGATTTGTTCGCCATATGGAGCTAGTATATTGTTTCTGATGGAATACACAAAAAATAAAATACATTATTGTTATTTATATTACTTTAGACAATAAAACACAAGTCCCATAATGCATTTCGGTCTTGGAATACCCTATATTCAGTATCAACGTTTTTTGAAATTGCTGTATAAATGATATTAGAGATAATACATCAATATTTTGGTACCAATGACTCTAAGCGAGACGAGACTAAACGTAGAAAGAGAAAAGAAACAGCTGACCGCTATCGAGTTCTACCCGAACTAAACCCACTACATTCAAACTACTCACTACATTCAAACTACTCACTACATTCAAACTACTCACTACATTCAAACTACTCACTACATTCAAACTACACACTACATTCAAACTACTCACTACATTCAAACTACACACTACATTCAAACTACACACTACATTCAAACTACTCACTACATTCAAACTACACACTACATTCAAACTACACACCACATTCAAACTACACACCACATTCAAACTACACACTACATTCAAACTACACACCACATTCAAACTACAAACTACATTCAAACTACAAACTACATTCAAACTACACACTACATTCAAACTACACACTACATTCAAACTACACACCACATTCAAACTACACACTACATTCAAACTACACACCACATTCAAACTACAAACTACATTCAAACTACAAACTACATTCAAACTACACACTACATTCAAACTACACACTACATTCAAACTACACACTACATTCAAACTACACACCACATTCAAACTACACACCACATTCAAACTACACACTACATTCAAACTACACACTACATTCAAACTACACACACCACATTCAAACTACACACTACATTCAAACTACACACCACATTCAAACTACAAACTACATTCAAACTACAAACTACATTCAAACTACTCACTACATTCAAACTACACACCACATTCAAACTACACACTACTTTCAAACTACACACCACATTCAAACTACACACTACATTCAAACTACACACCACATTCAAACAACAAACTACATTCAAACTACAAACTACATTCAAACTACACACTACATTCAAACTACACACCACATTCAAACTACACACTGATTCAAACTACACACTACATTCAAACTACCGACACTACATTCAAACTACACACTACATTCAAACTACACACTACATTCAAACTACACACCACATTCAAACTACACACCACATTCAAACTACACACTACATTCAAACTACGCACTACATTCAAACTACACACCACATTCAAACTACACACTACATTCAAACTACACACCACATTCAAACTACAAACTACATTCAAACTACACACTACATTCAAACTACACACTACATTCAAACTACACACTACATTCAAACTACACACCACATTCAAACTACACACTACATTCAAACTACACTGACTACATTCAAACTACACACTACAATCAAACTACACACTACATTCAAACTACACACTACATTCAAACTATATTCAAACTACACACTACATTCAAACTACACACTACATTCAAACTACACACTACATTCAAACTACACTGACTACATTCAAACTACACACTACATTCAAACTACACACTGCATTCAAACTACACACTACATTCAAACTACACACTACATTCAAACTACGTACACACTGATTCAAACTACACACTACATTCAAACTACACATGTACACTACATTCAAACTACAAACTACATTCAAACTACAAACTACATTCAACTGAACTACACACTATATTCAAACTACACACTGATTGAAACTACACACTGTAATATTGTAAAGCACGCTGTTCGGTCGGTGTGGTTGTTTATTACTCCATTGATTATTACAACTAAGCTATTTGGTTTGATTGCTTAACTCACATGGTGTGACGTATTAATTGGTATATCTGATTACAATAAGATTACGACATTCCTCCCCTTTCAGTTGATAATCAATATGTTGAGATTGATGTTCTTAATGGATCAGTGTTCTGATTGAATTAAGCTGCTTACTTAATCACGTTTAAATTTAGTAACTAGAACAGTTTCTATTGTGCTTATATATGGTTATATCCATGGTATAAATTATGTCTGGTTCAGTTATATTACTTTCTATTTTCCGTAGTCCTTAAGCTTTCCGTCAAATGTTGATTTCTTTGAGCGTTCTGATCTCCTAAGTGGTGTCGGGTCATTAACTTGTTGGGTGTCGGCTGTAGCATTCATCTGTGCTGGTGTCGGTTCTTCTTGAGGCTTGTCTTCTGCTATACAGTTAGGTACTGCTGGACGTGTAGGTATGTCAGGTTCTTCTTGCTGTATCTTGACCGTCCTTAAGGGTTTAAATTTAGATGCATCTCGACAAATGGTTCTCTCGTCTTTAATCCTCTTTGCTGTGATCTGTGATCCTTTAGTGTGGATGACAATGTAGATGTATGGCTCATAGGGTGTCTGTCCCTTTCTCTTGTTTTCTCTTTTCACTACCACTGCATCTCCGTTCTTCATTGTGTGTGTTTTTACATTGTGTCGTTTGTCGTGGTATTCTTTGCATCTTTGCTTGTAGGTGAGATCATTTTCTCTAACTTCCTTGTCGTTGTCGTGTCTCTTGGTTGGGAAATGGTCCAACTTTGTCCTTACCTCTCTGTTCATCAGTAGCTGGTATGGTGGTGTCTTTGTTGCTGGGTGTGGGGTGCTTCTGTATGCCTGCAGCATGTCATAGATCGCTTCGTGTGGATCGATGCTGTCTTGTCTTGCAATTGCACTGATCTTGTTGACCAGTTTGTTGAATCCTTCAACTTGTTTGGGCCGCTTTTGGGTGTATTGGGGTGATACGCTTGTGTCGAAATCCTGTTTCTTTTGCAAACTCTTCAAATGCGTATGAATTGAAGGGTGGACCATTGTCAGTCTGAAGTACCTCTGCAATACCGTGTGTGGAGAACATCTTCTTCAGCTTCTTTCTGGTGCTTTCAAATGAAGTTGTCCTGGCTACAAGTGCATATTCGCCGTTTGGGAATGGTATGCAGAAGTCCACTTCTATGGTAGCCCATGGTCTCGCTGGTAGTTCTGTCATTTTAGCTGGTTCTACATGCTTCGTGACTGTTGAGATTTGGCATTCAAAACATTTCTTGACTAAGTTTTCAATTTGTAAGTTCATACCTGGCCACCAGTACTTGTGGCGAATCATCTCTTTGGTTTTTGACAGTCCCAGGTGTCCCTGGTTGTGTGCTATTCGTATAATCTTCTCTCGTAGTTCTTGTGGTGGGATGATCTTGTCCAATCGTAGGATGACGTTTTCCGTTTCGTAGATCTCTGCCTGTATATCTAGGTATGGCTTTAGTACTGGGTCCTTCTTGTCCCAGATTCCTGATCGCATGGCATGTTTCAAGTGTTGCAGTTCTTTGTCGGTCTCAGTTGCAGTTGCAACGTTGTCAAGTATGATCGCATGATCTGCTTGGGTGACTGCTTTAACATGTTTATCCGTTCTGTCCTTTCCTGTCTCTGGTAGAGGGTGTCTTGACATATAATATGTTGCATTTTCCTTCCCAGGGATGTGCGTCATAGTGAAATCCAGATTCTGCATTTTCATTACCATTCTTTCGATTCTTGGAGGTAGTTTTGCCTGTGCGTTGTTGAACAAGGGAAGCAAGGGTTTGTGATCTGTGGCGATTTTGAAGTGCTTTCCACCTAGCAGGTACATTTGCAGTCTTGATGTTGTAAATTCTACTGATAGGGCCTCTCGTTCTATTTGTGAGTATCTGCTCTCCGTTTCTGTCAGGGTACGGCTCACGTAGTGGACTGGCTGGTATCCATGTTGGGTCTTTTGGAAGAGTCCCCCTCCGAGGAGTCCTGTGGGGCTGCCGTCACATATGATCAGTGTCTCTCTTTCTGGGTAGAACGGTATGAGAACAGGTGCTGAGGTTATTGCGCTCTTCAGATCTTCAAATGCTGCTTGCTGCTCTGTAGTCCAGTTGAACTGTGCTTTGTCTCTGGTCAGGCGTCGTAGTGATTCACATCTGCTTGAGAAGTTGTTAATGTATCGTGATAGATATGCTAACATCTGTAGGAATGAAACAAGTTCCTCTTTAGTGCCTGGTCGTTTGCATTCTTTCACCGCTTTGATTTTGTCTGGGCTGGGTTGTAATCCATCAGCTGTAAACAGGTGTCCGTGGAAGTTAAGTGTGGTCTTTCCGAACTCGTATTTCTCTTTTCTTAGAGTGAGATTGTGGTCTTGGATTCTTTGTAATAGTATCCTCAGGTTTGTGTTATGGTCATTCCAGTCCAGTCCTCCGATCATGACGTCGTCTCTGTTGTTGAGTACTCGTGGGATTCCAGAAATAACCTTCGCCATCTCTGCATCAAACAGATCTTGGCTGTTCAGTCCTCCAAACGCTAATCGATTGTATCTGTAATTTCCCCAGGGCGTGGAGAATGTCATTATTCGTCTTGACTCTTCATCCAGTGCAAATTGATGATAACCGTGGTTTAAATCCAATTTGCTGAATATTTTGCATCCTTTGAATTCTGTGATAAAGTCCTCTGTGATTGGTGCTTGGACTTGTCTTGTTCTTAGCATTGACTTGTTTACTAATCTGAGGTCAAGACAGGCTCGAATATCCTTCGGATTCTTTGGCTTTGGTTGAACAACTAAGGGTGAACACCACGTGATGGCTTCATGCTCTGGAACTGGTTCGGTAATATCGTTTTCCACGAACTCTTCAATTCGTTTCTTTAGTGGTTCTGTCAGTAGATATGGTACTCTTCGCGGTTTCTGAGCGATAGGAATTGCGTTATCTTTCATCGGTACTGATATCTTGATTTCTTGACCGTCACGCATGGCTTTTCCAATTCCAGTAAATCTATATTTGTACCTGTTAAGTATTTCATCAAGTTTGATGTCGTTGTCATCAGGCTTTTGTTGATTGACATTCTTGATACTTTTGTTTGGGCTTTTGAGTCCACCGGTTGTGTCAATTAAAACCATCCCGAGTTCTTCGAGTGTTTCTCTTCCAAGGAGTGCTGGAGAGTCGATTTTCCCTTTGATAATCACGATGGTTGTGTATACAGTTCGTGTTTGGTTTTCGATAATTACATCTGCTTCTCCAATTACCGGTAGATCTTCTTTGAGAGCTTTTAACTTGACCTTTGATGGTTTCAGTTTCACTTCCGGTGCTTTTTCTTGCAATATCTTAAGCTGTTGTTCGTCCATTATAGTAGCGTCTGATCCAGTGTCAGGTTCTATTAGGACGTCTGTGCCGTTTATTTGTACTGTGCAGGTTTTCCCATTGCCCTTGTCTTGGCTTGTGTGATGGGTTTGTAGATGGTGCATGTAGCTAGCATTCGTCGTCACTGCTAGTTGAGCTGTCATCGCCGCCTTGATTCTCGATGTGTTTAGCGCGTGCTCTTTGTCTTTGCGTAGAATTGCTGGTGCCGTTGTTATCACGTTTCGTCTCGTTTCTTTGGTAGTCCCGATTGTTGCTGTTAACGTTTCTGGGACGTTGATTTCTTTGACGATTTTCTCGGCGTCCGTCGTTTTGTTGTTGCGGTTTTCCAAGACATACACGAGCGTAGTGGTTGAGTTTCCCACAGTTATCACACGTAGCACCCATGGCAGGGCATGTTTCATGTCTCTGATGTCTCTGGGAACTCCCACATCGCAAACATGATCCTTGGTTCGCGTTTCTCGGCTTGCGAGCTGCAATTTTCTTGATTCTTTCTGAGCTGCGCTCGGTATCGAGCTTCTTGCTTTAATTGCTCCGGCTTGTCCTGATGTCTGTTCGTCGAGCGCTGTTTCGGTTAAGATTCTATCCAAGTTCCAGTTCTCTCTGATTGCTTTGCTTCGTATTTTGTTGTTTAGCATTGTTCTAATCAGATGATCTCGAATTGCGTCGTCTTCGTGAGTGCCATAGTCGCATTTCCTCGCGATGTCTCTTATTTTGGCGTAGTAATCTGACAGTTTTTCTCTGCTTTGCTGCTTCATTTCGCTGAGTTGGAATCGTGCAAAGTCCTTATTCTTTTTAGGCATGAAATGGTTGTCAAATTTGTGGATAAAACTGTGTAAACATCGTCTCCGTCCTGGCTGGTTGGGTTGGGTAGTGCGTCTTCGATATCGACAAGGTCTTCTCCGCCGTAGATCAATAGGCCATCTTTTTTCGTTTCTGGATTTGTGATCCCGAAGAAACGGAATTGTCGTTCGACGTCCTTCTTGTATCGTTCCCAGCGGACTGCTGTGTCTTTGGAGTCGGCTTGCTTTACGAATGGTTTTATGTTGAGATTCCTGTGAATAACAACATTGGTGTTGGTGCTGCTTGTGCTGGCCGCGTCTCTGGAAGGTTCGGTGTCGGTCATCCTTCACCGCAATCTTGTCCTTTCGTCCTCGTCACCAATGTGATATTGTAAAGCACGCTGTTCGGTCGGTGTGGTTGTTTATTACTCCATTGATTATTATAACTAAGCTATTTGGTTTGATTGCTTAACTCACATGGTGTGACGTATTAATTGGTATATCTGATTACAATAAGATTACGACACATACTACATTCAAACTACACACTGATTCAAACTACACACTACATTCAAACTACAAACTACATTCAAACTACAAACTACATTCAAACTACAAACTACATTCAAACTACACACTACATTCAAACTACACACTACATTCAAACTACACACTACATTCAAACTATATGCAAACTGCAAACTACATTCAAACTACAAACTACATTCAAACTACACACTGCATTCAAACTACACACTACATTCAAACTACACACTGATTCAAACTACACACTACATTCAAACTACACACTACATTCAAACTACACACTACATTCAAACTATATGCAAACTACAACTGAACTACATTCAAACTACAAACTACATTCAAACTAAACACACTACACACTACACACACTACACACACTCACGTCTGCCAAATTATATTTACCAAACTCTCTTTTAACGAACCGAGAAAGTTTGGTTGAAGATTATTTTTAAACTTTTTATATTGGTTTCACGTATTGTCCGGCTATGGAAATAGTTTGCTTACTTATCTCAGTTCATGGTGTAAG
Organism: Actinostola sp. cb2023; assembly: GCA_033675265.1. Taxonomy (NCBI): domain Eukaryota; kingdom Metazoa; phylum Cnidaria; class Anthozoa; order Actiniaria; family Actinostolidae; genus Actinostola; species Actinostola sp. cb2023. The sequence goes on from JAUJYZ010000078.1 coordinate 331,028, forward strand.
ACTGTGCCTACGACAGGTCAAGATAATTCTACCAATACAAAGAAAGGGCTAAGAAGAAGAGGAAGGCTAGCTGTGTATCAGTACAGACCGTAAATGCTCGATTAAGCGTCCTGCTTCCAATAAGCGCCCCCACTAGAATAAGCGCAACCCCCTAGAGGTCTAAAAAAATTATAAGCGCCCCCCTCCCAATAAGCGCCCCCTCCCACTAAAAGAAATTCAGAAAAAAACAACTTTACCGACAAACAGAAACACGGTATACCGTATGTCAATACCGTATATTTACAGTGTACCAGTATACAGTTTACCAAGTACCGCATGGTACATGTTTGCTATTTTTATTCACTGTATATGTATGTTACAGTACAGAAAACATTGAGTTCATCATCTGAGAAAGGAAATAAGCGCCCTGCTTCCAATAAGCGCCCCCCTCGAATAAGCGCCTCCCCCTAGAGGTCTAAAAATTTAATAAGCGCCCGCCGGGTAGCTAAATCGAGCATTTACGGTATATAAAAAGGAAAAGAGTAAAAAGTAAAAAATAAAACGAAATAAAGGTAGAAAAATAGGATATAGAACAATAAACCGATGGAAATAAATTTAAATGGCCAGAAATAAAGTAAAATAAATAAAACTAGGATAAAAAAAATGAAAATGGGGAGATAAAGTGTAGATAATTAATAAATTATAAAAAATGATGAATAAATAAAAAGGAAGGTATAAAAATAGGGTGCAAGGGCAAAGTGCAGATGTCCATGATGGCGGCATTCTTCTGGCGGGGTCGGTCAAGCACGTGCTCGTTGGAATTTCGTGTTAGTAACTCGAAACTTCGTGTTAGTTAAGTCGAAATTTCGTGTTAGTAACTCGAAATTTCGTGTTAGTAACTCGAAACTTCGTGTTTGTAACTCGAAATTTCGTGTTAGTAACTCGAAACTTCGTGTTATTAAAGTCGAAGTACATAAAATAAACACAAAATGCATGTCCCCTATAGGCCACCGTACATCTCAGGTCACGTCTATGTCATACTTCTACTTGCATTTCATTTAAAATTTGTCAGATTTGCACTTTAACAAATTCATATCGCTACTTTCGGCCTGATCTCTGCACTTGCTGGTTCTTGGGGCTGCATTTTCATTCTCTTTACGTTATTGTACTTCGTCAACCTTCTAGCTTACAATCAGTTATACGTTCTAAAAGGCTACACACGAAATCATCTCATTATAAAACACTCTCACTACTGAATCAAAAACAATCTCTCCTGTTTCTTAGGCCTACGGCAAACGTCGAACTAACCATGAGCTTAAACGACGTTTGCCTACTATAAAATATATTATTATATAGACACGAGTGTTTTACTGGAAAATATCTCACTCGTAAAATTCGTACCAAACTACATCCGGGACCCGAGTGGCGTATTTTCCATATCCTCACTAGTGAGGTTATCGATGACGTCAGGCTCAGTATTTTTAGTAAAACATTTTTTTGTTTTCGTCAATTTTTTTTGGTCTATATAATAAAAAGAAAATTACACGGCAGTTTGAAGATATGAATTTTATTTTCTCGTGTTAAAAACAATATTTTATTGCCACTCGAAAATAAAATTAATATCTTCGCGCCGCCCTGTAATATCCTCTATGTAGGCTAATGCAACTTAACCCATACATATGGAAAGGAAGAGAGAGCAGTGGTTGTATGTGAGGATTAAAAAGGATGATTTTAATGAGCGGCAAATGCAATCCAATCCATACATATTGAAAGAAGGAGAAGAGGGAAGAAGAAAGTAAAAATTAAAAATTAAAATTAAATTAATTAAAAGGTAAAAAAATATATATATTTAATTTAAAAAAAAATTAAAATAGGAGTTCGATTTTCGGAATCGTTGGGCGGGACAGCACTATCCTAAATTTGCAGGAATTAAATTAAAATTAAATTAAAATTAAATTAGAATTAAAATTAAATTAAATTAAAAGGTAAAAAAATAAATATATTTAATTAAAAAAAAATTAAAATAGGAGTTCGATTTTCGGAATCGTTGGGCGGGACAGCACTATCCTAAATTTGCAGGAAATACCAGTCCCACCCCCTCCCCCCCCCCCCCCCCCCCCCCCACTCCCTTCTTGGAATATTCCGGAATAATGACGTCATCCGTCTACGGCCACTCAACGAATTCGCTAGATTATTTTGAAGTCATTTCGCTATGCCTGTGTTCTAGTAAAACTATAAAAAAAAGTTCGTTCGCCTTTTTAAAAAACGTTTTCTTGATTCTTCTTCTTTGTGTCAAAGTTAATTTTATTGATAATATATTGAGAAAATGCCTTATATTTCAATCTATTCTCTATTAAGTTCGAGTTATTCAGTAGCACGACCTTTAACATACCAGAATAACAGTTTCCCTTACCATTTCCCTCTTCCTCCCCAGGCCACCATAGGCAATATCCCCCCAGGCCAGCTGCAATACCCCCCCTTGGGGAATCTCAAACAACGTTGTAAGACATTGTTCCAAAAAATAAATATTTTTTGGTTATCTCAGTCAAAGGTAACTCAACGGTAACTCAACGGAAACTCAAACTCAACTCAAACTCAACTCAAACTGAACTCAACCTCTAGCTAACTCGATCGTTAATCTATCTCCATTCAAACTACACACTACATTTAATCGGACGGGGAAGAGTCTTTGTTCTTCCACAATTCAATAGCTGTACTTAGAAGTTCATACATTATTAATTGTTTTTCAGCCTCTTTCATGCAATATTGACATTTCTTTAAACTAATTTTATTCTTCTTCATCTTCCTTCTCTTTCTTATTCTAATTCTTCTTCGATTCCTACGTCGTCTTCTTCTTCTTCTTCTTCTTCTTCTTCTTCTTCTTCTTCTTCATGATATTATTCTTATTCTCATTAGTATTCTCTTTACTCATTCGTAAGTTGTAATTTTGAATCTCAAAGAGTGATTATTATACCGTAGAGCTATTCGTGGAAGACTAAGGCCTCACTGGTCCATTACTGCACAGCCCCAGATGTAATATAGTTTAAAAGCCTGGTTTCAAATACATTGTAACAGTAATCCACATGTACAGGCATGTCTGTATTGGGATATAACTGATAAATAAATATATACTTGGAAGACGAGTAGATAAGTGAGGGCTTGAATTACAATGAAGGTTTGAAAAAGTTGTAGTTTTTGTTGGCTATTGAATTGCTGTGTATAATTCTCATATAGCTATATAAAACAGTGTACGCGTGTTTGGCGGTAGGAAGTGTTTATTAATGAGGTTCGAAACACTTCAACTTCCCGGTGGGAGGGAGGGAAGTTTTAGAGGTATTAACGATTACAGGTACGAATATTTGTACACAGTTCAGAGAACGCTAACTACAAGTGAATGCGTAATATGAGCTCGGGGTCACATTACAGTCACGTCCGCATAACAATTAACCTTTATGTACAATACATAAACACACAATTACAACGGCTAAATTAAAAATACATACTGATGAGCTTTAAGACAATCTTGACACTTCCAATATAATTTTATATCAGCTATGGACAGATAGAATAATATCATGTAGGCATAGTAATATGATTTTAAACGAAAACTAATGAATTAGTATAATTGTGTGTGTATTCAATAGGCATATTTGAAATTGATTAGCTGTTTTAAGATCAAAAATCATATATACTGACTTACAACTTTAGTTGAGTCCCTATAAAAGTAAGTAAGTGGATATGGTCACTTACTTTTACATTCATTTTTACCAATAGAAAGTATTTAAAAAAACAAGATTATATTTATTAACTTTTATGCCAAAGGTTTCAAAACTGTTTACATACCAACTACCATCTCACAGTGATCTCCAATAAGGTTATGCGGACATTTGCAGGTGTAGGTGTTGTTGGTGTAGTCGACTGGAATACAAAATCCGTTGTTCTTGCATGGTTTGGAGAAACATTTGTTCTGGGAATTGAAGAAAACAATAATGTGAAAATAAGCTACTATTAAAAGACTAGTTGTTGCACTTGTAATGAAGCGGAAAAGACAATGATCGAACAAGTAATTTCGAGTTGAACAACTGTAAACAAACCTGGATTACAAAGTGGTGGAAGTTGTCATTGCTTGTTTGTTTACTGGGTACATCGTGCACTGTTGTGTTAAGCAATTCACACTTGTACTGTCCATTGGAATCAGGGAACTTTGCCACATTTAAAGACAGGCAATTGAGATCTGCAATACAACGTAACAGGCAAGCTTCTTTCTTTTTGAGCTGCAGGACTTTGAACGGTGTGGCGCTTAAATACTTATTCTGAAGTTTGACAAAATTGGCCAAATTAAGTCCCGTTTTTGTATCGCGCACGAGTGAAGTGTTGGCTGCACTGTATTTGATGACATCAAGATTATCACATTTGGTTTGAATGGAATAACATGAAAGTATCCAAACCAAAGAAGCCAAGGCTGGCATGATATCCATCTCCAAGCAGCTGTGGCAGAGTCTCCAGGCTTAGTTCTATTGACTTGACAATTTAAACACATTTTATACAGATTAATAATTAAAAAGAGTAAATGATATGCGCATTCAGCACCACGTCATTAAGGTACCAGGGGACCTTCGTGACACTGTTCACTGAAAGCCGCGTAGCGCGCTAACCACTCGTCCAACATGTATAAAAGTATACATTTTCTTAAAGCTGAATAAATGCAGATTCTAAATATGCTGGAGATTATTTCCTATTTTGTAAATATTTTTTGTTATTGCACATTTTAGAAAATTCGACCGGCCTTGTTCAAAGAGAATTTTGTACGCCGGAATTCAATCGATTTTTTAACGGAAATTGCCATTGTAATGAGCACACGTTGTTTAAAAAAACTGTGTCTCCGATTTCCGATAAACGCTTTTGTTGAGGATATATTTGCTGTCAAAGTTCATTAATGTGTTTTTAAGCGATTTACACATAAATCATCAAATAACTTTTAAACGAGGCAACGTATCAAAAATCGGAGACACTGTTTTTTAGAACAAAGTTTGTTCATTACAATGGCACTTTCCGTTTAGAAATCGATTGAATTTCCGCGTGCAAAATTCTCTTTGAACAAAGCCGGTCGAATTTTCTAAAATGTGCAATAACAAAAACATATTTACAAAATAGGAAATAATCTCCAGCATATTTAGAATCTGCACTTATTCAGCTTTAAGAAAATGTATACTTTTATACATGTTGGACGAGTGGTTAGTGTGCTACGCGGCTTTCAGTGAATAGTGGTCACGAAGGTCCCCTGGTACCTTAAGTTCTTTTCTGTAACCATGAACGATGGTTCTATTTCGCGGACAGTATTAATCAAAATATCAAATATCATAAAACTGATAGTTATCAACTTCGACTTAGAAAACTGGAATTCAAGATGATTCATTTTGCAAGTTAGTTTTACGCCGATTGATTTAAACAAGCCTTAACTTAAGAATCGGGCTCTTTTGGCGGAGGGGGAGAGAAAAAGAAAGGAGGAAGAGAAGGAGAAAAAAGCCTGACAATCCAGTCACGGGCAACAGGTAACGTAGAGTCAGTAGAGTCACAGGCAGCCCAAGCACAGCAATACATTTGTGGAGTGTACGAACGGATTTACAGTGAATGTATGAGGCGAAAAATACGTATTTTTTGTTTTAATAAATTTGAACATACCTTGGTCCTGTGTTGTTGTTAATGATATTTAACGTCATTCTGGCTGGTTTTTAGCCGTTTTAAAGCGGCTTTTTGAAAAATTAGCCCTCCAGTCAATAAAGATTAGAAGGCTGGTGACTCCAGCTCGACACTACTTGTGTTCGATGGCCAAGAAAATCATGTTTAATCCATCCTTTGCCTCCAAAATCCCCTCAGCAAAACAGCTCGATGATCCTTCTCTCCAGAAACCCGCATTATTTCCACAGATCCCGAGTTAAACCTCATGAAATCCTCAATAATGAGCGATTATCTGCTACACTTTTTGCTTCAGATTATGCGTTAGCCGTCGAATATGGACACCGATTTGACCGTTGACTTTAACTCGATCTGATTGGACGATAGTTACCATGGAGTAGGTTCACGTCCTCCCGTCTCTCACAGGGGCTGGAGGAAATTGTACCACAAATTCGTTACGCTCCGTAGCCCCCAATGGCAAAAATATTCGTGATGTGAGCCCGCCTTTTGTCAGTGGCTAAACCAATCAAATTTTAAAATCGAGCAGGGAAAACTTCGAGAGAGACGATGACCGTGAATTGAAATTGACCGTTATTATAGAATGTCTTTCGAACGAGAAGTAGTTGAAACTTGCGATACAGAAGATCGCGGCAAGCAGAATTTTTCTTTCATACAATGGAAATTTTGGTAAGTTTATACGTAAATATTTTATTTATGTCGGGGTGCTTATTAAAATTTGGTTCTCATTCTGAAGGGTACTAGCAAATTATGAATACAACCAGGAGAGTTTGACAGCCTGTTCGGATATACTTGATGAAGCTTCAGCATTGAAGGAAAATTTTAATGTTCTTGAACTGTCCTCATACACCCTTACTTCAATTGTCAACGATCTCTGGAGGAACCAAGTGAAGAAAGTCAAACGTGGGCTTAAGCATATTCGAAGATGGTTTTATTTGAACCTGCGAAGCAAGCAAGTAGATCGTGGTAACTCTGAAAATGAAATTGGTTTGGCTGGCCTTTACAGGTTTGAGCCTCCCACGGGCTGGAGTGTCATCAAAAACACTAGCCAGGATGTTTATTGTTACGTTAAACTCGAAGGAAGAAATTTCAGAAATCAAAGAATGATAACAGAATTAACGGCAACGCCACAAAGCACTGGTAAAACTGATTACGTACTGAAATCAAACGGATGCGAAATCAATATGAATGAAATGGTTCAACTAAGATTTATAACAAAAGGTCTGCCAGTAGCACAATAAGTAGCTTTAATTTTACAGTTCATTTCCTCTTCGAAAATTTGTCCTGGAATCGTTATTAAAGAAGGAGAGAACGTTGCAGCTATGATTCCACATATCGTTGGACATTATGAGGATCTGTCATGCAATGACACTGAAACAAAGGATGTAGCTTTCTCAGCTAATTGCCAAATAATTTCTGCAACTCAGTCATTTTGTTCTGCTTGTTCCCTATTATTAAAAATTGACAAAAACAGGAAAAAAAGGAAACAAGAAAGAACTGAAATAAAACCCAAAGCAAACAAAAGATATCTGACCAAAGAAGAACTTGTAGACCAATTACAACAGGAACAGAAAAAACTGAAGAACTCTAAAGCAAGGGAGGAATATTGGAAGGGAAAATTTCTGTCACAGTCCATGGAAATGGAAAAAGAAGACCATGAAGACCTCAGCCACATGCTTCAGTATGTCAAGAAAGAAAATATACCTGAGGACATGGAATGTCTTCTCTCTCAGCAACATAAAATATTAAGCACGTCAAGTAAGCATGGATATAGATGGCATCCAAAGTAAGTACACCACTGTCTACTACATATGTGTTAATTATGAAATTACAAACAACAACATGTACAGAATGTGGTTCTAATTGTGAACGGTTCTAATTGTGATAGTGAGTGTGGATGTGAACATGTGAGTTCAAGTGTATGTAGAGAATATTGAATGTACAGAAATGATGATTCCTAATAATATTATTAATAAAATTATATCATTTTTGCTCTTAGGATCATCAGATTATGCCTTGACCTATACTGTAAAAACCCACATGTGCTTGAACCTTTAAGAAAGTTTATCAGACTTCCAAGCGATAGGACAATCAGGTATGTAAATCAAATTTGTTCCAATAGGTTTATTTGGTAATTTCCAAACAATATACCAGTACTGCAGTTAATAATGGTCCTCCTCCCATTGTTAAATATGTATTATATATATAGAATATGTATTAAGAAAAAATGGGAAACAAAATATATCTAAATATATCTATCTAATACTTTAATATCAATATACCGGTATGTAGATGGCACAAAAACAAAATTCAACAAGAAGCTGGTTGGAATGATGAGATATTGAGTTGGTGTATGGCAGAAGCCAAAGAAAAAGGCCTGAGAGAGCAAGATCTATGGGGTGGCTTTATAATTGATGAAATGAAGATCCAGGTAATTATGTCTTAAATGCATTATTATTTATTTTGTCAATACTAAATTATTTCATTGCCATTATTTAAGGAAAACCTGGAAATGGTCGTGAAAAATGGTAAACATAAACTTGTTGGTTTTGTGAACTTGGGAAATCACCATGATGTAATGACTAGACTTTCAGGTGAAAATAGTAACACAAAACCTAATTTTGATTTAATTTATTTAAATATCAATAATTCAGCTATGATAATGATTTTTCATATTTTCCTCATAGGCAAATCTGAACCAGAATTGGCCACTCAAGTGCTGCAGTTTATCTACCTTAGCGACTGTGGATTTCGTTGCCCGATAGCACAATTCCCTTCGGGTAGTTGTACACCTAGTGACCTATACTTCATCTTTTGGGAAGGAGTAAGAAAGATGTTTGAATTCAACTTTGTGTGAGTAAATCATCTAATTAAATACCCTTGCTTAGTCTAATGATATTGTACATAACATTTAGATGTTCAAATTTTTTTTTCAAAACAGAATTTATTGGTGTATACTAGACGGAGCAGACTGCAACAGACAGTTTATACAAATCCACTTCAGACAAACAAGTGCTGTAGAAAAACATTTTGTCACATACAATATTCACACTGGAAATTCTATGGTCTTCATCATGGATCCTATGGTAAAAAAAAGGTTGCCCTAGTAATAATAATAATTATATTGAATACTAGGTTTGCATCTACACCTCATGTCTGACATGAATGCTAAAGCTGATTGACCCAAAAATTAATACAATAATTATAATGTTGTCATGGTTCCGATATAAGTAAAATATAATTAAAGTATAAATTATTCATAATACACAAATGCAGACAAAATTTCTATATATATATAAGTGGTTTACATAATCAAGTTTCTAATAATCATTAATGTAAACAGTGCTAAATGATAAACTATTCAGACAAATATAATATATAATTGGTACCTACATTTTTTTCATACTCTTCTTTCAGCACAATCTAAAGAAGATTCGCAATAACATTGTGAAAAGTAATTTGCAAAGCAAGCCCAGATGTCTGACATTCAATGGTGAAACTATCAGGTGGAAACAGAAATTTTTCTTTGCCTCTCCATGAGAAGTTGACACTGCAACATTTTGAGCTAGATTCTGCAGCCAAAATGCGTAATCACCTAGCTGAGGATGTCCTGGACAAGAAAATGTTGTTTTTAATGCAGGTAACTGAATGTAATTTGATATCATACCTCATAAAAAAATATATAGTAATATATAATTAATTGCATCTATAGCTACAATAATTGTGGATATTAATAGCCCGGTATTAATATGAATCTACACTGGAGCCTAGAGGATGGGTCCTGGTAGTCATCATAACATCATATTTAGTACATACAGATAATATGCACACCCTCATGGGGGGGGGGGGGGGGGGGGGGGGGGGGGGATCCCCCATCTCGGGGGGAGTGATCTGACATGCCCTAAGTATTCACGTGATGGTCACAGGACACCTCACAGCCAATCATGTTACTAGGCGTAGGAACTACACATTGCTGAATTCATTCAGGGAAAGTATAGCCACACTCTATCAGCTTTCGACTTAGAATATCTATCGGTTCACACAGCATGGTCACATATATTGGCTAACTATTACCCCCCCCCCCCCCCCCCCCCCCCCCCCCCCCATTATTATATTGTATTATTGTAAAATGTAGGGGAATGATTACATTTCATATAATCAAATTAAATATATATATATATGAACTATGTTACTAGAAAGAAATGTTATATCTCATGTTTTTGTAAACCTATTATTGTTAATATTTTTAATAAAGACTGCCAGATCCCAAACTCTCTAGCGTGGTTGGCTTAGAATTCTTAAACTAATGGTGCACTACAGAAAAAACCAATCTATTCATGATCCCCTAATTGGTTCACATTTCCCCTTGTCCTTGCCCAACAGCTATTTAATAATAGACTTATATGAACATTAGACAGTTACTTTAATAGTCATTATTAAATCTACAGTTATATAACAACTTTCTTACTTTTCTTTGTAGAAATATGCTGAATGTTTAGCAATTTGTGGCGAAGATGGCATTGCATTGAGTTCAACAATCAGTCTTCTTGAACACACTTCAGCAATTACAGCCCTTTTCAATGACAAGCTCACCATCTCAGGGACGAATGACCCAAGGCTTAAACATTTACAAGCCTTTTACAACTTTATGTTTCAATGGCGTCAAGAATCACAAGAAGAAAATCAACACTTTGTTTCATCTAAATTGTGGTTTGACCTTCAGTCTATGTGTCTTGGCTTCCGCTCAATGGTGACCATAAAATTGTCAAAGTTTCCCAATGCTGTAATCAAGCCTGCAATAGTAAACCAGGATTGTGTGGAAAACCATTTCTGCCAAGTAAGGGCATGTAATGGTCAGAACAACAACCCAACATTTCTTCAGCAAGAGGCAACACAGAACTCCATAAGGTTTGGTCAAACAACAATCAGTCGTAAAAGCAATGCAGGGAAACAAAAGTCAGATTCCTTCAGGGATTCGTTATCTTCTTGCTCAATGCCATCATGAGGTACTGTACTTAAATATAAAGGGGGACTCTGACGGAAATCGTTCACATTTTACATGTAATTTAGCTGAAACTTCATTGAATATAATTCTTCAAGGATCTAATAATAGCTAATAATCACTACTTAAAATCTTTTTTTGATATTCCAGAGGGAAGCCCTATATATATTTTTATGAATCTTTGGAGGTGTCAGTGCTAGTCAGTGGAAACCTGTCAGTGACGTACATTGTATTATGTCATCTACTCAACCCAAACATTCAGCTCCATGCATTTCTTTGTAGTTTCGTGATCAAAATATCTCAATGTTTTGTTCAGATAACAGCTCTGCAGAAAAATGCATGGTCAGACAATCAATCCTAAGCACAAATAATGTAACAAAACTTCATAGAAATAAAATAATTCAAGAAACTAAACACAAATGTATGAAGCGAAGCTGTGTTGATTGTTTGGGTTGAGTAGATGACCTCGCTGACACTTCTAATGATTCATAAAAATATAATACCTCCCATAGGAATTTTGAGAAAACACATTGTCATTAACCAAGTGTATGGCTTTTGAGATTATTTCAGTGAAGTTTCAGCTTAATTAATTAAACTCGAACATTAGTACATTAGAGTGGTTTTCATGAAACAAATACCAATAGTTAGTGATAAATAGTCAAAAGTAAACACTAAGGTGTAAGCATAAGACTAATGAGTATTAAATGTCTAAGCTTATTGATTTCACGGACACGGGTTTATGAAAACCACTCCATTTATAGCCTAAACTGGCTAAAGCCGTACGTTTATACTAACATGAATAATATACAGTATAACTGTAAATACAGTACGAATCTGTGATCTGACCTCTTTATAGCCCTTTCAACTTAAAAACGTCATATTTAGAACTGACTCGACGTTATTTTCACGCCATCTTGCCTTCTTGGTTGGAAATTAACATGTTTTGGTGTGAATGTAAAGCAATATAATAATATTATGGTTTGCATTCCGCTGACCAGTTGACAATAATTTCAGTGTTATCAGACTATGGAGCTAGTCGACACTTCTAAATATAAGACATTTTGCGATTTATACAAGAGACCAGGCAAGTGTATAAAGAGTGCAGACACTAAACGCATGAAATTATGAACACAACATTACACTTAAGCTTTATATATAAGCTTACATAGCTACATGTACTTTGGTCATTAGCTATAATCACCACAAAGTGCCTAGGATCAGGATTGAATGAGAACAATATTACTGTATTGTCAAATTAAATCAGCATGTCAGCACGCTTATATTATCACTCAACATTAAGAGGTGCTGTGAGAGGTATAGCAATACATTGTATGACCACTTCAGCAAGTCTTTGAGCCATCAATTTCTTGTTAGATTTACTGTTATACTGCACTTCGTAAGCATCACACAACCTTTTCAGTTCATCCTTTTTGTAGCACTTCACCAAGCCTTCAACTTTGTGAGTGTTGATGAAATTTGACAAGCGGCCATGGCTCTCAACTTTCCCTTGGCTTCTGTCTTGTTGAATTTCCTAAAATGTTAATAATGAATTTATTTATTTTTTAACTAAAGAAATATATATATCACATTTATATTTTAAAATTATTGTGCTATAAGACTTGTGTGATAGACATGCAGCACTGCATAAAGAAATAAAAATGAATGTACATGTGTATATTTGACCAGCATAATGATCTCGATTAGCCTGGGAATATGGGGGCATATGGGTGAGGGTGTGGTGGGGGGGGAGGGGGGGGGGGGGGGGGGGGGGTTTTTCTGGGCCTTTTGTGGCTGAAGGGGTGTCAAAAGCCGAAATTATATTTTGATAATTGATAAAATAATTATAAATTATATAATTATTAGTTACCTTAAATGGAGCACTGTCTTTCTTCTGATTTTGACGTTCTGTTTTTTGGAGTATTTTTTTCCTCAACTCTGAACTTTTCTTTAAACTATGAGATTGTCTAAAGTCTCTCAAGAATTGACTTCCAGCCATATTAATGTAACGCAAGATGACTGAATTTAATAGATCACGGATGAGAACCTAACAATTATTTTTTTTAATTTTTTTTTTTGTATAAACTATTAGGATTAAACAGATAGAGAGAGTCCTAGCTTTTAGTCAAAGTGTTGAATATAGTTAAATGAAAAATTGAAACCAGACTGGAAAGATTAAACCACAACTTATATATAAAATTATTATTATTATTATTATTATTAGTAGTAGTAGTAGTAGTAGTAGTAGTAGTAGTAGTAGTAGTAGTAGTAGTAGTAGTAGTAGTACATGTAGTAGTATTAGTAGTAGTAGTAGTAGTAGTAGTAGTAGTAGTAGTACATGTAGTAGTATTAGTAGTAGTAGCTAGTAGTAGTAGTAGTAGTAGTAGTAGTAGTAGTAGTAGTAGTACATGTAGTAGTATTAGTAGTAGTAATAGTAGTAGTATTATATTGTGACCACTGTTCAATACTCATACAATAACTACAAACTAAAGGGCGAAGAGATACAGTGAATTATGCACACTAGCGTGTAGTTATCCTGAGTGATCGAATGCCCGAGTAAATCTAATCTAAGTATGTGGAATCTAATCTATGGCCACATGGCCAAGTTTAATTGATATGTATCAATTTATTATCAAATCATGCTGACTACTGTATTAAGCAAACATACATGTACATATACATGTATTAGTCAAACTTGACCTCGATCATCACATATAAAATTATATGAATGATACACTTAAACAATCCAAATAAAGTGCACTTACCTCATACTCTTTTGTTTCAGGAAAACATGATTGCCATTTCATTCTAAGTGAGTTATCTTCTTTTATTTCTTCAAGGGCTTTTGACAGAGTGTCTTCTTTCCATCTCTGGAGCCTGCTGTTATTTATTTTTTCAATGCGTTGCTGTTCAAGCATCAAAAACAATTCAAAACCTGAGTCACTGATATGCATAAGGCCTCTTTCTCTATACTGACGGTTTTCAGTCACTTGTAGAGTATCTGGATATTGTGTTTGTTCTTGAAGGGTAGAGAATGGAATTATGATATTTTCATCCAACAGGTTACACTTTGAATGGTGCATCTGGACTGCTGCACTTGTTTCTTCTGACATGGAATACATGTTTGTCCTCACATACTTTCTGATGTTCTCCAGTACTTTATGGACAGCCCAAGCCCCAACATGCCTGACTTTTGATTGTCCTTCTTCTGACATCTCATAAACACTGAAGGGGATTGCTTCTTGTACCTGTAGAAGTCTGATGTTTGAGGCAATATTTTCCATGAAATGCAAATACATTTTCATGAAAAGTTATCCTCCAAGTACAGTGTGCAAGACAGATAATTTGTCAGTGTTTTGAAAAAGGCTTTTCAAGTATTGAAGGTAGTCCTCAGACCCTAGGAAACAGTGAACTTCACCAGTTGCCTCTGTAAATGCTTGTCTTGTAAAATTAACAGTAATTTCATCTGGATTGTTGGCAATGTAGGCTCTTAGAATAAGGAAGCAGTGGTACCAGATCAAATTAATGAAAGCTTTGATGTTATTACTTTCTTTATTGTTGATCAGATCATTCAATATTGCCTGCTTTTGCATCTGGATTTCAGTTGAAGGCTTTTCTACCAATAGAGAGTTTACAAGTTCTTCTGCACTGTATGTGTCGGGTGGCTTGGAGAACTTGTCATCATGTTCCCTTAGCATACCATACACAATGGCAAGGTTTTCTGGAGCATTGACATCTGCTCTGTCAAAGTAGTTTACGGGTGATGTAAAGTCTTCATCTGGGTCATCTTCAGCAGAGATAAAACAATCACTAACTTCAAAGTACTTGTCATTGAGTTCTTGTTCACAACAACAATGTTTGTTATCCAAAAACTGACCAGGTCTTGTCGAGTTCAGAGCAAGGACTTCTCTAGGCGGTTTCAACAAAAATTCAGGTGAAAAATTAATTATTTGTAAGTGGTTAGAAGACCGCACACGTGAAGTGGCCACATACGTTAAACCAGAAACAAATTCCTGGGAGCAATGGACTATAACAGAAGGAAGGGTCTGGCCCTGCGATTTATGGCAGGTTATGGCATAGGACAGAACCAAAGGGGACTGGGTCAAGGAACCTATAACATTGCCTTTCCTATCGCGTTTAACCCATGTCTCCATGCGAAGTTTGACTGAACCAACATCTGAAAATGAGACCCTTAATTGGTCGTTGTCAACCCCTTCGTAGATTCCTGGACTGCCATTCTTGAGTTTAGAAGACTTATTCCAGGTCAGCATTACTCTACAGCCAGGTTTAAGGAGAAGAACATCTTGTGCCGGACATTTCAAAGCTTTGGTGTTTCCTTCTTTTATCGCCTCGAAACGGACATACTCTTCATGGAGGTTTCTTAGAACAGATAAATTGTGTAATTGTGCAGGGATCATTTTGAAAAAGATATGCACGCACGAAGATTGGAGATCGTTCTCCAGTTCTCTGGAGAGAGAATGAAGGTACCTGGTGTTCTCCGCTGATATCCTTCCAAGCCGCAGTTCTCGAAGAGATGAAAGAAATTGAATCTCTGCTTCATCTTGTCGCATCAAACGTGTGAGATTAAAGGTGTGAGGAATCGCGGCCTGAAAGATGGGAGATTCGAACATAAATCTTCCTTCGTCTAACTCGCTCGGCACCGGTCGTAACTGTAAGAAATCTCCAATGATGATTATCTGTTTTCCTGCAAAAGGGTGTTTGTTCCCATCATTTGAAACCTGGTGGTGGATCGCGTTAGCCAGTTCCATGACACGCTGACTTGACATACTGGCTTCATCCCAAATGATCGTGTCGACTTTGGCCAGTCTTTTTCTCACTAAATTATTAGATATCGAACGTTCTATTACCCCTTTTGAAGTCAGTTCGGCTGTATTGAGACCATAAAATGAATGGACGGTTGACGCAGTGATTCCCTCGTTGTCATACACGGTACATGACAGTCCACTGGAACATATGACAGCGACTGATGCATTTGCTCCACGAACCTTTTCAACTATCGATTTTGCGAGAAATGACTTCCCACCAGCCTGTCCGGTAATCAGAACGTTATGTCCTTTACCGGCGACCTGAAGTACAATTTCTTGTTCATCGGTCAACCTATCATGCAATTTTTAAAAGTCTTTAGCGACTGAGAACACCAGCTATGAATAACGATCATGGACATGGATTTGCAATAATTCCTCAATATTACTTACATTTTGCTCGGTATATGAATGTAGACACATAGTTAAATTGTGCTTAAAGCTTAAAGCTAAAGCATGGATTTACAATCATTCATAAATACATTTTGTACTGTATAAATAGACACGTTCTCTCGAAGTTTTCCCTGCTCGATTTTAAAATTTGATTGGTTTAGCCACTGACAAAAGGCGGGCTCACATTACGAATATTTTTGCCATTGGGGGCTACGGAGCGTAACGAATTTGTGGTACAATTTCCTCCAGCCCCTGTGAGAGACGGGAGGACCAATCAGATCGAGGTAAAAGTCAACGGTCAAATCGGTGTCCATATTCGACGGCTAACGCATGATCTGAAGCAAAAAGTGTAGCAGATAATCGCTCATTATTGAGGATTTTGTGAGGTTTAACTCGGGATCTGTGGAAATAATGCGGGTTTCTGGAGAGAAGGATCATCGAGCTGTGGTGCTGAGGGGATTTTGGAGGCAAAGGATGGATTAAACATGATTTTTTCTTGGCCATCGAACACAAGTAATGTCGAGCTGGAGTCACCAGCCTTCTAATCTTTATTGACTAGTGGGCTAATTTTTCAAAAAGCGCTCTAAAACGGCTAAAAACCAGCCAGAATGACGTTAAATAGCATTAACAACAACACAGGACCAAGGTATGTTCAAATTTATTAAAACAAAAAATACGTATTTTTCGCCCCATACATTCACTGTACTGATCCGTTCGTACACTCCACAAATGTATTGCTTGGGCTGCCTGTGGTAGAGTCAGTATTTTGGGTAATATTTGTATTTTCCGCATCGGTTATAAGCTCTCAGAAGCTCTGTTATTGTTTTTGTTATTGTCTGTATTTGTTTCTGATGACCGTTAGTAATCCGAACCCCGACATCTGGTTTTTAGTCGGGAGCTGTCGCTGACGTCATAAATAAAACCAGATGTCGGGGTTCGGATTACTAAAGGTCATCAGAAACAAATACAGACAATTACAGAGCTTCGGAGAGCTTATCAGCGATACGGAAAATACAAATATTACCCAAAATACTGACTTTACGTGACCTGTTGCCCGTGATCCAGTGCAGGCTAGATTATTTTCTCCGTATCAAAGTATCTTAAAAAATATACCGAAAATATATATATTTCCAATGCACGAAACTCGGACCACAGCGCTGTTTTTATCCACCTGCAAACTGAACATTTCAAACACAGGAGAGGACCCGGCTTTTGCGGGAAATTCAATAATTCGCTTCTAAGTGACAAAACATTTACTGATAACCTTTGCAACAACATTGAAAGATTTAAAGACAAATAGAAAGATCTAGAAGACCAAAGTTTATTCTAGGACATGATTAAGATGGAAATGAGGAGCTTCTCGTTATAAAAACAAGAAAAAGATCATTTCGATAGAATCAATGAACTGACAAACATATTAGAAACAACTAAGTCTGATGTCAAAAAAGCTGAAGCAGTCTCAGAACTAGATAAACTAAGATGGATTTAGATCGTCTAATGGAAGATAAAATACAAGGTACAATTCTCAGAAGTAAAGTTCGATGGTACGAACAAGGTGAAAGAAACACTAAATACTTTTATAGCTTAGAGAAAAGAAACGCATCTCGAAAACATATTAACTGGCCGTCTCTTTAAAAACCTCTCAGTCGTTTTCGCTTCTAAAATAAATATCTCCCAAACTCTAGCTAATGAAAGACTATATCAAGGTTAAAACTAAAACGGGTTTGGTTTGCTTCAAAATATTTTTATTTTATTTTATTTTATTTTTTGAAATGATTCCGTCTGAGAGCTGGTCAAGAGGTCAAATTTGCATGAAATTATGCACTTTTTTACGGCGCTGTACAAACTTCGTCTCGCATTATCCAGCGAAACTTTTTATATTATGTTGTAGATAAATGTATCTAGTTTGTCTAGAGGTAAAGCGTTATTCAATCGGTTCAGCCGTTTATGAGAAAATTAGTTGATAATTACCCACTAAGATCTAACTGAACGGCGGCTCAAAATTACCCATCTTTACTCGATTATTTTGCAAAAGTGGCACATCGCTGGACTCTCTCATTGACACAATCGGATTGAACATCATTTCATTTACACAAATCTGTAAAAACCTGTGTAAGTTTTGGATATTTCAAAAGTTACGACAATTTCAGTTGGTGCATGTTAGACGACTTACGAATATTAATTAGGTGCAATATCTCAGATATCTTATCCATATGAAGTTGAAAACAGCTTACCTCCTTCCTAAATCGCTCATGTTTCCCATTTTACCCATGCTAGACTTCATTCCAGGTCAACATTTCCAAATACAGCGATTTAGGAAGGAGGTAAGCTATTTTCAACTTCATATGGATAAGATATTGCACCTAATTAATATTCGTAAATCGTCTAACATGCACCAACTGAAATTGTCGTAACTTTTGAAATATCCAAAACGTACACAGGTTTTTACAGATTTGTGTAAATGAAATGATGTTCAATCCGATTGTGTCAATGAGAGAGTCCAGCGTGGTGCCACTTTTGCAAAATAATCGAGTAAAGATGGGTAATTTTGAGCCGCCGTTCAGTTAGATCTTAGTGGGGTTAATTATCAACTAATTTTCTCCATAAACGGCTGAACCGATTAATAACGCTTTACCTCTAGACAAACTAGATACATTTATCTACAACATGATGTAAAAAGTTTCGCTGCATAATGCGAGACGAAGTTTGTACAGCGCCGTAAAGAAGTGCATAATTTCATGCAAATTTGACCTCTTGACCAGCTCTCAGACGGAATCATTTCAAAAAATAAAATAAATGAAATAAAAATATTTTGAAGCAAATCAAACCCGTTTTAGTAATAACCTTGATATAGTCTTTCATTAGCTAGAGTTTGGGATATATTTATTTTAGAAGCGAAAACGACTGAGAGGGTTTTAGAGAGACGGCCAGTTTATTTCAGAAGACAAAATAACTGAAAATCCCGATGAGATATTAGCAGAACAAAAACGATATTATCAGAAACGTAATCAATCTGTGCTCTCGAACCCCGAGTCATACATTAGCAGTGTAAAATAACAATTTATCTCACCTCCCAACCTGAAAAGGCTCACTGAAAACGAAAAATGCAAATGTGAAGGTCTGCTCACCAAAGAGGAATGTTTTAAAGCCTTATCTAAATTTTCCAGCAATAAATCACCAGGGACAGATGGCTTTTCCGCAGAATTTTACCGCTTCTTTTGGCCCGAACTCGGTCAATGTATGATCAACAGCTTTAATTATAGCTTGCAGAATGGGAGACTAAGTATCAGTCAAAGGCAAGGCGTTATTAATCTAATCCCAAAGAAAAATAAAACCCCGCTTCTAATTGAAAATTGGCGTCCCATCTCCTTCCTAAATACGGATTATAAAATAGCTACTAAAGCGATTACGAATAGAATAGAAAATACGCTCTCTTACATAATAAATACAAATCAAACCGGATATGTGAAAAAGCGATACATTGGTGAGAATATCAGGTTGATATCCGATATGTTGTATTATACTTTGCAACAAAATATCCCTGGAGCTGCTATTTTTGTAGATTTCAGTAAATAATTTGATTCTATAGAATGGTCTTTCATATTCGATGTACTTGAACAATTTAATTTTGGTCCCCAATTGATCTCTTGGGTGAAAGTTTTCTATACTGATATCTCAAGCTGTGTGATTAATAATGGATTTGCTTCTGAATGTTTTCCTTTGCATCGCGGTGTACGACAAGGCTGTCCTTTATCTGGCCCTCTCTTTGTTCTCGCTGTAAAAATACTGGCGTATGCCATTAACAACAGAAGAAGAAGAAGAAGAAGAAGAAGAAGAAGAAGAAGAAGAAGAAGAAGAAGAAGAAGAAGAATACTTTATTTGCACTTTACATAATATTACAAGTTTTTTTGTATTGATAAATAAAATTAAGGAGGAGAATAAAATGATAGTGTAAATTGTAAATAGGTTAAATAGTAAATAAGGTATTTGTAGAAGTGCTGGAGAGCTAGAGTAACATTCGTCTTCGAGCTAGCTCACCAAGATTTAGAATAACATAGTATGATGGACAGTGAAAATATTTTTTTACAAATAACAACAACAAAAACTACAACACTGAAATAAAAGGGATCTAAATCAGACAAAAATAAATTAAACTCTGGTAATATGCAGATGACACAACATGTTTTTTAGAAGACTCCGAATCGATTAAAAATCTCTTGAGTTTAATTTGTTAGAAAAGTTCAAAATTATTTCTGGCTTTTAAAAAAACAAATATTGATAAAACAGAAGCAATGTTGGTTCGATGAAAAGCGACACATACCACCCGTTGGATTGAAATGGACTACTAGCCCAATACTCGCCTTAGGAATTTACTTTGGTTATGATCAAAAATTATGCGATCAATTAAACTTTCACGAAAAATTAAAACAGATGGAAAAGTGCTCCAGTTCTGGAAACAGCGCAACTTATCACTTTATGGGAAAATTAATATAGTCAAAACTTTAGGATTATCCAAACTTATATATAACGCATCCGTATCGTGTATTCCAGAGAACTTTGCCAAAGAAGTCGATCAAATAACCTTTCATTTCATTTGGAACAATAAACCACCAAAAATAAAGAAAATAACTATTATAGGGCCTAAATAACAAGGCGGTCTCAATATGGTGTCTTATTATATTTTTTGTCAAAGAACGCACGAAATATGCACAAGAACGCGCGAAATATGAGACCATATTTTGGGTAGTTACTTCAAACTGGCTTTCTAATCATTAATGCAGAATAGTGTGATGAAAATTAACCAATCAGCGTGCGAGAAATTGACTGTTTTGGCTAGCGCGCGCTCGTACAGAAATTTCACTGTAATTTGTTGTTTTTCTTTCACCAAAATAGCTAGTTTCTTTAACAAAATATATAATAAACACCTTATTATTCGGTTAAGCATCTAATACCTCAGACATTATGCGCTGAAACTTCGCCCTTTTACTAATTTCGAGCTGCTCTTTTCATTTCTGTAGTTCATTTTGACACTGCTGTTTGATTTATGGGAGTAAGGGTCACGTGACCTCTTAGTGCAAGTCGCCTATTTAATGCTCTGAATCCTAACAAAGAAACAATTAACAAACAATGTATATGGAATAATAAACGTATTAAAATCGGCCACTCTCCGATCTTCTACAAATCTTGGTTTGACAAAGGCATTAAAAATATTGAAGATTTCTTCGACTCTAATCATAAATTTCTCAGTCTTTCTGAATTTGGTAATATATATGATATACAATGCAATTTTTTAGTGCACCGATGTTTAATAAGTGCTGTCCAAAAACTAATGAAAGAAAATTTAGATCCAAATATCAATGATAAAGAACTTTCCAATGATGTTAACTAAAGCCTCAGTAAAATGCATAAGACAGGTTTTTGTAAATACTGACTTCTCAATACCTACCGCCCAGCCCTTAATCCTCGCAAAAGATGTTGAACCTTCTCAACTCAAAAACGTATATGTTTTACCTTTTATAGTAACAAAATAGATCAAACTGTCTATGTTTCAATACAAAATTATACATAATATACTACCATTAAAAAGTTACTTGTTCAAAGTAGTCTTATCTAAGGATGATATATGCCCCTTCTGTGACTGTGAACATTTCTTCGTCGACTGTGAAATAGCCAAAGTTTTTTGGAATCAATTTAGAACATGGTGGACAAAGATAAGTGCTAAATGATTGGCAGCTACTTCAGCTTCGATTCTAGCTACATGGTCTTACTTCTGATATCAAAAATAATCTTCTGCTTAATCATTTAATTTTAATAGCCAAGAAATATATGTATCACGCTTTTGTCAAAGAACAACATTATAAATTCCAGTCATTCCTTAATTTTGCATCACAAAAGCATGATTTTGAGATTAAAAGTGCATTTGCAAAACCGAAATGAGAACGGCAATGCTGTAACTTGAAATGGGCCCCTTTTTCGAACTCCTTGAGCAAAAATAACACTGTACTTTAGTATTCTAAAAATTAGCTGTCTGACACTTAACAATTAACATCAGTATTCATTTATTCAAATATATTAGTTTTCTTGTAATCAACATTGTAAAAGCATTATTAAACTCTTGTAATTCGTTTTTCTTTTTCTTCATGTATTCTTGTAACTACTGTCTTTTGTCATATGATTATATTAATTTAATATTTGTAATAAAGAATAATACTAATAAATAAAACAATTAAAAATTAAAACAGTTAAGAGCAGGTGCATGAGAAAATCAAGCAAAGTTGGAAATGAAATTTTTTCACCCACCTTGAAATTTTGTGTGCAGGTAGACCACCCAGGGGGGTGCACAAAAACACCCCATGTTGGGGTCATCACATGCATTGTTGCCATAGAAACGGCAATTGTTCGTTCTGGCCCATGTGCCACAAATTCAACCCAAAATGCCCTCCAGTAAAGGGGCTCGTTCTCCGGCGCATTTAAACGAATTTCATTCAAATTTGTTCCACAAGCAGGGCAACTCTTCTAGTTTAAAAAATGGTCAATCACTACAATTCGCTTTGAGTATTCGCTCAGAAAATCAACACTTAACGAGGGGCCATGTCGGCCATTTTGGTAGACATGAAAAACAGGCCAAACTATTTGGCTGATATCTCCTAAAGTACGCTCTTCTAAGATATGATACTTTTATCACAACTTCTATAGACATTGATGTTTTAAATGCTAGAAAAAGGTTTTTGGGGAAAACTATAATTTTACGGTGGGGGTTCGTACCATTTGAGGGAAATGGTCAAAATATGAAAAATTAGTCTTGTTGTAGCTCGATTATTTCACTCAAAAACTAATTTCATTTACTAAATATCACTATAAAGGCAATTCTTATTATCTCCTAAACACATTTAATCCAATTGTTGAAAGACGTCTGAAGACGCGAAGTCTGAGAAATAAAAATTCATAAAAGACCTACCTTGCGAATTTGGTCACTTTTCACAATGTCGGTCTAATCGAGGTGATTTTATCCTGATTATTCCACATTCTTGGCCATACATGGTGCAGTCGCTAACAGGCATGAAAAGCTCTTAAATTACAACTTTAAGATGTCCATATTAAGATAACCTTTGTTTATCCCGCTCACACAAACTGCACAGCTATCGAAGGACCAAGTCGTACAAGAGCGTAATATTGACGATCACTTCAATCGAAGCAGGAAAATCCCTCCATAGAGCTGCATATATGGTTCAAGCACTTTGTTATAAACTCATGGTGTATCCTGATTACTGTTATGTGATGAAATGTTGCCATTAAAACCTTTAAAACGACAAGATAGAAGTTTCTTGTTCGTATTGTAAAAACCGGAAATATCACGCGAATGTCAACCGCTGACCGGAAATGAGACCACTTCGAAACAATATATCCACCAATAAATCAAGAAAGACGTATTTTTATCTATCCATTGATTTCAAATATTTAAAAACTCTTTAAGTCGAAACAATAATAATTCGCCTATCTATAATAGTTTACTGAAACCCGGCCATACCAATCGATAATTCCGATAATCGATAATATTCAATAATCAATCGATTAATATTGAAAATCGATGTGTGACCTTCAATATATTATTATTATTTTATTATTATTATTATTATTTTTTATTATTATTATTATCATTTTCATCGATTACCATCGATTACCATCGATTTCATATCGATCGATACTTATCGATTTTCAACGATGCTTAGAAATCTTTGAAGTGGATGCGCTATATAACACAACATATTTTATTGAAGACTTGTGCCTCCCATACAGAAATCATAACATTATAGCTCAACGAACTAGCTCAACGTTAACTAATAAACATGTAATACAACTTTTACTTCAAGCAGAACTTCAACCTCGACGTGAAAAGCACACTTATTATACCCCTCACGACATACTTTTGTACAACAGCAACGCGCGAATTTTGCGGTAGATGAACTGACGCTCTGTTGTTCGTGTTCGCTGCAGTTGGTGCCCGGGGGGAGGGGTACTCCCATATATGGGCTATACGGGGACATACCGCTGGACATGGTATGGTTTTTGACCTCTCTGTCCTGAACAGGGTATGGTAAAACTCGTTAAATATGGTTTTAACCGGTATTTAGCCATCCGAGATCAGAGATCTTTAGCAGGTCACCAGTCAACATATAAAACACGTTAAAATTGCGTAAAAGAAGACTGTGTGTATTTTCAGCCCTTTCTCCTAAACAGGGTCCTAATAGAGGGTGTTGTCCTAGACAGGGTAGGTATTTTCAGCTGCACCCCGTACCCCCCCCCCCCCCCCACGCCCCCCCCCCCTCCCCCCAAGGAAAAATGCGAGTAACGAGTAAAATATCAGCCCGTATTACGGGAAAAAAACCAAATAAGTTATTTATTATACTACTTTGAACGGCAAAAAAAATGTTCGTTTTTGAGTAAATTTATCTAATAATTATTTCAAAACCTTTCAAAGTCCGAGCGCTCTTTTACAAATAACAGACACATAGAATGACGAATCGCTCGCGTATTTACGTAATAGTAGTATAATAAAGTCTATTATTATTATTATTGGTGATGGCCGGGACTGAAATAACCGCACCGTTCTTCTTCTTCTTCTTCTTATTATTATTATCCATGCAGTCTCTGGATTGTACCGGTATTACGGCTGGTGTAATTACAGGCAGAGCTACCATTATTTCGGAGGCTAATAAATATATTTATATGAGCGCATTTTGGAAGGGCTAGCGCTCCCTCCTCGCGTGTGTTTTTCCGTTGCGTTACGTTCAAGAGTGTATTGTGACAAGTGTGATACTCAAGTGACGTGTTGGACCGATGTGTGATCTGAATATACTATATAATATACTGTATATAAAATATAATATAGTTGGGGTTGAGGGTTATTGCACATAGATCCGTTTCAAATTAAATTCTGACACTGAGTCGTCGATAACTGAAATATGTTGAACGTTTGAAGTTTTTACTTGAAGTGGTCTCATTTCCGGCCAGCGGTTGACATTCGCGTGATATTTCCGGTTTTTACAATACGAACAAGAAACTTCTATCTTGTCGTTTTAAATATTTTAATGGCAACATTTTAGCACATAACAGTAATCAGGATACACCATGAGTTTATAACAAAGTGCTTGAACCATATATGCAGCTCTATGGAGGGATTTTCCTGCTTCGATTGAAGTGATCGTCAAGTATTACGCACTTGTACGACTTGGTCCTTCGATAGCTGTGCAGTTTGTGTGATCGGGATAAACAAAGGTTATCTTAATCCGGACATCTTAAAGTTGTAATTTAAGAGCTTTTCATGCCTGTTAGTGACTGCACCATGTATGGCCAAGAATGTGGAATAATCAGGATAAAATCACCTCGATTAGACCGACATTGTGAAAAGTGACCAAATTCGCTAGGTAGGTCTTTTATGAATTTTTATTTCTCAGACTTCGCGTCTTCAGACTTTCAACAATTGGATTGAATGTGTTTAGGAGATAATAAGAATTGCCTTTATAGTGATATTTAGTAAATGAAATTAGTTTTTGAGTGAAATAATCGAGCTACAACAAGACTGATTTTTCATATTTTGACCATTTCCCTCAAATGGTACGAACCCCCACCGTAAAATTATAGTTTTCCCAAAAAAACTTTTTCTAGAATTTAAAACATCAATGTCTATAGAAGTTGTGATAAAAGTATCATATCTTAGAAGAGCGTACTTTAGGAGATATCAGCCAAATAGTTTGGCCTGTTTTTCATGTCTACCAAAATGGCCGACATGGCCCCTCGTTAAGTGTTGATTTTCTGAGCGAATACTCAAAGCAAATTGTAGTGATTGACCATTTTTAAAACTAAAAGAGTTGCCCTGCTTGTGGAACAAATTTGAATGAAATTAGTTTAAATGCACTGGAGAACGAGCCTCATTCATTTGCCCTTTACTGGAGGGCATTTTGGGTTGAATTTGTGGCACATGGGCCAGAACGAACAATTGCCGTTTCTATGGCAACAATTCATTTGATGACCCCAACATGGGGTGTTTTTGTGCACCCCCCTGGGTGGTCTACCTGCACACAAAATTTCAAGGTGGGTGAAAAAAATTCATTTCCAACTTTGCTTGATTTTCTCATGCACCTGCTCTTAAAGCCTGACACAGACCTATTAGCCATTACCAAAACGAGGAGGGGACTGGGAGCAAGTCCGTAAAACTATTTTTTTAATTCAATAAGAAACTAGCAAAAGTGGGCATCATTTTCTGAGAGAGCAGATCAAACTCAGCTAGTCTGGAAAGTTTGGTGAACTTCGGCTTAATATTGACGATGCTAGAGGGCATCAAATATGTCTATTTTCCCATACAAACACCGTAAATGTTTGAAGTTGTCCAGCCAAACCATACATTCACTGTAACATTTTGGCTAGACAACACAATTTCAAAAGTTTATAATTCCGACAGAATTCGCTCAAATCACATCACACTTTGCACAGATACTAATTTCAACATTAATTTCGTAATTACATTAATTCTAGTAAACTCGTTCCCAGTCCCCTGCTCATTTAGGTAATGGCTAATTGATTTGAGCCTTCGCCCCCTCGCAACACGATACATATATCTGAAAATAACAACCAATCAAAATCACTTCCGCTTTGCCAACTGTCATGTCAAGACTGTCATGTGTCAAGGAACTCGATGCTGTTGGAATTATTAAAACCGTTTCGGTACGTTCTAGAATTACCTTTTATATATTCTTCAATATGTAATAATAATAATAATAATAATAATAATAATAATAATAATAATAATAATAATAATAATAATAATAATAATAATAATAATAATAATAATAATAATAATAATAATATATGCATGGATTTCTCAAGATGAAACTAAGAAACAACTGATAAAATGTAAAAACAAGTTTGTATGGTAAAAAAGCCTGTCGGCAAAAAGCCGGTCGGCTGTGGCTTTTCCCCGGGGAAGTTTCAAGCCTTTGCGTTTTATCCAATCATTTCCAAAATCTGGACGGCTGACATGAGCAGATGAATTCCCTTGTGTCGGGCCTTCTTCTTCTCTCTTCTCCCCGGCGGTCTCCCCCTCTCCTTCCCTTTTTGAAGGATGAATACTCAGGTTAAACAAGCCAGTGTTCTCTTTTTTTACTGTTGAGTTACCACTTTAAAGAAATGTCTGAAGTTGGTATGGAACATTCCGGCTTAATTGGGAAATACCGAAATCATCGGTGCCTGTGTTGTGACTGAATTCATATAGTTTGCCACTAAATTTCAAACCTTCGGAATTAATTGGCAATTCGTACAAATTCCCAAACCAGCTTGGAAATACTTTGGAAATGTATAAAACCTTTTCTTTGGTAATTATTTGGAAATGTCCAAACCTCGACAATATTCGTTGGCATTTCATTTGAAATTCATACAAGTTCGATGGAAATTCATGCATGCAAGTACACCAAGTTCCTGTTTTCCCATGATGTCAACAAAGTGTTCGAAGTGGAAAGGAAGTAGAGTGACGTCGAGCCGCTGTTCACATGAAATCTACTGCGTACGACATCATGGAATAAAAACTTAAAGGAGAACTGTAGCCTAAATGTATATTTAAAGAAAAACCAAAGAGAATGGTGTGTACATTCATTTTCTAAATGAATTTCCATTGTTTTTATTTTGATGGAGAAGAAACTTGAGTTTTAATTGTAAAAAGACGTGGATTACCGCTGAATTGAGCGCGGCTCACTTCAGTAATTATTCCCCATGTCTGACGGTTCATTCCGCCATCTTTAATTAATTATGATAATAGGTTCAAAGGTTCAAAGTTTTTTTTTTTCCACACAAAATAATAAATCACAAATACATAATTTGAATAAATAGTGGAATTGAGAAGGTTGCAGGAATACAACCCAAAGGGTTAAAATAAACGGATCCTGCAACACATAGAAAGTCAGTGTCAAGTATGTGTAACAGCAGATAGACAGCAACGTGAACTATGTATTATACAGCTATTTAAAAAAAACGTTGATATAGAATAATGCATTCTAAATAGTGTATTCCTAGACCGAAATGCATTTTGGGACTCGTGTAATATTTTCTAAAGTGATATAAATAATAACTAGACCCTGTTAGCAGGGTTCACTCGTGCCCTGGTGCCGGATTGAACCAGTACATGCTAAGGACCAGAGTAGAATTGGCATCCCTGTGGAAGTGTCAGTGTGGGGGCTTTCTCAGTATATCACCGTCCTGAATTCCTGAAAATTTGAATAACAATAGTTCATATTGTTGTATGCCTCGTTCTACAAAGAGTTCTTGATTTGAATAACAAAGGTTTTTCAGGATAGTGATATACTGAGAAAGAGCCGAAAATCAAGTTTGTATACGAGTTTGATTTTTGCTTGAAAGCTTCACTTTTCTACCTGGAACCAGCACATGTCGCAGTTATCTTTCGTGATCAATGCGGTATGTTTTATATTTCGCTCTTAGAGTGAAAATATTTGAACATTTTAAAAGTAAAATCAAGAGACCATTATATCTTGGTATATAAATATGTATTCAACGAGTAAAGTTCAATGATTGATAGTTGTTGTGGCTCTATTTTTCATTTTTCATGGTTTCCTTTCTAGTAGAACACATAGACGTCCAGCTATTCGTGTGCTTATCTTCTTGGACGACAAGGATTTTCACTGAATGTTCGTGTGTGTCAGTTGTATAATTTGGCTTCCTGTGGTTACAGGTAGCCCAAACGTAGAAATCAGTGGATCGTGACGTCTTTGGATTTTGGTTCCGTTGGATCAGGAATGAGCTCTGATAAAGCCTTCAAAGGGTATGAGATTCTCAAAAATTTCTTCACAATAGTAGTGTGAAAATTAAAGATCACATTGGTGTAGAAATTTGAGCAAGAAATTGTGGTTTTGAGTGCATGGTTTTGAGCGATTCGAAAATCTTGGTTCAACCGGTCATTTTATAGTATTGTGCAGTGAGTTTGTTTATTGTTTCTCAAAAGCATTATTTTTCTATGTCGTTGCCTTAAAAAAATACTAGAAATAAAGAATAATAGTTGTTGAAGTCCCCTGTGTAGTTTTCTCAGTTGAGGTTTTGAATTGTATTTACTCGATGATGGGTCAGTTGTCTTGTGAATTTTGATGTGTTGACGAGCGCTGAACGGCGAACGATGAAGGAGATGCCTGGGCTCTGACTTGTTGCTTTATACCTCGTCTTTTTATCCTTCATCGGGCCAACACATTTAAATTAATTTCGCCACTTTTTAACATTGCGCTTGTGCGAGACAATTCAGTAGTACAAAACCCCATGCTTTCGACACACCAGCCTACACACCAGCTTTGACAATATCATGTGCGTAGTGTTTTGGATTTGACAGAGTCCCACATCGATTGGGAGAAATATACATGTTTGTATATAAATGGTTCCAATACATGTACACGTGATGGAGATACTAGGCGTTGCAAACCTTCTCCCCTTGCTCTCCCCCTTCGCTGATCCCAACCATCTCCCCTATTTATATTCAGCATGTGACCGGATATTGCACAACTTTGCGATTTTCTGACATTGAAAACAAAAAAATACGCGTTGCAGATTAAACCTCGTGCCTCGGCCTACGGCCTGGGCATGAGTAATAATTTATTTTATTTGTTGTGTATTCCATGATCAGAAACAATATACTAGCTCCATATGGCTGGCAAATCGCTGTATATTTACATTTTCTTTCAAAATTATAACGAGGCCCACAATGCCCTTTGGTCTTGGAATGCACTATTCAGTATTCAGTATTCAGTTTAATTTTCAACGTTTTTTTGAAATAGCTGTATATTAAATTTGAATAGAGAATGACAAAAGAGCGCATAATCACGATAATTACAAATGAATTCAAAAGCCATAGGGACATTTCCTATAGACAAAATCGGCTAACACAATGTTTACAGTCTTTAAAACGTAAATGTACGTAGGTTTAAATAAGGGAGTTGGCTTAAAGATTAGACGCTGTAAGAGACATTGTCTTCGCAGAAGTCGATTATTTATCGCTAGAATGACAGTTTTTTTTAATTGTGTATTAAAGAAAAAAATTGGAATGACAATTGTGAATAAAATTCGTAAACTAAATGTCATATATTCTATAGGTAAATTCGTTGGCTCGACTCGTGAATTCCACGTTGAATTCACGAGAAAAGGCGATATCGCACAAGTCGCGAAGCGACGAGTGCGATATCGCCTTTTCGAGTGAATTCAACGTGGAATTCACGAGTCGAGCCAATTAATTTTCCTTGAATCGCATAGCTCATCAAAAACGAGAGAAAACATAGTCTAAATATTTGTTTTCTAAAGGCGCTGTAGTATAGTCGCTGTACGTGCGTCGCAAAGAAGCCAGTGCAGTGTTTGATGGTTTGCTGAGCCAATAAGAATCAAGCAAATTTGAAAGCTGAAATCAGTTTATTTTTGCGAACGCCAAAAATGGCAACCAGTTTATCTACAGCTGAATTTAATGCAAACTGTTACAGAATCATCATCGTTACAACTACTTTCGTAGTTCAAGAGTTAAAGTGCTTATGAAGCTTATTTTTTTATTTTGAAAATCGATTAAAATATGAAGTGAATAGTTGGATGTTTCAGTATTTTGTGATTTGAGCTTCGCATTTGCGAGTTATAAAGGTTTGAAATCGTGATATGCTAATTCGGTGAGGAGGCATTTGCTGTAACTTATTTATATTTTTTCAAGTAGCACTCTTTTCTGAAATAGAAAAAAAGTTTGACATAATTTATATAAGTTGTAGAAAACTTTTTTCCAGGTTAAAAAATGTCAATGATTTGCAAAGGGGCGCTTTTGTATAATAAATGATCCTTTGACGTCACCGAATTAGCATATCACGATTTCAAACCTTTATAACTCGCAAATGCGAAGCTCAAATCACAAAACACTGAAACATCCCATTATTCATTTCATATGTAATCGATTTTCAAAATAAAAAAATAAGCTTCATAAGCACTTTAAAGACTAAAATCAGTAGTGTTTTCAGTCAAGATGAAGCTCGTCAATCGACAAGAAATAGTGTTCAACGTCTATAGGTAACTAATACTAATTCATTCATTAATTTATTTGTTTAAATATCTTAAAATTCGTATGTTATATCATAGTTCTACTAACTATGGTTATATGTATAAAAAATAATAAAAATAAATAAATAAATGAAATACAAATAAATACAAATACAAATACAAATACAAATACGAAATGACTTTCTTATGAGCAGCATAATTTACAACAATTGGTGTTATTATCCAAAAGGCTTGAGATATCAGTTTTCCTGATTTTGGTTCTGAAAGTGTTAAGACTTGGCGATGATCTGATGTTATTATCTAGCTTTGACCAAATATATGGCCCTAAGTACCTAATTGAGTGTTTACCGTAACTCACGGTATCATATCTAGGAATACTAAAATCATTATTTCTAAGTGAATATCCGGTGTTCTTATGCATCGCACAGAATCCTATTGTCTTTTGGGACATGTACTTACAGTCGAACGATTTCTAAAGGCGTCATTAATATGCATGAATTGACGCGATAGAAACCCTGTCTACCCAGTGAAATACTATCAATGGATCAACGGCTCTTTTAGAAATCAACATTTACACGAACGTCATGCCTTTATAATATGCTTTTTGCTGGTTTTTGAGAGGTTTTGCGTATTAGTTATCTGATAGAGCGAGAATGAGTTGAACTCACGTCGGCCGCTAGGAGTCATTCAACAGTGACAACAAACGACTTGAAGACAGAAGCCGAATTGATTACTTCGTAGTTTTTCATCGCATACACTATAAACTCGTCAAAAACTTACTTAACGACTGAACTTACACTTTATATAAGCTTTCAAGTGATAGCTTTTGAGTATTAGATATCTGTTAAAGCGAGAATGAGTTGAACTCACGTCGGCCGCTAAGAGTCATTCAAATGACAACAACACACGACTTGAAGACAGAAGTCGAATTGATTACTTCGTAGTTTTTCATCGCATACACTATAAACTCGTCAAAAACTTACTTAACAACTGAACTTACACTTTATATAAGCTTTCAAATGATAGGTTTTGCGTATTAGTCATCTGATAAAGCGAAGCTAAGCGAGAATGAGTTGAACTCACGTCGGTCGCTATGACAACAAGAGTCTCGTGAAGACCAAGATTATTATAACTCGAAAAGGATACTGTAAAGCTTCCGCGGATGATCCAACTTATGGGTGGAAAATGATCCTTATTTGTTTATCTTTATATCCCAACCTTAATATATTTGAAATAGTTATCGTGATGAGCAAAATATATCGATGTTTTGATGGTGCCTATACAATTCCCATAGTAAAATGACCAAAAATATCCCTACTTTGCCATAAAAAGGATACTATAACAAAATAAATTTTGTAATTTTTATTGATATCAGCAGTTGGTTCATCATCTTGACTTTCATTTCCACCCTTAATAACTTTAGAAACTAATACACAAATCAAGAAAAAGACTAGCTTTGAGTACCCACTTCAGCCATTTTCGCCTAATTCCTTTGTAAATCGTGGAATTATCAGAGTCACACCCTAATGAACATCATTTGAATCTCGCGCCAAACAATAGGAAAGTCCCGTATGTGTCCCTCCATTCTGTGCGATGACTAAATATCTCATTTATTATACTAGGCATGGCCCCATATTTAACTTTATACATTAGCATCGCTATGTCCTGTAAACGCCGGTTAAGTAATGAAGGCAAGTTAGCTCGCTTAAGAAGCTGTACATACGGTTCTGAGAAATATTTGTACACTGCCCTAAGCGCTCGTTCTTGGATGCGCTCCAATTTTCTACTGTCAGAGGCTTTGCAAAAATGCCAAACTAAGTGGCAATAAGTTAAATAAGGAAGAATAGACGACTTATAGATTATTAGCTTAGCCTTGCAAGGGATTAAATTACGCAATCTCATAAGGACTCCTACTTTTTGGCTAGCTTTTGTACATATATTGCTAATATGACTAGTAAAATTTAGATTGTCATCTATCGTGACCCCAAGAAGTTTAATTTGACAAGTGCCATCAATGTCTTGATCTCCTATTCTAAGATCAATGTTCATGTTGTCAGCATCTACATCTCTAGGGTTGATAGTAAGACGTTGGAACTTGTCTGAATTGGCTAATAAATAGTTGTCCTTATACCAAGACAAGGCTAGCTGGCCTTGTTTGTTGAGATTTGCCATAACAGTATCATCATTTGTTCCTGTTGAGTACAGTTGGTGGTCATCAGCATACATGGTTAGGTTAGCGTCTTTAACCTTGTAGGACATGTCATTTTGAAATAAATTCCACAGTAATGGCCCGAAAGAGGATCCTTACAGACATCCTCGTACCATCTTTTTCCATTCACTAGTGGTGTCATCAAGTTTCACTCTGTTGTATCTATCATCAAGAAATCAAGAAATTCATTTAGCCATCGGCATTGTTAACATGGGACTGTAAATGTATGGATATATTAACTGGAGAATGGCTAAAGTGGACATCTTTGAACAGAGAACCAATAGTTCCAGCCAGAAAACCAGATGTCCTCACATCTTGACGGTCACCAAGAATAGCTGCTGAGTCAACTACGTCTGTGGCTGCTGGTACGATAACAGCGATATCAGTAGATATCATTTGTGGTGGTACTGCTATTAATTGGTAGTGCTTGTAGTATAGCCTGACAATCTGTGGGACATTTGTCTTTGTCTCTCCAATGGATTGTGGCTGTAGCTTGAAATAGAATCTACGTTGGCATGGCCTGTCAGTTCTGAAATCTCAAGAGGGTTGAATTCGCCACGAAGGCTTTGTATTGCTGGTTTACGTCCACTTGAATTGGAGAATTTACCAGTTAACTCTGCAGTAGAAGCGATGATTTTCATGAACTTTGCAAGGGTGTTCTTGCCAATTGGACATTTCTTGTACCAAACCTCAGATGTTGTCTTATCAATTGGAGTAAGATAGAAGTTGTCAGGGACGTTAGCGTCATCACTTTTGGGACGATGGGTCACATATTCAACAAATGCCCGATACGGATCTTGCTCTCCTCCGTCCGTCCTCCATATTTTATTGGTGTATGTTCTTGCTCTTTTTCTGGCACATCCTTCGTCTCCCTGGCGGTTTTTTGTCTGGCGTTCATTACACTCGATGTACTGGTCAGTGATGGTGAAATCTTGTATCTGGCAATTATAATGCTCTTTCACGACTCGCATACCAAGATGGGTTACATTATTCCACCAAACAAGATGGATTAGTTTGCGTGGATTTTTCAGCCCAACAGCTCCAGAAGACCACAACGTCTCCACATCTTCTTTTTCTACTGGCTGAGCGGCGTTAGGCTGGTTTCCGAGGCCTTGCTTTTTCAAATTCTTCTTCTTTGTTGAAATCATGTCGGCTACCTCTTGAAACTCTATCGCAGATGATTTCTCGATGTCAAAGTTGTCTATCGCTGGCGGACATGGTCGCTCAAGGAAATACCTGCGAAGCCCATTACGGTAAGTCTGTAGTGTTCCAGGCTCATATTCTTTTCCTCTGTTATCATTTCCTGTTTGCCGTATTTCAAGGAAAAAGTGCTTCAAAAGTTGCGGGGCTTCTTTCTTTGAAACAGTATTGAGATCGGGTTCAATACCGTGCTTTTCTTCGTACCATGATTTGAGGCGACGAATTGATGTTTTGGTACTTTTTTGGTGTTTTTTGGCAACGGTGCTTTCTTTAAAGGCTGCCGTTTCCTCTTCACTATACGCGACAATTGTAGCCGGTAGCTCCTTCCTCTCGTTTTCTTTGTTTGCCATTTCGGCACGTCGCTTTCTCGTACTTTTGATAGTCAAATGAAGTGGGGTTTTTTTCAAAAGAAAATCAATGTCTACGTCAAATCTTGGGAACTCAGCGCTTGCGTTAGAAGATGTTTCAGTACTTTGTGTTTGTGACATCAATTTCACTTCGACGAAAATGAATTTTGCAAATGAAAAATGAGAGCAAACAAAACTAAAATAATTTGATCACCTCAACACTCAATCCATACTTTGTACGCGTATCGTATCGTATCTTAGCAATAGCCTCGCTTTCATCTCGCAATTCCACGCTAAATACCCATTGCATCTGGTTTCAGTAAAGCACCCAATTCCACGCTGAATACCCTCTCATCCGGTTTGCTTCTCAGCCAATCAGCGCGCGGGTTTTTGATGAGCTATGCGATTCTATAAACAATCAACTTGTCCTGGGTCTAGGTGCCGAACCAAGTGTTTTTCCATGGGGAATAGAGGAAGCAAAAGCAAAGAAGACTCGCGAGTGCAGAAAGAGAAAAGACTCCTGAAAAAAGAGATAAATGAAAGTGGCGCCAAAGGGTAATGATGGACTGTTCGCTTATTGTGATGCTCGTTTTCAAACTGATTGCATGTGATGTCACTTAGCGAACAATGTCAATCAATCGATTAGTGAAGTAATTTCAGGCCCTAACACCTGGGCTCATTGGTAGTGATATAACTACTGCCGCAAGAACTATTTGCTTGTGTTTTACAACTAAACAATACGCACCCCTACCATCATGCTCGAGGATCCAGCGCTTTTTGTCCGCGGTGCTCCGAAGTCACCCGGCCAAGAGAACCGCTGCTGGATAAATTATCTGCTAGTCACGCTCCAGAACTCGTACTAGCAGATAATTTATCCAGCGGTTCTCTTCGCCGGGTGACTTCGGAGCGCGAACAAAAACCGCTGGATCCTCGAGCATGCCCTACCATTAACTAAAGTAACTTCACACTGAAAAGAAATATTACTTGATTATTATTTTAATTCCGTATTCTCTAATTGATTCTACATGTTTTGTGTACGATGGCTAGTTCATATCGATACATGTTGTTGTACAAGTGCCACTTAGTGCAGTGCAATGTATTCATATAGTTTAGTCTCAACCGGTGACATGTACAACCGATTTCCAAGATATATCTGATTAATTCGTCAGGTGAAGATCGAAACATTTCGATTACTTTTAAATATGTTGTAAATTCCTTCGATTTGCTCACACTTAGCTTCTAGTTTGTTCCACAATAGCGATTAGTACACTGAATTGGCTGGAACTCATAGACATAAAAAGGTCCACAGTTGCGCACTCTTATTGTCGTTTTCAAAAAATGGCAATTAGCTCCAACGCTGAAAAAGACTTCCCTTGAAGATATTCCATCCCCTACGCTAGGGTGTGGTTCTTGCATCCATCCAGCAGCGTGTGTACCACAGCTGTATCCTGGGACACATGATGTCGGCATACGAACACCTGCTGCGCCTGTCAGACGGTACCACTTCGTGGTAATCTTGTCGTCACATTGGAGAGCGCCGCTGTTAACATACTTGACGTTTCGAGTTTCATCGTTAATGATGGTGTACGAAGAGCACTCGTCAGCTAAACAAAGATATGGAACAATAATAAACAAACACATGCTACGTGTTAGTCTCTAAATACATATGTACAAATGTGGAGAAAATACGCGAACATGTCAAAAAAAGGAATTTTACATATTTTGCTCATGATTAACCCTAGTTTTGAAATTTTATACAAGCGAAGCATATAACTAGTTGATCGTAAAATGCATACAAATAGAGTACTAAAGTGTGACGTCACGAAACAATTAATTTTGCTTTTATAAATTTTTATTTTAACGTTCTTAAGGTTAGGAACGGAGCCGAAAAATACAGTGGTTTGTTAAGGCAAATTATATATTCAACTGACCATATCTCGACCGCTATTTACCCGATTGTCATACAAATTGGTGTGTGAACTTCTTTCATGATATTCTATCTGAATTGGAAATCAACAGATCACAGTTGTTCTACCGTACCAGCTGAACTACTCACTACATATTCAAACTACTCGCTTCATTTACTCGATCGGGAGGGAAATAGACTTTATTTATTCTGCCACAATTGAATAGGTATATAAATTTCATACATATTTGCCAGTCCTAGCCTAGCCGTAGTTGGTGTTAATTTGATTAGTTAGCCTTTTTTGCACATTGTTATTTGCACAGTGTGATTACAAAATTTGTGGGATTTTTAAACATCACGAGCACTATTAGTATAGGTAATAGCATGGTTTGTAGTGAAATTTGGGATAAATACCACGAGTGATATTTCAAAATTGTTAACAAAATTTCACGAGCCTCCGGCGAGTTTGAAATATCAGTCGTGGTATTTATCCCAAATATCACGTACAAAACATGCTATTAAATGTTTATAACATGACCTAAGAAAATACTGCAATTTCGATCAGTTGTTTGTAGTTTTACCATGAACTAATGGAAAATGCTCTAAGTAAATTATTTTCATAGAAAAACGTTCATAAATTAGATAACAAATGAAGAAAACAGAAACAAGAGGTTTCTAAAGCTTTATTTTTACCTTTTTCAGCAATAATTATTTCACTTCTCAATCTAAAGCAGGAAAACCTTTAGCACGACCAACAGTCGATCTTTTCTCGCTGATTTTTGCAGTCTCACCCAAAGAAAACCTTCCTGATTTGTCGACAATATATCCATGTTGATGTACTTTTTCAATTTGTTGTTCTTGAGATTTGTTTCTAGGTATATTTCAGCTTTTTTAGCGAGCAAAACTCTGTCGTGTTTATCCGCCATCTTGGATTTGAATGTCATGCTTGGTGCTCAAACAATGGTTACCATGGTGATTTTGAAATACCACTCCTGAGAGCTTGAAATACCACTATTACGCTGAAATACTACTCCTCTTAGCCAATCGAATTGCAGGATTTTCTTAGGTCATGTTATAATAATAGTTAATTGTACGAGCATACTAATGATTACCGTTTAATAATATTGATGCAAAAATTTGCAAAGCAAATATATTACGCGCGAGTTATGGGAAGCCATTCGATGGTAAATGAACAAAACATCAATGTCAAACTGGTGAGTTTTTATTGGACAAAGCCGTGACAAGCAACCATGTTGAGCAGTTGTATAAGAACTAGGTATAACAAGCCTATATTGCTTCAAAAGCAATGATGTTTCGGCCCGTTATCTATTTTAAATATGCAAACGTTTTTGCCCGGGAGTTTTTGGGGGGTGGGGGATGGGAAAATATTGTCCCCACTAATCACTTGATATAGTTACGTTGGTCAGCGGTATAGGATTTTTCTCTTGTGTTAATTTTTTAGAGGCAATTTCTCTTGCATGCTTCGTTTCCCTGTCCTTTTGAAACTGAAGTGAAGATATATCATATTGGAATATGTTTGTGAAAGTGTTCACCGTTCGGCGCGGCACATTGAAAATAAATTAACTACGCCTTCAATTTGATCGTAAAGATATAAGTGCTGTTTTGGACCAATCAAAGAGAGCCGTTCTCACGGTAATTTGCATATCCTCAGTTTTCTTTCGTAACGTGATAAGAAAGCCGCTTATGATTGGATGTGATCCAAAACTATGACAGCTAATTGACAGGCAGTGCTGGTAGTATTATGCTAATGAGAAACCAAATACAGTAACGTTTCGGCCTGCGGGCCGAAACAAAGAGAGCAGTCATCAAACAGTCTTCTATAACTTAAAAGTCCTCAACGAAGGACCTGTTTATCATGTACTTAAGTTTTACAATATTTACACTGTGACAAGCTGGCAAACAATTTAAGTGAATTGAAATTTACAAGTTTAGATCGGACCTCGTGCGTTCAAAATCACCGACACGGCCACGAATCAAACTTCAAAGAAACACAAGTCAGTTGAGTCATAAAAACTACATTCAGGAAATCGACTTCTGTCCGACTTTTAAATGTGACAGTGCAGTTGGAAAAAGTTGGAAAAAGTTGGACAAAGTGGTGTCAGTTCATACCTGTTTTTGAAAAGACTGGTTCAAGAAATCCTGCCGAGAGTAGCACCTATATTGCCAGTATTGGCATTTCGTTGGCTCTTTCGTTACCGAACGACAGTGGTCCATGATAGACAACAACAGGGTTGGTAGCATGGACTGATATGAATGGTGGTTTATCAGTTGGCATTTTATTCAGCTTGCTCTTCTGGTAGTAGATGACTGATGTAGTGGCTAAAGGTAGGCTCTCTCAATTCACATTCGTCGTCCTCTTCACAGTCATCGAGCTAGCTTTTCTCGCTTCTGTGGCCGTCAGCTGGACATCGCCAATCTTGGAACAGTGATTTGATTTGAACTTTTACAGCTTTTACATGTTTAATTACAGCCTCTTCATTTAATATTTGGGAATCGTTCCCGGTCAGCCGACGTGACATCTTTTGAAAGGCGATAACATTTTCTTACAAAAATACGCCATTCGTTTCCATAGCAACTAAAGTAATTAGCACCGAATTAACAACTTTTTGCATCGAATTACTTTTTTTTTGCACACTATTCAAAATAAACATGGCCGTGCTCAACCAATCAGAATTGAGTATTTTTGCATCTATATTATAAAGCTAAATATACATCATTGACACTTCTAATATAATTTTATATTTCCTGTTGATGGATTGAATAGGACGATCATGCACGTCTAATACGATTTTACAAACTGATTATTATTATTATTAATTGCAAGTCTGAAATTAAATTGATTAGCTATTTTACCGGTTCAAAAATCATTTATACTAAGTTATAACTTTAGTGTCAAAGTATATACTCAGTACTGATATCACCGTTGTTCTGCCAGCTGAACTACTCACTAAGTCAAACTACTCCCTACATTTACTCGGGTGGGCAAGAGTTTTTGTTATGCCACAATGCAATAGGTGTAGAGATTCATACATTTTGCTAGAGTTAATTGAATTAGCTTTTTTTGTGGCACATTGTTATTAAAACACTAAGTATATATTTATTGACACTCCTAATATTATTTATCACATTTAACAAGATTTAATAAAATAAGATTATTAATTATTAATTGCGAGTGTATTCCATACCTATTTGAAATAGATTAGCTGTTAGTTCAGAAATCATACTGATACTAAGTTAAAACTTTAGTTGAGTCCCTATAAAAACTATATCAACGTGACCATGGTCACTATTCATATTTTTGAAAATCAAAAATACACACTTCGCTTACTTTTATATTGATTGTTATCAATAGAAAAACATGATATTTATTAACTTTTATGCCAAAGGTTTCAAAACTGTTTACATACCTGCTACCATTTCACAGTGATCTCCAATAAAGTTTTGTGGACAATTGCAGGTGTAGGTGTCGTTGGTGTAGACTGGAATGCAAACGCCGTTGTTTTCGCATGGTTTGGACAGACATTTGGTCTGGATTTTTAAGAAAAAAATAAGAAAAGGAGGTACTGATACAAGGCAAGTTGTTGCACTTGTAATCAGGAAAAGACAATGAATGAACAAGTAATTTCGAAGTGAACAACTGTAAACAAACCTGGATGGCAAAGTGGTGGAAGTTGGCATTGCTTGTTTGTTTACTGGGCGCATCGTGCACTGTTGTGTTAAGCAATTCACACTTGTACTGTCCATTGGAATCAGGAAGCTTTGCCACATTTAAAGACAGGCAATTGAGATCTCCAACACAACGTAATAGACAAGCTTCTTTCTTTTTGAGCTGCAGGACTTTGAACGGTGTGATGCTTAAATAATTATTCTGAAGTTTGACAAAATTGGCCAAATGAATGCTTTTTCTTGTATCGCGCACGAGTGAAGTGTTGGCTGCACTGTATTGGATGACATCAAGATTATCACATTTGGTTTGAATGGAATAACATGAAAGTATCCAAACCAAAGAAGCGAAGGCTGGGAAGAGATCCATCCCCAAGCAGCTGTGGCAGAGTCTCCAGGCTTAGTTCTATTGACTTGACAATTTAAACACATTTTATAAAGATGTATAATTAAAAAAAAGAGTAAATGATATGCGCATTCAGCACCACTGCATTAAGTTCTTTTCTGTAACCATCAACGATTGTTCTATTTCGCGGACAGTATTAATCAAAATATCAAATATCATAAAACATAGTTATCAACTTCGACTTAGAAAACTGGAATTCAAGATGATTCAATTTGCAAGCAGTTAGTTTTACGGATTGATTTAAACAAGCCTTAACTTAAGAATCAGGCTCTTTTGGCGGAGGGGGAAAGAAAAAGAAAGGAGGAAGAGACTAGAAGGAGAAAAAAGCCTGACAATCCAGTCACGGGCAACAGGTCACGTAGAGTCAGTATTTTGGGTAATATTTGTATTTTCCGTATCGGTTGTAAGCTCTCCGCAGGTCTGTTATTGCCTGTATTTGTTTCTGATGACCGTTAGTAATCCGAACCCCGACATCTGGTTTTTAGTCGGGAGCTTTCGCTGACGTCATAAATAAAACCAGATGTCGGGGTTCGGATTACTAAAGGTCATCAGAAACAAATACAGACAATAACAGAGCTTGGAGAGCTTATAAGCGATACGGAAAATACAAATATTACCCAAAATACTTACTTTACGTGACCTGTTACCCGTGATCCAGTGCAGGCTAGATTATTTTCTCATATCAAAGTATCTTAAAAAATACACCGAAAATATATATATTTCCTATGCACCAAACTCGGACCACAGCGCTGTTTTTATCCCGGCCTGCAAACTGAACATTTCAAACACAGGAGAGGACCCGGCTTTTGGAAATTAAATAATTCGCTTCTAAGTGACAAAACATTTACTGATAACCTTTGCAACAACATTGAAAGATTTAAGGACAAATACAAAGATCTAGAAGACCAAAGTTTATTCTGGGACATGATTAAGATGGAAATGAGGAGCTTCTTGTTATAAAAACCACAGGTAGCCCAAGCTCAGTATCAGTGG
Organism: Actinostola sp. cb2023; assembly: GCA_033675265.1. Taxonomy (NCBI): domain Eukaryota; kingdom Metazoa; phylum Cnidaria; class Anthozoa; order Actiniaria; family Actinostolidae; genus Actinostola; species Actinostola sp. cb2023. The sequence continues at coordinate 372,733 of JAUJYZ010000078.1, forward strand.
CGTAAATACAGTAAATGTGTAGGCTTTCTTGTTCTGGTGTACTTGAATAAATAAATAAAAAATCGTTTGTCTTTATTCGCCTCATACTTGTTCCTTGTATTGTCCTTTACCTCTGTAGGAATTTCTAGGCCATTCCGCTTGAAATTGAGAGAGTTACGGCGGTTTAAAAAAAAAATCCCTACCAGTAAGAAAATATAGAAGGTAGGTCACTCATGGCCGCCAGCGAACTCACATGGTCCCACTCAAATGCTCGTAAATCTCTCGAAACTAGACATAACGCCACATTTCTTTCGGTAAACTGTAGTCCAATACAAGTCCGATAAATCACACTACCATTCCTTTCTCTTACTCATCGCTATCTGCATCCATGAGGAAGGTTTTTGTGACTTTCATCGGCAACATGAACCTCTGTACCTTCAAGTCTGACACGGATTTTGAACGGCCGTACAAAAATGCACACACCGGGGAGGGACAGAGGTACAATACAATACAATAGTTTATTTCAACACGTGTCGTCCAGGAGCGTGAAGCTCGTTCAAAATACGAACGTGCAGTATATAATAATCTAATCAAGTTGACACTTGAATAAAATTTCGTTCTATCATAGATTACAGTATTTCTTCTGTCAAATCAGTAATGCTTCTGATTTCAAGGAAAAGGCCTTTGGAGCAATTCCAAATGGGGTATTGAAAATCAACACGAATTCGAAGAAAATATTTTGTTATAATCTCTGACAAGATATGGTTGCAATCCTCACGGGAGGGTACGGAAATTTTATTCAAGTGTCAAATGTACCTCTGTCCCTCCCCGGTGTGTGCATATGCAAAGACTGGAATTCTTGCTTTCACGGACTAAAATATTGGAACTCTTTATTTATTGCCTTTATTACATTGCATGTAATAATTAATGAGTATGAGATGTCGTTCCAAAGCCTCGAATTCGGACTAGACGGGTTCGCCTCGGCTTCGCCTCGGACTGAAAACCCCGCCTAGTCCTCATTCTCGGCTTTGAAACAGTACTTCCAAGTCGCAGATAGTATTCATAAATATTGTAAATGTAACGTAACAAAACATCATTGTCAATCTCGACTTAGATGATTCACGATGATTCGTTTTATATCCAACAAAAGGATGGATTTAATTAATGAAGCCTGCGTTCGCATGCTCTTCGAACCTCGGCAATTCTTTGTAAATGCCCAAAACCTAGGATATTCGATGGCTATTATAGAAAAGCAACGAGACCAAAGGTATAAAGGGAAAATAAACAATTGACCACTGTCAAACCGAATCGGTTGAACAACTGCATTCCAAGTACATACGGAAAGAGTCTTTTTCCGCCACAATTAAATAGTAGTACAAATTCATCCATTTTTGCAAATTATATATACATGGGTTTCAAGCACACCACAATTTACACTCACTCACGTGGGTTATATTCCCAGAGGGGGGTAGTCTCAATAGCCTTGTACTTGACCCCAATATTCATGCCCGGATGCCGTCACGCCAACAATTAATGTCATGCATATTAATATAACTTAACAGCAAATGCAGTCAGAGAAAAAAACATAAAAATCCTATTCGCGAGCAAATATTTCATTTACTTCAATTTCTACTAGTTATATAGTATATTAAAATCCCCCGGAAAGGGTTATGTGTACATTGGGTGATGTAACTCTCCCTTTACTGAAGTGATATATTAAACTAATACGGCTGTAATAACTATTTGCTTGCATTACGCATGCCTACAACTACAAAAACTTCACACTGGGAATAAATGTTGGATGATTATTTTTAATTCCGCATTCTCTAATTGATTCTACATGTGTTGAAAACAATTGCAAGTTCATATATCGATAAATATTGTAGTGCAAGTGCCACTTAGTGCAGTGCAAGGTATTGTGATGAATACCTGACTTGTCACGCATTGTGATTTCGCATTGTGACTGCTTAGCTGTGGTATCCAGTATGAAAGACTGGATCAGATACACCTATATTCTAAAAAATCGTTGTCCGGGCCGAAAGCAACAAGCAAGAAGCTGACAACGCAAAGGGCATTGGGACTTTCACCTTACTCATTTATTCATCCGTAGACGTTTTAGAGATGCATTTTCAAATAGCCGAATTCTTCGTTTGCACTTGACGTCACTTCCCCTTGCGAATTAATTAAAAAAATTCTAAAATTTAGTTATGCATCCTATCAACTTGATTCTTGGCAGTGTTTTAGAGAATTGTGATATGAATTGTTGTAGAAAGTTTCAGATGGGCTCGATCTTTTGTGGCTGAGTTTTCGAAGTTTGAATTGTGTCACGCAGCTCTTACCAAACGCTAGTCACGTCTCTGAAAAGTCGTAGAAACCAACAAATTTGTACCAAATTAAATGGTTTTAGTTTTATAAATGTTTATAAGTTATATTTTTTGTGAAATTAAGTGATTTATATCAACTCTAAGCTTGAATTTATTTTTTGAAATCTAGGCCGCCATGTTGGAAGACATCCAGTTGTCTTCCAACATGGCGCCGCCATACATTTACACCAAATATTTGGAAACTTCGTTCGCTCATAGCTCGGTAAAGAAATGCTCTAGTGCTCCAAAATTTGGCCCAGATTTGTTATTTTGTTAGCTCTACAAGCTCATAAGTTTTTTATTTTATTTGGCAAAGGAAATGATATTTCGAAATTTGAGAACAGCCGTATAAATTAAAATCGACCCGTAATCCGCCAAATACCACGTGGTTGCAAACGAAGAATAGTTCCAAATGATTGCTATTCAACGCTCGTTGGAATAAATTCTCAAGTACCACGGATAAATTAATTAATTAGGAAATTCCCAAAGTCTTTTTGCCGTCGTGAGCTTCTTGCTTGTTGCTTTCGACCCGGACAACGTTATTTGTAATCGGTGTATAAACAGAATTATTACAGTATTCATATTCTTCAGTCTCTGACAACCGATTTCCAAAAAATCTACCTGAGTATAAATATTCGTCAGGTTATGCTTTAAACATGATTTCGATTACTTTTCAATTTTTATCGATTCTTTCGATTACTTCACACTTCTAGTTTGTTCCACAATAGCGAGCTTTACACGGAGTTGAATGCAACTTATAGACATAAAAAGGTCCACAGTTGCGCACCTTTATGTTCGCTCTCCAAAACTGACAATCAGTTTTAGAGCTGAAAAACACTGTCCTTGAAGAGATTCCATCCCCTACGCTAGGGTGTGGTTCTAGCATCCATCCAGCAGCGTGTGTACCACAGCTGTACCCTGGGACACATGATGTCGGCATACGAACACCTGCTGCGCCTGTCAGACGGTACCACTTATTGATGAACATGTCATCGCATTGGTAATTGCTACTGGTAACATACTTGACGTTTCGAGTTTCGTCGTTAAGGATGGTGTATGAAGAGCACTCGTCAGCTAAACAAAGACATGGAACAATAATAAACAAACACATGCTACTTGTATGTCTCTATAGTACATATACCAGAATATATGTACCAAGTGTAAAACGAGAAAATGTCAAAAAAATAAATGCTATATATTTTTTTGGTTCATTAGCCATAGTTTTGAAATAATATATAAGCAAAGCACAATTAAGTTGATTGTGAAATGAAAATATAAATGATATTGGAGATAATACTGATCAATATTTTGGTACCAATGACTCTAAGCGAGACGAGACAAACGTAGAAAGAGAAAAGAAATAGCTGGCCGCTATCGAGTTCTACCAACTAAACCCACTACATTCAAACTACACACTACATTCAAACTACACACTACATTCAAACTACACACTACATTCAAACTACACACTACATTCAAACTGCGCACTACATTCAAACTGCATACTACATTCAAACTACACACTACATTCAAACTACACACTACATTCAAACTACACACTACATTCAAACTACACACTACATTCAAACTGCGCACTACATTCAAACTACACACTACATTCAAACTACACACTACATTCAAACTGCGCACTACATTCAAACTACATACTACATTCAAACTACACACTACATTCAAACTACACACTACATTCAAACTACACTCTACATTCAAACTACACACTACATTCAAACTACACACTACATTCAAACTACACACTACATTCAAACTACACACTACATTCAAACTACACACTACATTCAAACTACACACTACATTCAAACTACACACTACATTCAAACTACACACTACATTCAAACTACACTCTACATTCAAACCACACACTACATTCAAACTACACACTACATTCAAACCACACACTACATTCAAACTACACACTACATTCAAACTACACACTACATTCAAACCACACACTACATTCAAACTACACTCTACATTCAAACTACACACTACATTCAAACTGCGCACTACATTCAAACTACACACTACATTCAAACTACACACTACATTCAAACTACACACTACATTCAAACTACACACTACATTCAAACTACACACTACATTCAAACCACACACTACATTCAAACTACACACTACAGTCAAACTACACACTACATTCAAACTACACACTACATTCAAACTACACACTACATTCAAACCACACACTACATTCAAACTACACACTACAGTCAAACTACACACTACATTCAAACTACACACTACATTCAAACTACACACTACAGTCAAACTACACACTACATTCAAACTACATACTACATTCAAACTACACACTACATTCAAACTACACACTACATTCAAACTACACACTACATTCAAACTACACACTACATTCAAACTACACACTACATTCAAACTACACACTACATTCAAACTACACACTACATTCAAACTACACACTACATTCAAACTACATACTACATTCAAACTACACACTACATTCAAACTACACACTACATTCAAACTACACACTACATTCAAACTACACACTACATTCAAACTACACACTACATTCAAACTACACACTACATTCAAACTACACACTACATTCAAACTACACACTACATTCAAACTACACACTACATTCAAACTACACACTACATTCAAACTACACACTACATTCAAACTACACACTACATTCAAACTACACACTACATTCAAACTACACACTACATTCAAACTACACACTACATTCAAACTACACACTACATTCAAACTACACACTACATTCAAACTACACACTACATTCAAACTACACACTACATTCAAACTACACACTACATTCAAACTACGCACTACATTCAAACCACACACTACATTCAAACTACACACTACATTCAAACTACACACTACATTCAAACTACACACTACATTCAAACTACACACTACATTCAAACTACACACTACATTCAAACTACACACTACACATCGCCAGAAATTCCGGTCATCCTGAGCCGGAAGTGACGCAACGGTTTTCATTTGGAAGTATGACTTCGAGTGTCAGTCAAATTCGCTCCTAAACACGTTCAAGAAGGCTACTTTAGTGAATTAAACACCATGCGAATTGAAAACAACTAGCAAACTGTATGTGTAAGGTATATTTAGAGCTCAATATTATCGAATAAATATTTTAGAAGCGAAATACTGGCTCATGTCGACGAAATCAATGAATAGCACAGGGAGCCCAAGCGCCCTCAGGCCCGGACTCGGAGAAATCAAACTAATTTCGACGGTATGCCTGTGCTTTAACAGCTATCCCATGGATCTTTACGGCAAATGAAAGATGGATGTCTGAGCTTTAGTTTGATGCCAAACATGCAGCAGTTCGGTTAAAATGTCCAAGTTTCAAGGTTCATTACTTCACAAGATGACTCTATTACAACTCCCAAAAAGTGTAAAGTTTGAAGTCAAAAAGGAAAGGTTTATAGGCAGTAAACGAGTTCAATTTAATGGATCTAGAAGAACTAATATGTCTATTATACGAATCCACCTGGGAAAATTCGATGGAGCAATGGATTATCTTGCAATCCTTTCAAGACTCACATCGATTGAACCGATTGATGACCAATTTGTCAATGATTTGGTGATCATGTATGTCGCTTTGCGTGAGAATTGTAGTATTATAGAAAACTGAATAAAGGAAAGGTAAGGAACTTGATTTTGAATGTTATTTGTCTTCATATACGTTAAAATGATATCGAAGAAACTATATCCACCTGGGAAAATTAGAAATATTGAACGGGTACGATTATATTTGCTATGGTTTGAACAAACATATACATTTCTTTGTAAAAATTATTCGTTAATTTGATGCTCACTTGGGTGAAACCGCTGACTGGCTGCCGATCAGGATGTCCGGAATTTCTGGCCATGTTCAAACTACACACTACATTCAAACTACACACTACATTCAAACTACACACTACATTCAAACTACACACTACATTCAAACTACACACTACATTCAAACTACACACTACATTCAAACTACACACTACATTCAAACTACACACTACATTCAAACTACACACTACATTCAAACTACACACTACATTCAAACTACACACTACATTCAAACTACATACTACATTCAAACCACACACTACATTCAAACTACGCACTACATTCAAACCACACACTACATTCAAACTACACACTACATTCAAACTACACACTACATTCAAACTACACACTACATTCAAACTACACACTACATTTAATCGGACTATATGTAATATAGTTTAAAAGCCTGGTTTCAAATACATTGGAACAGTAATCCACATGTACAGGCATGTCTGTATTGAGATATAAATAAATAAATATATACTTGGAAGACGAGTAGATAAGTGGGGCACTTGAATTACAATGAAGGTTTGAAAAAGTTGTAGTTTTTGTTGGCTATTGAATTGCTGTGTATAATAATCATATAGCTATATAAAACAGTGCACGCGTGTTTGGCGGTAGGAAGTGTTTATTAATGAGGTTCGAAACACTTCAACTTCCCTGGTGGGAGGGAGGGAAGTTTTAGAGGTATTAACGATTACAGGTACGAATATTTGTACGCAGTTCAGAGAACGCTAACTACAAGAGAATGCGTAATATGAGCTCGGGGTCACATTACAGTCACGTCCGCATAACAATTAACCTTTATGTACAATACATAAACACACAATTACAACGCCTAAATTAAAAATACATATTGATGAGCTTTAAGACAATCTTGACACTTCCAATATAATTTTCTATAAGCTATGGACAGATTGAATAATATCATGTAGGCTTAATATGATTGATAAATAATAATGAATTAGTATAATTGTGTGTGTATTCAATACACATTTGAAATTGATTATTAGCTGTTTTGAGATCAAAAATCATATATACTAACTTATAACTTTAGTTGAGTCCCTATAAAGGTAAGTAAGTGGATATGGTCATTTACTTTTACATTCATTTTTACCAATAGAAAGTATAAAAAAAACAAAATTATATTTTTTAATTATAAATTTTTTTAATTATACTTTTATGCCAAAGGTTTCAAAACTGTTTACATACCCACTACCATCTCACAGTGATCTCCAATGAAGTTTTGTGGACATTTGCATGTGTAGGAGTCGTTGGTGTAGTCGACTGGAATACAAAATCCGTTGTTTTCGCATGGTTTGGAGAAACATTTGCTCTGGGAATTTAAGAAAACAATAATGTGAAAAAAAGTTACGATTACAAGGAGAGATGTTGCACTTGGAATCAGGACAAGACAATGATCGAACAAGTAATTTCGAAGTGAACAACTGTAAACAAACCTGGATGGCAAAGTGGTGGAAGTTGTTATTGCTTGTTTGTTTACTGGGTACATTGTGCACTGTTGTGTTAAGCAATTCACACTTGTACTGTCCATTGGAATCAGCGAACTTTGCCACATTTAAAGACAAGCAATTGAGATCTGCAATACAACGTAACAGGCAAGCTTCTTTCTTTTTGAGCTGCAGGACTTTGAACGGTGTGACACTTAAATACTTATTCTGAAGTTTGACAAAATTGGCCAAATTAAGTCCCGTTTTTGTATCGCGCACGAGTGAAGTGTTGGCTGCACTGTATTGGATGACATCAAGATTATCACATTTGGTTTGAATGGAATAACATGAAAGTATCCAAACCAAAGAAGCCAAGGCTGGTGTGAGATCCATCCCCAAGCAGCTGTGATAGAGTCTTCAGGCTTAGTTCTATTGACTTGACAATTTAATCACATTTTATAAAGATGTATAATTAAAAACAGTAAATGACATGCGCATTCAGCACCACGTCATTAAGTTATTTTCTGTAACCGTGAACGATGGTTCTAATCTCGGATAGTGTTAATAAACATAACAAATATAATAAAGCATATTTGTCAACTTCGACTTAGAAAACTGGAATTGAAGATGATTCATTTTGCAAGTTAGTTTTACGGATTGATTTAAACAAGCCTTAACCTGAGTATCACGGCTTTTTTGGCGGAGGGGGAAAGAAAAAGAAAGGGGGAAGAGAAGGAAAAAAAAGGCCTGATTTGAGCCTTCCGCCACCTCGCAGCACGATACATATATCTGAAAATAACAACCAATCAAAATCACTTCCGCTTTGCCAACTGTCATGTCAAGACTGTCATGTGTCAAGGAACTCGATGCTGTTGGAGTTTTTAAAACCGTTTCGGTACGTTCTAGAAGCACCGTGCATATGAATGCATGGATTTCTCAAGATGAAACAAAGAAACAACTGTACTGGTAAAAAATCAGCCTGTCGGCAAAACCCCAAGCACGTCTTTTTGTTAGTTTAAAGACAAAGTTCTTGATCATTCTTCAATTTAGCCTGCGTAGCCTGGCCCTAAGAGGAGGGGGAAGGGGGGCGGCGGAGCCGAAAAAAAAAGGGGGGGGGGGGGGGGGTGGAGAGGAAAAGGAAGGGCCTGCAACTGCCCTCCTTGTTTTTGCGACATTTACGTTCAGAATATGAACGTAAATTGCTCATTGGTCGAGAGCTACGAGACGTCAATCATCGATTGCATCTGTCTAGCTTGATAGAAACAAGCTCCACCACAGGGAATTCTTCAATGGTCGATTTTCAGCGTAAATATTAATGAATACATGTTATTGTGACTTACTATGTGTCTTGATGTAATAACAATAACAATTATTCAATATTTACGCTGAAAATCGACCATTGAATAATTCCCATACATTCTCGTATACAAATGTTGAGCTTGGGCTACCTGTGGCTCCACAGGTACACATCGCTAAGTGGCAGATTAACCGGTGTTTTGAATTGATATATCGAAGAATCTCACTTCAATTTGGAACTCAAACCAGAGCAACGAGTGCTAATTCAACAGCTGTACAACAGGAAATATATTTTGGCGATTTTTGCCCACTGGCTTCGGTAAAAGTCTTGCTTCATTTTAATACAGCTTCCCGTAATGCTCTCTCGCGAAAGAACTGTTGAATATGAAAACCGCCCAACAGTCTTGGTTATTACACCTTTACTTAGAATCATTCAAGCCGATCAGATTCTTGAAATTCAATTAATCGTTTCGTCCGTAATAATTAATAATAATTTATTCATTTATATTGCGCAAATATCAATCGTAAAAATTTTCAAATGCGCATTACAATGGTATACAATAATAATTTAAAAATAAATATTAAAATAAAAATAAAAATATGGAAATATAATGATAACATAACTGTGAAGAAAATTTTGGTCTTGTTGGTTGTGATTTGGCCAGCACTCTTGAAGACCTTGGCGGCCTTTCTCTGCTGAGAGCGCTCTGGACAAACGATTCCTACAATAGGCTAGAATACTATCAACAAAGTTATTTCAGCAAAACAGTTATTGTATTAGGGCTCTTTCCAGTCGGAATCGAACAATTTATCTTTCCAGATTTCTCCACAGGTAGCCCAAGCTCAACATTTGTATACTAGAATGTATGGGAATTATTCAATGATCGATTTTCAGCGTAAATATTGAATAAATGTTATCTTGATGTAGTTCCTGCCAATGTCTGGAGCGAGTTTCAGAATTTTGCAGATTTTCCCCTCCCCTAACACAGTAGAAGACAAGGTTGGAATCGAAGCCCTCAAAATCGCCTTCAAACGGCTTTAATTCAGGCCGATTTTCTCGTAGAAATTCGAATCCCATCGCAATCTGCCTTCGCAGGGCTGTCAACGGATAATCTAGCAATGTAGCTGTACTTATTGAATCGAGCCAGTTGCTTTTGCTGAGCCATGAGCTCCCTTGAGGCCAAGAAAATCCGCTCATTTTGGGCCCGTGGCGAGAACAAGTTGGTACAGAAAAGCCGTTGAACTCACGATCGAGACGTACCTGGGAGCGAGTACAAAAGTTCAACCCCACCGGGAGGACAACTAAGAAAATGATGGGGTTTCAAAGTCAAGCACTTAGAAATGATGGATTTCAAAGTACTCTTTCCTGAGTTCTTATCCCTCATATAAAATCATATGGACCTTGGACAGAGTACCACTCTGTCCGAATGAGATTCAATCTGAAAGCAGGATCTACTTCATGCTACTCAAGAGTCCAACACATGTGGGATATTATTTATATACGATGTACTCGACTCTGGGCATGAGCAGAGAATATGCAGACTGGAATTCTTGCTTTTCCGGGCTAAAATCTTGCAACTCTTTATTTATTGCCTTTAGGCCATTGCATGTAATAATTAATGAGTATGATAAGTCGTTCCAAAACCTCGAATTCGGACTAGACGGGGTTTCCAGTCCTCGGCTTCGCCTCGAACTGGAAACCCCGTCTAGTCCTCATTCTCCGATTTGAAACATTACCTGAAATACCACTGCTGTCAACCAATCAAATCGCTGAAATAGCCATTAACAAAACGAGCAGGGGACTGGGACCTAGTCCGTAAAACTAATTAAATAAGAAACTAGCAAAAATGGCCATCATTTTCCGAGAGAGCAGATCAAACTTAGCTAGTCTGGAAAGTTTGGTGAACTTCGGCTTAATATTGACGACGCTAGAGGGCATCAAATATGTCTATTTTCCCGTACAAACTCTGTAAATTTTTGACGCTGTCCATCCAAACCATATACATTCGCTGTAAAATTTTGGAGGGACAACACTATTTCAAAAGCTTATAATTCCGACAGAATTCGCTCAAATCACATCAAACTTTGCACAGATGCTAATTTCAACATGCTTTTTCATGTCATGAACTTAATTTCGTAATTGCATTAATTCTAATAAACTCGTTCCCAGTCCCCTGCTCGTTTTGTTAATGGCTAATACCTTGGAAGTTCGATGGAAATTCATGCATGCAAGTACACCAAGTTCCTGTTTTCCCATGATGTCAACAGAGTGTTCGAAGTGAAAAGGAAGTAGAGTGACGTAGAGCCGCTGTTCACATCAAATCTACTGCGTACGACATCTTGGAATAAAAACTTAATTCACAGATTGACTCGCATAGCTCACGTGGTGTACTTCGTGTTTCTCTCACCAAAATGTTCGGACATTTTCCTTGAAATGCCGTACAAAGTGAAACATATTAACTTTTGTGCATGCAGTTTATCTACTCAATTTAGTTGTTCGATTTTCTATATTAGCAAAACTATTTTACATATTTTGTTTTAAGAGGTTGATAAACGAGATTTTGTTAATAATTAGAGAATCGAACAACTAAATCGAGTCATAAAACGTACGCAATTCACGGACAATGTCCGAACATTTTTGTGACAGTAACATGAAGTAAACAACGTGAGCTCTAGGGTTCAATTGTTGAATTATTTATTGTCTTTGCGTACAATGTCCTGCTAATTTGACAATCCTCTACAACGTCCTTTATATTTTTTTGACAACACGAATGATTTAGAAAATATTGAACAATAGTCTCTTTCACGGTTCATTCCGTCATCTTGAATTAATTATGATAATACGTTCAAAGGTTCAAAGGTTTTTATTTTCCACACAAAATAATAATCGCAAATACATAATTTGAATAAATAGTGAGTGAAAGTGAGAAGGTTGCAGGAATACAACCCAAATGGTTAATATAAAGGATCCTGCAACCCATAGAAAGTGTCAAATATGTGTAACAGCAGATAAACAGCAAAGTTAACTATATATTATACAGCTATTTCAAAAAACGTTGATGCGCTGAATACTGCATTCTAAATAGTGTATTCCAAGACCGAAATGCATTTTGAGACTCGTGTAATATTGTCTAAAGTGATATACATTATAATAATTTATTTCATTTGTTGTGTATTCCATCAGAAACAATATACTAGCTCCATATGGCGAACAAATCGCTGTATATTTACTTTTATTTCAAAATAACGAGGCCCACAATGCCCTTTGGTCTTGGAATGCACTATTCAGTATGCAGTATTCAGTATTCAACGTTTTTTGAAATGGCTGTATATTAAATTTGAATAGAGAATGATAAAATAGCGCATAATGACGATAAATTACAAAGGAATTCAAAAGCCATAGGGACATTTGACAAAACCGGCTAGCGCAATGTCTACAGTCTTTAACCCAATTCAAAACCTTTAGGAATAAGAGCTTTCTGTTCCAAACATTTCCATTTCATTTCCATGTCAATGCTCTATTGAAATCGAAATACAACAGACAAACAACCGTATTTCCAAAACATTTGAAATGGGTAAAAAATGCACACATTGCGTTAGCCGATTTGGTCTATTGAGATAAAAGGGATTTCTTAGGTCAATTCAAGATGGCGGCTAGTATGGTCAATTCAAGATGGCGGCTAGTATGGTCAATTCAAGATGGCGGCTAGTATAGTCAATATGCAAGATGAGTCGAAGAGGAATACAGTGCGCTGATTATAACTGTAATAATAGTTTGTATGACTTGAATGATGTTCATTTCTTTAAATCTCCATTGTCACCTGGTAGAACTCGTGATCGTTGGTGTAATCTGATAACAAGGCAACACAAGAATGCAGGTTTTGTGGCCGAACTTCGCACACCGTTGTTTGCGAGAGACATTTCAAGGAAGGCGATACCAAGAAAATCGATCCCTGGTGGAGGTCTATGGACTTCGAGTAAAAGGTGAGAAGTCTTTGCAACATAAATGTACGTAGGTTTAAATAAGGGCGTTGGCTTATAGATTGGACGCTGAACGAGACATTGATTTTGCAGAAGTCGATTACTTATCGCTAGAATGACAGGTTTTTTTAAATTTGTGTATTAAAGTAAAAATTAGGAATGACAATATTGTGAATGAAATTAATTGGTAAACTAAAGTCATATATTCTATTAATAATGAACTTGTCCTGGGTCTATGTGCCGAACCAAGCGTTTTTTCCATGGGGAATAGAGGAAGCAAAAGCAAAGAAGACTCGCGCGCGTGCAGAAAGAGAAAAGTCTCCTTAAAAAAAAGAGATAAATGAAAGTGTCGCAAAAGGGTAATTATGGACTGTTCGCTTATTGATTGTGTTCACACTGATATCATGTGATGTCACTTAATGAACAATGTCAGTCAATCGATTAATTCAGGCCTGACACCTGGGCTCATTGGTTAGTGATATAACTACTGCCGCTTCATACAATGAAAATTTCGGAAGAAAATAATTTTAAACGATCATTACAAAGTTTCAAACAACATTGTCTATTTGAAAAGTCGATCACTACTTTATATGGTTAAAGTCAAGTTAGTCCGGTCTTTGGCACTCTACAACTATTCTAGTCTGCTCAAAAACTCACGTCACTAATGATTTTTATAAACTTGTTGGAGAATACAATATAAAGACTTTTATATGGGAACGGGAGGGAAACCCAAAATAAAACAAATACGTTAATAGGTGATTACGACGAGGAGGGGTTTAAAGCTAGTTGATTTCAGGCAACTGTTATCAAAGCCAATCGTAATAAATGGCATTTTTAAATTTGCTCAACGACGAACAAAAACAGTGGAAAAATAGTAACCACTATCCTATCTACATCCATAGGAGGGAAAAGAGGCTATACGTGAAAATTTCGATTCCCAAACAAATCCCAAATTCAGTAAATAGGTTCTACAAAAGTATTTTGGAAGCTTGGGGCCGAAACAGCGCATTCCGAAAATAAACAGCGAAAACGATATAACTGAACAGTATCTATGGAAACAATGTTTATATCAGGATATGAAAACAAATCTGGTTTTTTTTCAAGATTCACAAAAATTAGGAATTGATATACAAGGTATACGGATTTGTACAATTAATGAAAAGGGTAGATAAATTTATTAATGTCCAGGAAAGGTTGAACTACATGGGATATGGGACACGCCAGAAGCAAATAGAATCCAAGGTCATCTAATTGAATAAAAGGAACGAGGGATCACATACTTGACTTGGCGCATCACCAGGTCCTATCATGTCGTCAATTCAATTTAACAATAGTACACTTGTGGAAGGAAAAGTTAAGGTCCGCTTGTTTTTTAAACACCAACAAAAAAACGCACCGAATCGATTGCCGACCGAAAGAACCTGTTTCTGTCAGCGGAGGATTTAAGATTAATAAGCATAAAAAGGGTAAAAAAAAAAATATAGTGTTGGTATGGGAAAAAACTATCAACCAAACAACATATACCAACACTTAATATCGCCGAAAGTTCGATGGGCAACTACTGCTTCACAAACAAAGTTATGCAAACGACTAAGAACTAAGTAAAGCTCACAGTACGTTAAGAGGCCGGAGATGGAGAGGTCGAGGGGTTGAGCGCGGTAGCAGAAAGCATCTGCATGTGGGTTGGGGTGGGGTGTCTATGGTGCGTTGGTTTCAGTTGGCGTCCCGGGCAAATTCACGAGATGGGGGAGCGCCCACACGAGTTGCCACATGCCCTGTTAGGGAGGGGTGGACCCCGCGAGAAGGGGGGGGAAAACGATGCGGCTAAACTCCGTGATTAGCTTTATTTTTTGCGTATTGAGGTTCAATGACACGTTTGATTTGCGTCGAAAAATTCACGATAAAGCCCCACTAACGCCACAAGTCCTGGCGATTGAAACTTTAGCGAGTTTTCAACTTTTATAATTCAAGACTCAAATAATATACTTGTGAGTTTGAAACGGATTGTTCAAACATGCATCGATGGTTTCCTAATGCTCCAGAATGATCACGTGACCTCTGCCCTCGCTTACTTTCTGCCCATGTCCTTCGAAAATTTTAATTAAAAATGGGTGTTGTCGGGTGATTTTAGGTATGGAAAAAGTTAGGCCACATTTTCGCTTGTTTCGTGATAGGGTAGAAGAATCGCCCTCACAACCGAAACAACTAAGGTGCATTGAAGATTGATATTCGCTTCAATGTATGTGATTTGGCACCCTCCATGGTCACGTCGACCGTATTTTTTGTTGCATCAATTATGTTTCATACCTTAAAAACTATCAAATGGTATAAGCGATGGTTTCAAGCAAGGTAGTTAGTTCAGTTGCAAAGTCCGAGGAGGTGTAGATTTCGATAACTGGTTTTGTCTACACCTAAAAAAACACGCAAAACGAAAATCTCGACATAACTTTTTCCATACATTAACTATACCCCATCAAACCCATTCTATCAATACAAATTTTCGAGTGGTTTACTAAAGTAGAGGGACACTACGGAGATTTAATTTTGAAACCGTTTTGATGAGAGGCATAATAACTTTCGAGTCTTCTCGGTCACGTGATCATATGTATCCGTCATAGATTATTATCCTAATAGTGAAACTCGTTTAAAGGTTATTTATACCTAATACATCCTCTAATTGTGAGTGAAAGTTTCATTTCGAACCGTCGAGCAAAACTTCTGTCATAACAGTCAAATAGATAACAAATAGGCTAGCATCGTTTTCACGTCCTCCCGTAGGGCACGAATAAAACTGGTACATTGAGAATGACACGAGTATTGGATTGCAATAGAAGGAGTAATATATCAAATAATGTTATTCACGAAACATACATAACTAGACACAAGTAAATCTAGGATTCGTTCCCGTATTAAGATGATCAATTAAAACAAATAATTGCTCTGCCCTTTTTTTAATATAAAGAGGACACCTACGTCCCCTCGTTTAACTTCTACACATGAATGCCCCGCCAATTGCACCTTTGCCACACCTATCCCGAAAAAAACTTATAGATCATCTTTATGTAGACTTGGCATAGCATTCGTTAAAACCCTATTGGAGCATCTATCCACTGGGGCTTCATCGACTATGAAGCATCCATTTGCCTCCTTTAAATAAATACTGACATAGCTTTTAGGAGATAAGGCAACACCCGTACCGGCACTGTACTCCCCTTTATTATTTTAATGTACCAAAATGTCATTTCTCAAGTAGGAAAACAGGAAAGGATTATCAGACCTCACCAAATCAAAAGATTTGACCTCCTTCAATAAACGGATTTCATATACTATTCTTTTTAAGACCACAACTATAGCTCAACAACGAACTATGTACACCGTTTGTGTTTTAAAAATAGCTGTGCAGAGTCTAACGCTGTAAATCCCAAGATTAAATTTAAAGGGAAAGTAGAATAAAACAATCGCTAAAGAATAAAAAAATCGGTTGGTGTTTTTATGCAATAGTTAATACAAAATGCCATATATTCTGTGTTCTCTTAGGCAGCTTAAAACCGGCGCAATCTTCTCCCACCTAAGGCCCGAGTTGGACAATTTCACTGTACCGTATCCTGCCTAAACTCTCTTTATACCTCTCTCTTTTTCTTTTCCACCTTTCGTTCTTTTTTTTCCAAGTAAAAGATTGTAAAATATAACAGATAGTTTCAACATGTACTTCATTAACATGTATAATTTGTACAATAATAAAACACAGCTTGACATCCTAAGCCAAATAATGTGTTTCATAATAATAATAATATAATTTATATGATGCAGTTGATTGACATATACAAGCACTGATCCATGCAAACAAATTTGCACACCCAAACTACGAAGAACTTCACAATCTGTAATAAAAAAAAAATAAAAAAAAAACTACTGCCGCGTGGTAAGAACTATTTGCTGTGTGGCTACATTCTTACAACTACCAACAAATACCGGACCCCCCCCTTACCAAATTAACCAACACAATTAACCGACCTTCACTACATTTGAAAACAAAAGAATGATTTCCTTATGGATTATTTGTTGAGTATTCCTTATTCTCTAATTGACTCTACATGGTGTTTGGTGTACGATGGCTGTGCATAACGATATATATTGTTTGTACAGTGTCCATTTAGTGCAGGCAATGTATTCATATAGGTTTAGTCTCGAAAACTGGTGAACTGGTGTACAAAGCCTGACTTTTCTCCCAGAAATACGACTATATCTGGATTTAAACATATTCGTCAGGTGAAGAGCGAAACATTTCGATTTACATTTTAATATGTTTGTCAATTCCTTCGATTGTTCCCACACTTCTAGTTTGTTTGCCACGCAAGTTGTGTTTATTTGCGCGAAACAGGTACACGGATCGATCTGCTACCGATTGGGTCGAACAGAAACTCGGAATATGCTACCATGTATATAATTATTCGGCCAAAATTGAAGGCCAAACGTAATCGTGGGCGCACCTATATTGCTTTTCATATAAAAAGCAATTCAGACTTAACGCCGGGAAAGAATCACTCGATTCTCAGACTGACTAAATTCACACTCGCTTACTCATGACTGAAAATTCCGGGCGAAGTTCTTTTCTGGCATAAACTCACATTTCCGTTCTTAGTGTAAGACACTTTTCTTGTGTTTATAGGGTTCTAAGCAATCAGGCGCAAGGAGAAAGGGAAGGGGGAGAGAAAGGTAAACCAACCATAGTGACAATCTTCCCGCCTTCACAGCTGTTTCCCTTTGGACACTAATTAGGATGTTCGGCTTTAACACCGAACACCTGCCTGCGCCTGTGTCACACGACGGTCCCACATTATCACGACCAATTCTATGATACGCTACACATTGGATTGCGGATTGTTGATTATTTGCAGTTCGTACAAGAGAGAGTATTGTCCGTGAAGTGAGCTAGAGATCTAAAATTAGCCATCGTATCAAACGCACTGATGAAGGTAATATATAATAAACTCTTATAACGAAGAGGGCTTTGAGGAATAATTTTAGATTGTTTCTATGTGTGAAGTTTTTTTTTTTTGTATCCTCAGGTTAGATCTTTTGACTGTATCGTTATTAAACGTTTCTTTATTACCGGCAGAACTTTTTTTCATGGTGTTATGTAGAGTTACACATATGTAGCTACCATTTGGGGGGAGGGGGTAGGAAGTTGGGCTTTATTGACCAACCTATGACCATGTAGCGTATGCCATCAACTGTTGCTGAAACCCCTGTCATCCTAATTCCCGCATTTGAACTTCAACCATTGCATGAGACCATGCTAAAATATTCACAAACCATGGGTAACAAGCTTTTCCTGGGTGTAATTAAAAACAACGAGAGAAAAGGAAGAAATGAATCGAAAACTATAGTGATCACACCCATTTAAGGAGAGTTGCACCAGTTGTTTTTTTGACTATCGTCGATAATTTCTTATTGTTCACGTTTTCTGTGTGTGTGTTTCCCCTAAGAGAGGTGACAAGAGATATAACCACAGATAGATGTTAAGGAGCCTAAAGAAGACAGTCACAAGGAAAATAGGAAACTACAGGAAAATTTACAGACGGCGTCCAAAAACTACGAAATTCACCGAGTGGTTTTTAGCAATGCAGAAAAGTCTAGTTCATAGTCAAAGGACCCTAAATGAACTAGGGCGGGGCTGGGGACAATAGAGTCGTTTTCGTATGATTGGGAAGCCTACGGTACCGTGACACTCAAAATGGCTTCCTTTCTGAACCAATCAAAAAAGCGTGAGATGTATCTCATCCAATCAAAATCTATCCATACGGCAACAAGCGCGGTGCCCCGGTAACTTCATTACGAAAACGAACTCTATGATGAAAGGTTTTTGGTTATTAGTTCGAATTTTTAAGCTTTTTATTGAGTGCTATTTGGCATTTCTTAACGAAAAGTGTCTTTAATTGTACGACAGTGTTTTCTGGTGTGTTCTTGCTACACTAATAGTAGCACCCTGTGTGTTGTTTGCGTTGCAGCTATTTGCTTGGTGTGAAAGGAAGGTTTTAACAGTTCAGTCTATGGTTTCCAGACATTGCAGTATAAATTTTTATGATAGAAGTTACCAACGTAAGTATTTCCCCTAATTATCTTCTTCCCAAAAATGAAACTACGACGTTCTCTTGTCACAATTTTATGGGACCAGAGTAGATA